>CM035790.1:46879074-46981574 GCA_020466265.1 Siphamia tubifer
GGGCTGAATTCTGAGCAACAGAGGAAGAAAATTCTAAATTAACATGATTGATATAGAAAAAACATTTTCCAGACTATAAAGGCACACTTAAAAGACTTTCATTTTCTAAAAAAAAAAAAAAAAAAAAAAAGAAAAGACCAGTATTCACAGAATGTTTAACCCCGCCCCTATTTTGTGTCAATCTCCAGTTTCTATGACAACCTGTTCTTGAATTAGAGCCAATAATGTGATTTTGACCTTTCTGCTAAATGCGACTTTGACCTTTTGCAACATTAATAATTTCATTATATGTATATATATGTCAGTGTGTGTAATATTATAATAATATATCCAGTATTGATTAAGTTATAGTGTGATATGTCTATGTTTAAAACACACACAGTGTTACACAAGTTAATTTGGACGCATGTCACCTTTGACCTCCACAGATCTCAAAAACTATTGGTCGTAGGTGATAACACCAATTATTAGAATTATATAAACCTTCATTCTGCATCATTTGGTACCAATCTGAAAGTTCTGTGACCCTCTGTTCTGGAGTTAGAACCCATAATGTGATTTTGACCTTTGACCTTTACTCAAGTGGCTCATCGCATCTGATGCGCATCAGTTATATGTATATGTCCATGTCATTTATAGTGATATCTACATTATTCATTGAGTTATAGCATGATATGTCTGTGTGAACACACACACACACACACAGTCATTATAATAATAAACCAATGTTGGGTGAGATTAAAAATGTGTTTTTTTTCATCCAAAACTATGTATATTAACTGAGTTTTGTGACTTGGAAGCCAGTTTGTGTTGTGCACGGCACTCACAGTGTAGAGTAACACATCCTGTATGACATGTTGTTAAAATGAATGAATGAATCCTTTATTTGAACATGGTAAAAAAAAAAAATAGACATGTACAAAATAATAAAAAAATTAACAAATGCAGTATTTAAAAGCAGGTAAAGAGGGTCCTCTAGCGGTCAGGTTAAAGAGGGTCCTCTGGCAGTCAGGTTAAAGGGGGTCCTCTGGCGGTCAGGTTAAAGGGGGTCCTCTGGCGGTCAGGTTAAAGGGGGTCCTCTGGCGGTCAGGTTAAAGGGGGTCCTCTGGCGGTCAGGTTAAAGGGGGTCCTCTGGCGGTCAGGTTAAAGGGGGTCCTCTAGTGGTCAGGTTAAAGAGGGTCCTCTAGCGGTCAGGTTAAAGGGGGTCCTCTGGCGGTCAGGTTAAAGGGGGTCCTCTGGTGGTCAGGTTAAAGGGGGTCCTCTAGTGGTCAGGTTAAAGAGGGTCCTCTAGCGGTCAGGTTAAAGAGGGTCCTCTGGCGGTCAGGTTAAAGGGGGTCCTCTGGCGGTCAGGTTAAAGGGGGTCCTCTAGTGGTCAGGTTAAAGAGGGTCCTCTGGCGGTCAGGTTAAAGGGGGTCCTCTAGTGGTCAGGTTAAAGGGGGTCCTCTAGTGGTCAGGTTAAAGAGGGTCCTCTGGCGGTCAGGTTAAAGGGGGTCCTCTAGTGGTCAGGTTAAAGAGGGTCCTCTGGCGGTCAGGTTAAAGGGGGTCCTCTAGCGGTCAGGTTAAAGGGGGTCCTCTAGCGGTCAGGTAAAGAGGGTCCTCTGGCGGTCAGGTTAAAGGGGGTCCTCTGGCGGTCAGGTAAAGAGGGTCCTCTGGCGGTCAGGTTAAAGAGGGTCCTCTGGCGGTCAGGTCAGCCCCCCCCGCGCCCCCCTCACGCTCCGCTAGTGCATTTACTTGATTGGTCCTATCTCTGATCATTGTGAAAAAACACTTTTGGTGACTGTGACCTTTGACCTACATTCACCAACCTTGAATGGATTTATTCTGGACCACCTCACACCTTTACTGAAAATGTACTGGAAATTGGTCCAGTAGTTTTTGCATAAAGCTGCTGACTAACAACTAACAAAGTGAAAAACAACCCCCCTCTCCCTTTAACAAGGATCTAAACTTTGGAACCATTGAACCACTGGCCTCGACATTTGAAATGCATCACATATTTTTCTACTAATATTTCATGATAATATTGGGAACTGAAAAAAATTTTAAGGGTGTGTGAACTTTCTACTGTATTGCATGTAAAAAATACACTTGATCCAGGAACGTCAGGAGTACATTAACAGAAATAAAATTAAAATGACAGAAGTAGACCATCTTATTCACAAATGTTAAAAACAGGATCCAACATTGAGTAAAGAGTTTACTACCTTTTATACATTTGAATAGTTTTTAGTAATATATTAATGTTATTTATGTTTTTAATGAGTACTTGAATTTTTATATTTGGAAGTTGCCTTTGAAATCATGTTGCACACGGTTGTGTATGTTGACAATAAAGATCATTTAATCTGTTGCTGGTCAAAAATAGTTCATTTGTTCACAAATGTGTCAAACACATGGAGCCTCGGGTGTGAAAATAAACTCATTAGCTAAAATCTCGGCACACATTTGTTAGTTTTACTCATTGTTTTAACTCAGTAGTTTTTTACTGGCACCTTCTTCTATATTTGTTTGCAATTGAACCATTATCCTACTTACTTATTTACGCATCTTCCCCTCTTTTTGTCCTTTTATTCCTGCTCTATGAATGCTAATGTATTTTTTTTCGGAATGTTTGCCATGCTTGAAGTGTAAGACATTCATTTTCCTCCAGTAGAAGATTTGCACTTTAGAATAAAAGCCCCATATTGTCTGTTTGTTTGTACAGGATAACGGATGGAAATTAGCTTCTCTGCTAAATCTGGTGCTTCTTAGTTTTAGTTTTAGTTTAGTTTTAGTTTATTTATTTAGCACAAACAGAACCAACAGAAAGGACCTTTTGTGCAGGGAGAGGAATGAAGCCAGAAAGGCTTATACAGAATTCCGCCCCCAATATATATCTTCTTCTTCTCTTTAACTAATACCAACACACCCTGGGCTGTCACTAAATAAATACATTTAATTCAGTTACATTTGCGTGTATTAAAGCACATATGGTCGACCTGAGTCTACTATTCAGATTTTAAAATACTAACTAATTTCAGAACCTTACTTCTACAGCAATATATACCAAAATAAGTTATTTTCAACACCAATACACTGTCGACTCCAACAAAATTAATATCCACTCAAACGTTCAGGTGACAATCACAAACAAACACTATTTTAACTCCAAGGCTGAAGAAACAAACATAAATACAGGATATTTACTGTCTTTACCTCGTGGAGCTGGTGAGAGCAAATAGACTGCAACCAAATGTTTGATAATGTGTCCAAAAATGCGCGCGCACGGACACGGGCACGTGCACAGGTAGTTGGCAGCAAAGCGCCGCGAGACTCAAAAGGGTTAAAGGAAAACCAGCACGAGCGCAAAAATGAGCCGGCTCCTCCTCCTTGTGGTGTGAGCGGGAAAGTGCACCACCTGAACACATATCCATCCGCGGAAACACAACAGGAAATGTTCGGTTCTGTGAGTCAAAATAATTATTTTTCAGGGTTTATCTGTCTTATAATATTCGTACAAATCCACTTGTACACTCACTGGTGCGAAGTAACTAAGTAGATGTATTTCATATCTGTATATTTATATACTTAAGTATGCATTTTTCTGGAAACTTTACTTCTACTCCCTAAATTTTGTACATAAATATATGTACTTTATACTCTTTACATTTATATAAATATATGTACTTTATACTCTTTACATTTATATAAATATATGTACTTTATACTCTTTACATTTATATAAATATATGTACTTTATACTCTTTACATTTATATAAATATATGTACTTTATACTCTTTATATTTATATAAATATATGTACTTTATACTCTTTACATTTATATAAATATGTACTTTATACTCTTTACATTTATATAAATATGTACTTTATACTCTTTACATTTATATAAATATATGTACTTTATACTCTTTACATTTATATAAATATATGTACTTTATACTCTTTATATTTATATAAATATATGTACTTTATACTCTTTACATTTATATAAATATGTACTTTATACTCTTTACATTTATATAAATATATGTACTTTATACTCTTTACATTTATATAAATATATGTACTTTATACTCTTTACATTTATATAAATATATGTACTTTATACTCTTTACATTTATATAAATATATGTACTTTATACTCTTTATATTTATATAAATATATGTACTTTATACTCTTTACATTTATATAAATATGTACTTTATACTCTTTACATTTATATAAATATATGTACTTTATACTCTTTACATTTATATAAATATATGTACTTTATACTTTTTACATTTATATAAATATATGTACTTTATACTCTTTACATTTATATAAATATATGTACTTTATACTTTTTACATTTATATAAATATATGTACTTTATACTCTTTATATTTATATAAATATATGTACTTTATACTCTTTACATTTATATAAATATGTACTTTATACTCTTTACATTTATATAAATATATGTACTTTATACTCTTTACATTTATATAAATATATGTACTTTATACTTTTTACATTTATATAAATATATGTACTTTATACTCTTTACATTTATATAAATATCTGTACTTTATACTCTTTACATTTATATAAATATATGTACTTTATACTTTTTACATTTATATAAATATATGTACTTTATACTCTTTATATTTATATAAATATATGTACTTTATACTCTTTACATTTATATAAATATGTACTTTATACTCTTTACATTTATATAAATATATGTACTTTATACTTTTTACATTTATATAAATATATGTACTTTATACTCTTTACATTTATATAAATATCTGTACTTTATACTCTTTACATTTATATAAATATATGTACTTTATACTTTTTACATTTATATAAATATATGTACTTTATACTCTTTACATTTATATAAATATTTGTACTTTATACTCTTTACATTTATATAAATATTTGTACTTTATACTCTTTACATTTATATAAATATATGTACTTTATACTCTTTACATTTATATAAATATTTGTACTTTATACTCTTTACATTTATATAAATATTTGTACTTTATACTCTTTACATTTATATAAATATTTGTACTTTATACTCTTTACATTTATATAAATATCTGTACTTTATACTCTTTACATTTATATAAATATATGTACTTTATACTCTTTACATTTATATAAATATATGTACTTTATACTCTTTACATTTATATAAATATATGTACTTTATACTTTTTACATTTATATAAATATCTGTACTTTATACTCTTTACATTTATATAAATATCTGTACTTTATACTTTTTACATTTATATAAATATATGTACTTTATACTCTTTACATTTATATAAATATATGTACTTTATACTCTTTACATTTATATAAATATTTGTACTTTATACTCTTTACATTTATATAAATATTTGTACTTTATACTCTTTACATTTATATAAATATATGTACTTTATACTTTTTACATTTATATAAATATATGTACTTTATACTCTTTACATTTATATAAATATTTGTACTTTATACTCTTTACATTTATATAAATATTTGTACTTTATACTCTTTACATTTATATAAATATATGTACTTTATACTCTTTACATTTATATAAATATTTGTACTTTATACTCTTTACATTTATATAAATATTTGTACTTTATACTCTTTACATTTATATAAATATTTGTACTTTATACTCTTTACATTTATATAAATATCTGTACTTTATACTCTTTACATTTATATAAATATATGTACTTTATACTCTTTACATTTATATAAATATATGTACTTTATACTCTTTACATTTATATAAATATATGTACTTTATACTTTTTACATTTATATAAATATATGTACTTTATACTCTTTACATTTATATAAATATATGTACTTTATACTCTTTACATTTATATAAATATGTACTTTATACTCTTTACATTTATATAAATATATGTACTTTATACTCTTTACATTTATATAAATATGTACTTTATACTCTTTACATTTATATAAATATATGTACTTTATACTCTTTACATTTATATAAATATATGTACTTTATACTCGTTACATTGTCAGAATAGACTCATTACTTTTTCAAACTAGAAGTTGTAGATCAGAAATCCTTTCATTTGTGTATGATAATTTAGAACTCATTCTTTTCATCACTAAAACAACAACAACAAAAATCACAAAATATGGCAGGGGTATATGCATGTATATAAAAATAAGAAATCCCATGCAAAGAAATATTTCAAATATATACAATATACACTATAAAATGACATGACAGTCATCCTATATGCAAAGAAGAGACAGAAATGACTGCAGTAGAATGAGATAATAGTACCGCATTTCCTGGATTATGAAGTGCATTTTCTCCCAAAACAACAGAGCACCTGATATATGGAGTTATTCTGGTTGTGCTTAGTGATGTGAAAATTTGACTTATCTCATAATTTTGACTTTTTATCTCATAATTTACTGATTATGACCTCTGGTTTAAGAGCACCTACCCTCAGTAGCTGCTCCAGCTGCAGCATCTTGATGATTCGTTGACGTCTCAAATCTTAAAAATCCCTCTTCTGGCTCCACATTGAAAATGTCTTTGTGGTCATGTGACCAGTGGCAGAGCTCGAACACCTCAGGGGGCGACAGTCATTCCACAGTCGTCGTGTTTTTCTTGTTACATTGAAAGACACATGACAAAAATAAGAGAATTTCTGGATGAATCCACTTCCTGTCAGGGTTGTCCAGTGTTGCTCCCCCCTGCTCCATGTTTGGGCTAGGGCTGTTGGTGTGAGCGTCCACTAGGGCTGAACCATTTTAAGAAAAAAAAAATTTTTTCTGGCAGATATTGCAAGTTTGATACAATTCACGATTTTCTTCAAATCAAGTTTCAGTTAATGATAGACCACTGTATTGGCCAGCTGATATATCAGGCTGAAATTCAGTATTTTTTGAGTATCGAATTGACCGGTTGCATTAGCTTATATGCTGATTTTTTCCCTGCCATGATTTACCGCCAGGTGAAAGGAAAAGAGCAAAAAGAGAAATAAAAATAAGTGAAGAGAAAAAAAGGGGAAAAAGAAAAGAAAAACTGGGGGAAAATAAAATTAAAAAAGAAGAAGAAGAAAGAAGAAGGGGGGGAGGGGGGGGCAAAAACAAAAAAGTAGAGAAAAAGGGGGAAAAGAGAAGGTAAACGTTTGACCACCCTATACTATATATACTATTTTCTAAATGTAATTCATAACATTTCCTGACATTTGCTTTCATTTGGAGAGAAAAAAAAGACTGGTCAGGTCAGTATTGGTCCCAAAAAAAAAATCCAAAATGATCAATCACTCGTAAATAGTTGACGAAGCAAAGTTAATAGCACTGGAAAAAAGTGTCTTTGACCATCCAAAAACATGTTGTCTGAAATGACAGTTTTCAGTCCAAAAGGATAGATTGTTGAGCTGTTACGTCCAGTCTCCTCCACAGTGTTCTGCTCTTCTTCCCCCTGCAGAGTCTGATCAACACAATCCACTTTCTCGGCTCACGCTAAGTCGTCAGCTTTACTTGTTTTCTGACCCTGAATGTCTGAGCGGTGGACAGCAGAGGCCAGCGGGAGATTAAGGACGACATGTGAACACACACACACACACACACACACACACACACACACACACACACACACACCGAGCTGTTTGGCATTTGGCCTCACTTTGGACCAGAGGTGGTCAAAGTACTCCCATTCTGTACTGCAGTAGAATTACAGCTACTGTACAACTTCTCAATTGTAATAAAGTAAAAGTTAATACATTTTTTTGCCATGAATTAATGAATGCGCTAGCTCCTCCTACTGTCAGTAAATCTAATGTTCTATCGTAGTAGCCTAGCCACACTAGCTCATCCTAGCATCAGTAAATCTAATGTTCTATCGTAGTAGCCTAGCCACACTAGCTCCTCCTAGCATCAGTAAATCTAATGTTCTATCGTAGTAGCCTAGCCACACTAGCTCCTCCTAGCATCAGTAAATCTAATGTTCTATCGTAGTAGCCTAGCCACACTAGCTCATCCTAGCATCAGTAAATCTAATGTTCTATCGTAGTAGCCTAGCCACACTAGCTCCTCCTAGCATCAGTAAATCTAATGTTCTATCGTAGTAGCCTAGCCACACTAGCTCCTCCTAGCATCAGTAAATCTAATGTTCTATCGTAGTAGCCTAGCCACACTAGCTCCTCCTAGCATCAGTAAATCTAATGTTCTATCGTAGTAGCCTAGCCACACTAGCTCCTCCTAGCATCAGTAAATCTAATGTTCTATCGTAGTAGCCTAGCCACACTAGCTCCTCCTAGCATCAGTAAATCTAATGTTATATCGTACTAGCCTAGCCACACTAGCTCCTCCTAGCATCAGTAAATCTAATGTTCTATCGTAGTAGCCTAGCCACACTAGCTCCTCCTAGCATCAGTAAATCTAATGTTCTATCGTAGTAGCCTAGCCACACTAGCTCCTCCTAGCATCAGTAAATCTAATGTTCTATCGTAGTAGCCTAGCCACACTAGCTCCTCCTAGCATCAGTAAATCTAATGTTCTATCGTAGTAGCCTAGCCACACTAGCTCCTCCTAGCATCAGTAAATCTAATGTTCTATCGTAGTAGCCTAGCCACACTAGCTCATCCTAGCATCAGTAAATCTAATGTTCTATCGTAGTAGCCTAGCCACACTAGCTCCTCCTAGCATCAGTAAATCTAATGTTCTATCGTAGTAGCCTAGCCACACTAGCTCCTCCTAGCATCAGTAAATCTAATGTTCTATCGTAGTAGCCTAGCCACACTAGCTCCTCCTAGCATCAGTAAATATAATGTTCTATCGTAGTAGCCTAGCCACACTAGCTCCTCCTAGCATCAGTAAATCTAATGTTCTATCGTAGTAGCCTAGCCACACTAGCTCCTCCTAGCATCAGTAAATCTAATGTTCTATCGTAGTAGTCTAGTTTCACTCAATGTAACTTTTGTCTAGATTTTCCTGAAACTGGTCGACCAATCACAGTGAAGTATAGAGTCAGAGGGCGGGACTAACAAAGTGACGCTGTGACGATTGGTAGAGAAACAAGTATAAACAACCATAGAAGAAGAACAACAACAGGTGTAGATTTCCTTTTATCACAGATGAGTGAAGAATGTGAGAAAACGTCAACAATCTTTAAATTCTTTTTACAGAAGCGACAACAGTCGTTCAGCTCCATAATCCACCATTTTGTTTAGTCATTCCTAACTTTCTCCAGACTCCTCCGTCAACTTTCAGGCGCTCTAACTACCATCCTAAAGATTACGCTGATTGGTTGTAGTACCGTCCTATTGCATACAGAGGATTTGAAAGACAACCTTTTAGCCCCGCCTCCTCTGACTATGATGCACCACTAGACCCATATATGGAATGAATAGAGATAGCACTGATAGGGTAATAATACTTATTTAACCAGGAAAAATCTAAAAAGTTTCAAAAGTATTTTTAAAATAAAGCCTTTAAAAGTGTGTAGAAAGTGTATTTGATTGGGTCATGGTTATTTTGTGGATATGGACAGGAAACTTGGAAAACTGGGGAATAGTAGTAGTAGCAGCAGCAGTAGTAGTAGACAATATTGTGATGTTTCATAAATATATATTATCAGATAACCTATTCTTAAATCAAAATATCAGCCAATGGCTCAGTTAATTATATTATTGTGTATATATATATATATATATATATATATATATATATATATATATATATGTCCATAGGGAAAAGACACGAGAGAATACGTAGTCCGGTCCAGGGTTCGGTAACTGAGATCCAGGGAAGACGGGCAGAGAGAGAGGTCAGAGTCCAGAAAGGCGGGTCGGGTACCGGGGAAGCAGACCGGAACACAGTCGGACAGGATAAGGCTCAGATCCGGAGGTGGAAGACAGAGACGTGGTCAGGCGGGAACAGGTCAAAGTCGGAGGTAGGCTGGAACGGATCAGAAACAGAACACAGGCAAAAACAGACAGAATATAACGCTGGAAGGTCTTGACAAACAAAAACCATCTGTCAAAGAACAGACAAAAAGGGCAGGTTTATATACAGCCACCTGATTACCCACAGGTGTGGGATCTCAGGTGGATGTTATGACAATCAGGGCAAAGGTGAAAGACAGAGACACAGGGAAACAGAGCAGAGACAGAGAAGAAACAGGGAAGAGAAAAAAGAGACAGAGTAGAGAGAAAGGACAGAGCAATAGAACATACAGACATAACACACACAGATGTTATATTATACTGCTACATACTTAGTGACAGAACATAACAGAGTACCATTCACTTTAAACACTACAGTAACAGACTCAGAAAGCAGATATATTATTATCCAGGCAACAATCTTTCATAAATTATATTCTATTGCAAACCTCTATGCTCCAAATAACAACCATCCATCCTTCTATCACACTGTTTTCTCTCACTTAGCAGACTTATCTATTATCGGTGGTGACTTTAACATAGTTTTAAACCCTTCAGTAGATCGATCTAATCGTCCAATACATGTAAAACAATCACAATCAGTTAAAGTCATACAGGATTATATGAAAGATTTTGGACTAGACGCCGTCTGGAGACTCAAAAACACAACAAAGAGGGACTATACGTTTTTTTTCTGCGCTACACAAAACATTTTCAAGAATTGACATTCATTCATTCATTATCTGAACCCGCTTTATCCACACTTGGGTCACGGGGGTCACTGGGGGCCTAATCCAGCTACAATGGGTGAAGGCGGGGTACACCCTGTATGAGACGCCAGTTCATGGCAGGGCTGAACATATATAGACAAACAATCACTCTCACATTCCCGGCGAAAACCCACGCGGACACGGGGAGGACATGCAAACTCCACACAGAAAGGTCTGGTACGGGATTCGAACCAGGGTCCTTCTTGCTGTGAGGCACGAGTGCTAACCACCGCACCGCCGTGCTAACCACCGCACCGCCGTGCTAACCACCGCACCGCCGTGCTAACCACCGCACCGCCGTGCTAACCACCGCACCGCCGTGCGAACCACCGCACCGCCGTGCGAACCACCGCACCGCCGTGCGAACCACCGCACCGCCGTGCGAACCACCGCACCGCCGTGCGAACCACCGCACCGCCGTGCTAACCACCGCACCGCCGTGCTAACCACCGCACCGCCGTGCTAACCACCGCACCGCCGTGCGAACCACCGCACCGCCGTGCGAACCACCGCACCACCGTGCCGCCCAAGAATTGACTTTTTTCTCTTAAATAACTATCACACATAAAGTTACCACTAAAATCCACCCAATTGTTATCAGCGACCATGCACCAATATCTGTCAGCCTGCCAACAGATTCCATCCCTAAACCTCAGACCTGATACCTCAACATTTCTCTACTCAAAGACCCAGAATTTGATCGAGTAATAAGGAATGAGTGGGCGGACTTTCTAAAAAATAATGACTCTCATGACTGATCTCCATCTTTGTTTTGGGAAACTAGGAAGGCTGTAATCAGAGGTAAAATAAGATTGTACTCTTCATACAAGAAAAAGAAAGATCTACAAACAGAGAAAGACGTTGAAGAAAAAATTCAACAACTTACAGAAAATTATGCAATAAACCCAAGTGATCAATTATGATCCAAACTACAAAATGCAAAACTAAACCTCCATAATATCCTATCCAAGAAAACTAACAACTAAGATAGAATGATTTCAAACACAATAATAAATCAGGAAAATTTCTGGCGAACCAACTCCAGCGCAATAAAGAAAAATCCTTCATAACAACACTTCAGGAAAATATACTCGGTCACTTCAGGAAATCAACCAAACCTTCTATAATTATTACCAGAGTTTATACTCAGCAGCTGCTAACCCAAACATGGAAGATATTCATAATTTTCTCCACAATTTAAACATGCCCAAATGTGAAATGACAGAGACATATTAGATGCTCCATTGACTATGAAAGAATTACAATGTGCATTAGACAGTATGACAGCAGGTAAGGCACATGGCCCGCATGGTTTCCCTGCTGAATTTCTTAAACATTTTTGGTCAATGTTAGCACCTCTTTTCTTCAGGACAGGGTGGGGGGGTCAGATGTTGGGGGCTGGGGTGGGCGGGGTTGGGGTTAGAGTGGCGGATGGGTCCTCGTGCCCCTGGGTCGGCCTTGGTGTGCTGGGGGGGTCTATAGCTGCTCCCTCTTGTTCTCCGGGTTTGCGTCGTTCACGGTGGCCCCGGTGGCTCTCTAGGGGCGGTGCCCTGTGGCTCCTACGGCCCGGCGTGAGGGGTGCCCTGTTGGCTTGGCCCTGCCTTGCCGTGATTGCTGTTCTGGTCTTCGGGGTCCTTCACACTTGCATGTTTGATCAGGTCTCACCAGCTACTGCAGAGTCCCATTTCAGTGAATGATGGGACCCCCCAGAATGTGCTGAGAATCTCTCCACAATCTCTACCCTAAACTAATTCTCTTTTGCACTAGCGTCCTCTTCTGGCCTATTCTATTCTATTCTATTCTATTCTATTTTACATTATCAAGTCATCCACAACTATGGTGCTCACTACCGTTTGTTTAATTATTTATTTATTTATTGAATCTCTTTTTCTTTTGTGCTGTTTTGGTTTTCTTCTCTTTTTTCGATTTATTTATTTTTATTGATGGACAGTTAATAGTTGGAATAACACACCACCTTACAATCTTTAATTACAATAGCACCGCCTGTTAATTTCTGTCCCCGTTCGTCCTGTCCAGTCTTTGTTTTCCCCACACATCACTGAGGTGTAGCACTGCCCTCCCTGGTTTATAATAGAGAGTTCTAATAAAGGATGTCTGCTCAGCTTTCAGGGAGGACCGCTGATGGTCACACACATGCACTAAATATTTAAATATTTGGCTGCAAGACTAAAAAATGCAAATTAAGAAAAAATTTTAAAATAAAAAATAGAACTGAGCACCATGACGGTGGAACACAACTATAGAAGTGCAGAACATTTATAATCCAGAGCACTTTATACATGGGTTCATTCTAGTTATGCTTAGTGACTTAGAATTTTGACTTTTTATCTCATAATTTTGACATTTTATCTCATAATTTTGACTTTTTATCTCATAATTTTTAACTTTTTATCTCATAATTTTTTACTTTTATCTCATAATTTTTGACTTTTTTTCTCTTAATTTTTGACTTTTTATCTCATAATTTTTGACTTTTTATCTCATAATTTTTGACTTTTTATCTCATAATTTTTGACTTTTTATCTCATAATTTTTGACTTTTTATCTCATAATTTTTGACTTTTATCTCATAATTTTTAACTTTTTATCTCATAATTTTTGACTTTTTATCTCATAATTTTTGACTTTTTATCTCATAATTTTTGACTTTTTATCTCATAATTTTTGACTTTTTATCTCATAGTTTTTTGACTTTTTATCTCATAATGTTAACATTTTATCTCAAATTTGACTTTTTATCTCCTACCCTACCCGCCAACCCTTCGATCATTGGACCAACTGAGCCACAGCTGCCCGCTCCATCACATGTCTCTTATTTTTGTAACTTAAGTAAGGGTGGTCTAATAATATTTTCTGAAAGTGTGTGATCCATATGAATGGGCTGAAAGTTGTGGTACAGTGGGAGTGTGTGTCATAAAGCCTCATTGGTCAGAGGACAGTGGATAAACCTCATTCATATTTATAGTCATGTAATCCCAGCCAGTCACTGATGGAAGATGTTAGAGAGGAGAAGGATTATAGATGCACAAGCCTGTCGTGTTCCTCCAGTAGCTTCAAGGGCAGTTATTAAATTACATTACATTTGGGAGACGCTTTTATCTAAAGCAACTTACAATAGAGGACATAATTCTAGCCTATAACACTTACAGTTACAAGGTAGGCAGGAAATATACAGAACAATGCGTAGAGTTAGGAAGGGTTTTTTGGTTTGTTTTTTTGAAGTGCAGTCATACCTTATTTTATGAAACACACAGCTAACGAATAATCCAAGTTACGAAAAACGTTTACGTCACTTTTTCATCTCTGAATATGAAAGAAAATGACATTTACTAAACGAAGCTGAAAACCCCTGAGACATAAATACAGTACTGTACGTATCATCCCATTGGCTATAAGGGAGCTACCCATGATGCTTTTGGTGACCTTTGACCCTCATTCACCAGAGTTACTGTTGTTTCCTCAGGTATCGCCCACTTTGACGACGTACACCTTGTGCATTATAGGAAGATTATGAAAAGTGGTCAAATATTTCACCAAACATCTGTCAACAAACATTGACCTTTTGTAATATTGATAATTTAGTGACATGTATATATGTGTCAGGGCGTGTAATTTATGATAATATATCCAGTATTTATTAAGTTATAGTGTGATATGTTTATGTTTGACACAAACAGTGTTACACAGGAATACGAACACACACACACACACACACACACACACACACACACACACAGTGATTAATAAAGATTAGGGGGATAGGAATTCATACGTTTTTATTTCTTCCTACTCCTTTTTGAGCATTTTTAATTTGATTTATTTTAATTGATTATATGTGTGTGTATATATATATATATATATATATATATATATATATATACACACACACACATATACCATGTGTTCAGTTGAGCTGTTTGTTGGAAGCTTTGACTCAGGTTTGTGCTTCAGGTTCTGGCTTCTCCCGGCGCCATATTGTTCCTGTCTGACCCAGAGAGGGCCTGAGTGACAGGAGGAGGAAGAGGAGGAGGAAGAGGAGGAGGAGGAGGAAAAGTGAAGGTAGAAACAGAGGGGGGTGTGGAAGAGGAAGAAACAAAAAAAGAGAAGGTGAAGGCAGGTGGAAGAAAATGAAAAGTGAAAGTAGGTGGGTGTGGAGGAGATATATACATATATATATACATATATATATATATATATATATATATATATATATATATATATATATATATATATATATATATATATATATATATATATGTATGTATATATATATATATGTGTGTGTATGTATGAATTTTTGTTTGTTTTATCAACCCTTTGTGTATCGTTATTGATTATTTTGTTGCTTAATTTGTATTGCTTTAAATTTCTTCCATTTCCATTTCAAACAATATTTAGTATGTGAATATTTGACAGCAGATATAACCTGTGCAGACAAACAGATGACACCACCTTCATGCAGACTACAGCACACTTCCACTGCAGTAATCTGGGATTATGGTGCTAGAACCTTCCACACAAGAACAGAGCAGATAAAGGCTGCTCTAATTCCAGCCTGTACGAAGGAAGACCAGCTTTAAAAAAAAAACACAAGCAGAGGTGGTCAAAGTACTGCAGTACAAGTACAAGTACAAGTACAGTGACTGGTGTGAAAATAAAGTACAAGTAGTGATTCAACTGTTTTAATGAAGTAATAGTACAACCTCTTAACTACAATAAAGTAAAACTGCATTATTTTAGTTTTTTTGTGAATGAAATAATACTTATTTAAGCAGGGAAAGATTTCCCAAAATGGTCAAAAATAAATGCTTTCAAAGTGAGTTAGTGTGTAGATGATGTGTGGTATGGACAGAACATTTAGGAAACATTCAAAAGTTATAATAGGAGATTAAAGAAATGCATAATTATGATCAAAAAAATCTAAATCGTGAGATGAAAAATCTAAATTATGAGATTTAAAAAAATCTGAATTATGAAATTAAAGTCATAAATATGATATAGTCAGTCACGATTTACTGATTTATGACTTATTTTTCATATTGTCACATTTGTCTAGTTTAAAAAAAGTAATGAGTCTATTCTGAGAATGTAAAGAGTATAAAGTACAGATACCTACAAACTGTATGTAAGTACATAAAGGAGCAGATGAATGTGTTTTAGTTTAAGGCTTGTAAAGTAGAACTCCCCCTAGAGTGTTACCGCCCACTGGTGGACTGGAAAGGAACTGCAGTTTGAGCCAAGAAAATGATTTTTTTTTTTTTTATTATGATGGAATTTTCAAGATAAAATATCCATTTTAAGAAATAATGAGAGAAAATATCCAAATCCTTTGGATTATATATAATCTGACCTGTATTTGATTTGGAAATGTTATGTTCATTAGTAAGAAATGAAGTGATGGAATACAAAATAATTTGTGAGGGAAGTAAAACACATAAAAACATGTGAATGTGTAAAGAGTGTTTGTTCTGTAAATATATGAGTTTACAGAGCTGTGACGAACAGATGCTTTTATTATATGTTTTCTACATATTAATGTTGTTTTGCTCTGGACTTCTATTCATTACAATTTTAACATAAACTAGACATGGTCAAAGTACTGATATTCTGTACTGCAGTACAAGTACAGCTACTGGTGTAAAAAATACTCTGATTAAAGCACAAGAAAACTTTTTCTTTAATGTTGCACTACGTTCTAATGTGGAGATTATTTTATGATTCTCGCCCAACATATATTGGGAGACATTAATGCAATCTGTGTGAGTGTGTGTGTGTCCACAGAGACATAGCATGCTATAACTCATAACATATAGCTAATGTGCATCAGATGCAATGATCCATTTGAGTAAAGGTCAAAGGTCAAGATCATGATTAACTAAAAGGTCAAAATCACATTATGGTTCTAACTCCAGAACAGAGGGTCACAGAACTTTCAGATTGGTACCAAACGATGCAGAATGAAGATTTATACAATTCTAATTATTGGTGTTATCACCTACGACCAATAGTTTTTCAGATCTGTGGAGGTCAAAGGTGACATGTGTCCAAATTAACTTGTGTAACACTGTTTGTGTCAAACATAGACATATCACACTATAACTTAATCAATACTGGATATATTATTATAATATTACACACACTGACACATATATACATATAATAAAATGATCAATATTGTCAAAGGTCAAGGTGGTATTTAGAAGAAAGGTCAAAATCTCATTATTGGCTCTAATTCAAGAACAGGTTGTCATAGAAACTGGAGATTGGAACAAAATAGGGACGAGATTAAACATTCTGTACTAGTTTCTTTCTGTTTGTATGGAGAAGAAAATGTACACCTGTAAGTATTTTATGTTCAGTTATTGTGAACATTTACAGCAAAAAATTTTATCTGATGTGACCCTTTGTTGTTGGATAAAAACACAACAGCATTCATGTTAACCAGCAAATGCTAATTGGTAGCATGACTATAGATTTTCCCATTCACTTTAGCATTGCGCTAGCAATTTATCTTAAATTTAGTGTATAATTACATGTAAATTTGCTACAGCATACAAACATATTCCGTACGTTTGTCAAGTCAAGTGTGGAACCAAGTTCTGGCGTCCGACTTTTCTTAGGAAACTGTTAATGATGTGCCGAGCTAATGGCTACACACACAAGCAGGAGCAGAATACTGTACATCCCATAATATTATAGTGTGTGTATAAAGACTGAACTGAAAAAGTATTGTGTTGGATTTGAGCTGTTACAACTGAACAAATTTGACAGTTATTGTGAATACACTAACGTTTAATTTAGCAGAATAAGAGTGTGTTTAGTTACGTGTTCCAACTCAGCAGTGTTGTCAATTAATGTGAATAAAGTCATTAATGTTACACAACAAATGTGAAACTTATGATTGTTCACCTGTGCCATATATTTGTTTATATTCTACTGCTGTCATGCCCTCTGTACTGTGCATTTTTAAATATTCCTACCTTCTATATATTTGACTAGTTTTTAGTAATATATGTATACATGTTAATTTACCTAGTATTTGAAATTGTAATCTTGTCTTTCATATCTGTGTGTTTTTTGCACTGCTGGAAGCGGTGTTGGTATGATGACAATAAAAATCATTGTATTCTATCCTATTGTGAAAGTCAGAGGTCTGTGCGGGACACAATTTCCAGTCCCGCTTAAGCAAAGAATTATGATTTTCAGTCCCGCTCTCAACCACAAGTCAGTCAAGATAGACGTGATTTGAAATGTACCATATGATCTTTATTTATTAAAGCACTTTAAAACAGACACAGCTGACACAAAGCACTGCATACTACAAGACAACAGACAAAAAACACAAAATAGAGAAAGAATAAGGCAGTAAAATAAATACAAAATACAACCAAAAGTACTAAAACTACACAGACAAAAAAAGAAAAAATCATATAATAAAAGAACTAAAATCAATCACTCAATCTGCACAGAAACAAATTCCTATTTGGAGTGGCCTTTCGTCTAAATGGGACCGGTTACCCAAAACCATATGTGACCCCCCACCAGTAAACCAGGCATAAGTGTGTGTAAATCCAAACAGAGTTATGTGTGTATCTTGGTAGAGTGGAAACTAAGGTTTAAGATGGTGAAAAAATGATGTTTCTATCACAAGTAGAACCAAAGTTATGGTCATTTTAATATCCACATTTGGACATATTTTACAATTTGCATATTTTTAGATATTGTCCGTTAAAGTTTTGGACTGTTTTGGGGTAGGAAGTCCTTAGCAACGCATAATAATTTGTATCCGATTGACACAAATTGTTGACAGATGTTAAAGGACACTCTGATGGACATGTCACAGAAGTTTTATATATTATAATAATAGGACAGAAGTGTGACGTATTATAATCATTTGGCTTACACCATTGGACAGAACATTCAATATAAGCTTTTACCTCGTACCAAACACTTGGGTGTTTACCCACGGAACGGAGATCGTTTTGTTCAGCGAAAAGAGGTGGAAGTCGTCTTTGTCTTTGCTCAGCAATACCTGAACTTTTGTCACCGCTTAAATAATTGACTCAATAAACACCTTTATTGATTGGATTTCAATGTAATGACCACAGGAAGTGAACATAGAGGTGTTAAGGTACCGTTTTTTGATAAGGTGTAAACACTAATAACAAATCACCTTCCAGCCTAAATTTGGCTGTAGCTCTGAACGGCTCAGCGCCACTTATGCCTGGTTTGGTGGTGGTGGGTCACATATCTGTGGAAAAGAGTCCCAGAGTGTGAAGATCTGGAGACGGTGCCACTTCTGGACGAATAAAACGAGTGTGTTCACATCCATGACACGATCACATGACCTGAATAAACATCACTTTTACACCCATATCACTCATTCTGGTCACACACAACGGTAGCAGTGGTGAACGACGGTGCAGGTGTCTCTGACAAGGCAGTTTACTCCACAACAAAAAAGGTTCTCTCCCCTCTGAGCTTCCTGTTCCATGTCTTTGTGTCCAACAGCAACTGGTCACATGACCTGATAGTCTGAGTGGGAGTGTCCTGATGGAGCAGCTCAGAGAGGTAAGGTGGGTGGGGCCAGACTATTCAAAGATTTAAACACAAATGGAAGAATCCACAGGTAGCCAGTGGAACGAGGCCAGAATGGGAAATGTGGCGTACAGAAGACCACTTGCTCCGTGTTGAACGAGGGTCAGCTCGTGAATGGCATAATGCCGGTAAACGCCCGGTCACACCGTTGTCCAGTCTTCTCGGAATGGGTTTGTTTAAGAATGTAGCCGGTGGTTTAAACGAAGACTAAATACCAGAGACCGATGCTAAACAAGTAGACTACCTTAAGGTAGTCCATCGCAGTCCATCCGGGGGACTCAACCTCAGCTGGTCACAAGGTCAGCCGCTCGGTGCTGGGAGGATCCCCTTGTGGGACATTCCCCCGTCTCACATATGTATGGTAGTCAAAATGAAACATTTATAGCTTTTATTTTTAACAAGTTTTTATTTTGCAGGACTGCATCTTATCACCGCTCCCACAATGTGCACTTCCCCATCCCGGCCGCAGTGAGCTTTTAAAATTTGTCCCGTGCCGCATTGCTTTGGGTCCCGTGGGAGTGTAGGACTGTAGTGAAGGTGTTTAATAAAGTTTGAATGACTGACAGATCTGGCTATTTTGTTTCACTTAATGCGACTCATAGTGCAGAAAATATGGTAATCCATATATAAGGCGAACTGTCATGTTCTATTATTTGACTGGTGCAACCCACTTCTACTAGCCTATCTGCGCTATCCCTCTATTCATTCCACATATGGGTCTAGTGGTGCTTCATAGTCAGAGGAGGCGGGGCTAAAACTGTTGTCTTTCAAATCCTCTGTATGCAATAGGACGGTACTACAACCAATCAGTGTAATCTTTAGGATGACGTAGTTAGAGCGCCTGAAAGTTGACGGAGGAGTCTGGAGAAAGTTAGGAATGACTAAACAAAATGGTGGATTATGGAGCTGAACGACTGTTGTCGCTTCTGTAAAAAGAATTTAAAGATTGTTGACGTTTTCTCACATTCTTCACTCATCTGTGATAAAAGGAAATCTACACCTGTTGTTGTTCTTCTTCTATGGTTGTTTACACTTGTTTCTCTAACAATCGTCACAGCGTCACTTTGTTAGGCCCGCCCTCTGACTCTATACTTCACTGTGATTGGTCGACCAGTTTCAGGGAAATCTAGACAAAAGTTACATTGAGTGAAACTAGACTACTATGATAGAACATTAGATTTACTGATGCTAGGAGGAGCTAGTGTGGCTAGGCTACTACGATAGAACATTAGATTTACTGATGCTAGGAGGAGCTAGTGTGGCTAGGCTACTACGATAGAACATTATATTTACTGATGCTAGGAGGAGCTAGTGTGGCTAGGCTACTACGATAGAACATTAGATTTACTGATGCTAGGAGGAGCTAGTGTGGCTAGGCTACTACGATAGAACATTAGATTTACTGATGCTAGGAGGAGCTAGTGTGGCTACGCTACTACGATAGAACATTAGATTTACTGATGCTAGGAGGAGCTAGTGTGGCTAGGCTACTACGATAGTACATTAGATTTACTGATGCTAGGAGGAGCTAGTGTGGCTAGGCTACTACGATAGAACATTAGATTTACTGATGCTAGGAGGAGCTAGTGTGGCTAGGCTACTACGATAGAACATTAGATTTACTGATGCTAGGAGGAGCTAGTGTGGCTACGCTACTACGATAGAACATTAGATTTACTGATGCTAGGAGGAGCTAGTGTGGCTAGGCTACTACGATAGAACATTAGATTTACTGACGCTAGGAGGAGCTAGTGTGGCTAGGCTACTACGATAGAACATTAGATTTACTGACGCTAGGAGGAGCTAGTGTGGCTAGGCTACTACGATAGAACATTAGATTTACTGACGCTAGGAGGAGCTAGTGTGGCTAGGCTACTACGATAGAACATTAGATTTACTGATGCTAGGAGGAGCTAGTGTGGCTAGGCTACTACGATAGAACATTAGATTTACTGATGCTAGGAGGAGCTAGTGTGGCTAGGCTACTACGATAGAACATTAGATTTACTGATGCTAGGAGGAGCTAGCGTGGCTAGGCTGCACTTTTACCCTAGTCTTTATATTATTTGACTTCTGCAGTCCACTTGATTACACACTAGACTAAAATAACTTTTTACGGCCCTGTTTTGAACGGTGGCTTATCTTTGCCCTTTTTCTTGCTTCTGCTTTTTCTCTCCTTCCCGTTAACATACATATGTGTTTTTGTTTTGGTCTTCCTGGTCATTTTTGGGGTCAGGTGATTAGCATATCGGCTTCTCCATCGCCGCCACTGGTCTTTTTTTCTGAATATGTTGACCACATCTTTCCAGGAGATAACATCTGTCTTTGCTGATGCTCCTTCAGAGGGAAAGTAGAAAACAGCCGCCGTCGGCCTGCTGCTTAAAAGTGTGGAGACTTGGAGATAGGAGCAACGACAAACTCTTGAATTCTCTCATTACGCTGGCAGTAATTGCACAAACCCAATTATTGCCTCAGCCTTTTGTGATCTTCAAAGCCAAGATTCTGCAAATGAAGCCTGGAACAAGTGGGAGAGGAGGAGGAGGAGGAGGAGGAGGAGGAGGAGGAGGAGGAGGAGGAGGAGGACTTAGCGGGGTAAATGGGCGGCAGCAAAGCTTAATGAACAATAAAATCGACAAAACGCTGGAAAATGCCGCGCTCTTTCCGCAGCGCCGTTAAATCTGTTGACATTTCATTTGGAGGCAGTGGTACAGTATCATCGTAAACCCCCCCCCACTCCCACACCCCTCCTTCTTCCGCCCTCTCGAAGACAACATTGTGCAACAAACAAACGAGTGGTCTGAGGCAGCAGATGAAAGATGGCTTTACTAAGTCGCCCTGCTGTTCCTCTTTCAAGTTAATTAGAAATCACATTCTTTTGTTTCCCCTTCGCAGGCGTTTATTTACTTTCTCACTTCGACCATTAGAACAAATTTGCAACATGAGACACAAATAATTGGATTTGTCTCCTCGGCTGTCACGGATTGGGGAATATTTTGTTTTGATTTTTTTTATTCTAGTTTTCCTTTCGCTCTGTTTTGTTGTTGTTTTCCGTCGTGATGTCTGAAGATTTGCTCACGGATATTTGATTTAATTTTTTGATTTGTGTTTTGGTTGTAATTAAGCGCTGGGAAAAAAAAACACTGAGAAGTTTAGTGACATGACTTTGAGTTCCTGGCAACATTTTCCCCATTGACCCGTTTTCTGTTTCCAGTATGGATGCACGACAGGCGTTTGGTCTTAACTGGTGTAGAAGACGCTAGGACACACACTCACCTGCACAATGAGCACACACACACACACACACGCATGCACACGCACACAGACACACACACACACGCATGCACACACGCACACAGACACACACACGCACGCACGCACACACACGCATAGAGAGACACACACACGCATGC
The DNA here is from genome assembly GCA_020466265.1 of Siphamia tubifer. NCBI lineage: Eukaryota > Metazoa > Chordata > Actinopteri > Kurtiformes > Apogonidae > Siphamia > Siphamia tubifer. Next base: position 46,901,847 of record CM035790.1, read on the forward strand.
ACAGAGACACACACACACACGCACAGAGACACACACACACACGCACGCACACACACGCACAGAGAGACACACACACACGCATGCACACACGCACACAGACACACACACACACGCATGCACACACGCACACAGACACACACGCACACAGACACACACACGCACGCACGCACACACACGCATAGAGAGACACACACACGCATGCACACACGCACACAGACACACACACACACACGCACAGAGACACACACACACACGCACGCACACACACGCACAGAGACACACACACACACGCACAGAGACACACACACACGCATGCACACACGCACACAGACACACACACACACGCACACACACGCACAGAGACACACACACACACAGACACACGCATGCACACACGCACACACACACACACGCATGCACACACACGCACAGAGACACACACACACACAGACACACGCATGCACGCACGCACACACACACACATGCACACACGCACACAGACACACACACACACGCACAGAGAGACACACACACACGCATGCACACACGCACACAGACACACACACACACGCACGCACACACACGCACACAGACACACGCATGCACACACGCACACGCACACACACGCATAGAGAGACACACACACGCATGCACACACGCACACAGACACACACACACACGCACGCACACACACGCATAGAGACACACACACACACAGACACACGCATGCACACACACGCACAGAGACACACACACACACAGACACACGCATGCACGCACGCACACACACACACACACACACGCATGCACACACGCACACAGACACACACACACACGCACGCACACACACACATGCACAGAGACACACACACACACACTGTGAGGCAGTAGGATAGCCTCTCCCTCACTAAGGTGACAAAACAACACAAAATCTAATACAGGAAGTTTGTTTTTGGTGTTTTATTTTGAAACCCCTTTGCTAATCCCTCTCTCTCTGAGGTCCACTTCCTGGGGGGCGTGTCCTCATGGAGTGCACACTTGGAGGTGCAGCCGCAGGACTCCTGCGGCTGCACTTTGTCAGGTTAAATGACCAGAGAGAGAGAGGGGAGGGGTTAGGGGGGTATTTTGTTAAGTTTACCTTATGTTTAGTATTTCTTCAGTTAGTTAATGGTGTCTTTCTTCTGTATTAGTAAAAGGTATTTGTATTGTGTTTTGTTAATTGCAAATGTTTTAGAGTCAGGGGGGTGTGGTATGTTTGTGTTATGGGAGGAGACTAAGGTATATAAACCAGGGGAAAGAAGCAGTGTGTGTGTGTGTGTGTGTGTGTGTGTGTGTGTGTGTGTGTGTGTGTGTGTGTGTGTGTGTGTGTGTGTGTGTGTGTGTGTGTGTGTGTGTGTGTGTGTGTGTGTGTGTGTGTGTGTGTGTGTGTGTGTGTGTGTGTGTGTGTGTGTGTGCAGGTGGGGGATAGGTGGTGTCTGCTCTGCTGCTGGAGGTCCAAGTGAAGAGTGGCTGCACCTAGTTAATCTTGTTTTTTGTTTAAAGGAAAGCTGTTTAAATGTTGTACCGTGTCTGAGCTCAGTAAAGTACAAGAAAAACCAAAGCTCTGGTAAGCAGATTTCTGTTCAACTCCTTTTTACATCATGCTCTACCTCCTACAGCTGCCGGTGGTCCATCCAAAGGCTGTTTTTTACCATCAAAATCCAACACACACACACACACACACACACACACACACACACACACACACACACATACTTTTTTCTATGTCTCATGAGGACCAAGTATTAATCAAGTATCCATTGGATAGTGAGTGTAAACATATAGATCTTTTTTTTCCTGGTGTGAAAAAATACATTGGTAAAAGTAGAAGTACTGATTTAACTCCTTTACTGAAGTAAAAAGTAATATGCCTTTTTTTGCCATACTTCTTTAACCAGGAAAAATTGAAAAGTTTGAAAAATATACAAAATAAAGCCTTTAAACAAGAGTTTACTGTGTAGATGATGTGTTTTATTAGGGTTTAGTGGGTATGGACAGAAAAGATAAAGTCAAATAGATTAAAAAAAACAGATACATTTAAAAAGCACAATTATGAGGGAAAAAGAGATAAATCAAAATTATGAGATTAAAGTCATAACTATGAGATAAGAAATGGATAACTAAAGATAAAAGTAAAAAAAAATATTGTCACAATTTCTGAATAACAACTTATTTTCATACTGTTTGAAAATGAGTCTATTCTGAGAATATAAAGAGTATAAAGTACATATATTTATATAAATGTAAAGAGTATAAAGTACATATATTTATATAAATGTAAAGAGTATAAAGTACATATATTTATATAAATGTAAAGAGTATAAAGTACATATATTTATATAAATGTAAAGAGTATAAAGTACATATATTTATATCAATATAAAGAGTATAAAGTACATATATTTATATAAATGTAAAGAGTATAAAGTACATATATTTATATAAATATAAAGAGTATAAAGTACATATATTTATATAAATATAAAGAGTATAAAGTACATATATTTATATAAATGTAAAGAGTATAAAGTACATATATTTATATAAATGTAAAGAGTATAAAGTACATATATTTATATAAATATAAAGAGTATAAAGTACATATATTTATATAAATGTAAAGAGTATAAAGTACATATATTTATATCAATATAAAGAGTATAAAGTACATATATTTATATAAATGTAAAGAGTATAAAGTACATATATTTATATAAATGTAAAGAGTATAAAGTACATATATTTATATAAATGTAAAGAGTATAAAGTACAAATATTTATATAAATGTAAAGAGTATAAAGTACAAATATTTATATAAATGTAAAGAGTATAAAGTACATATATTTATATAAATGTAAAGAGTATAAAGTACATATATTTATATAAATGTAAAGAGTATAAAGTACATATATTTATATAAATGTAAAGAGTATAAAGTACAAATATTTATATAAATGTAAAGAGTATAAAGTACATATATTTATATAAATGTAAAGAGTATAAAGTACATATATTTATATAAATGTAAAGAGTATAAAGTACATATATTTATATCAATATAAAGAGTATAAAGTACATATATTTATATAAATATAAAGAGTATAAAGTACATATATTTCTATAAATGTAAAGAGTATAAAGTACATATATTTATATATATATATATATATATATATATATATATATATATATACACACACACAAATGTAGTTGCCAGAAAAATAAATACTCCCAGTAAATTAAAGCTGTCCTTAAGTACAGTAAATGAAGTACTTCTACTTACAGTACTTAGTTATTTCCACCTCTGGCACAGACACACAGAACCAGACCATAGTGCAACAATCAAAGACATGCTGCGTAAACAGATGCAATAATTTTACTCTTAATGCAACAAAAACACAGGAAGTAAAAGGTTGTGCGTTGTGTGTCTGTCCACAGGACTGAACACAAAAAAACTCATGTCTAAAAGCTAATGTCTCATGCAATACTACACAATAAGTTACAGTAAAACACCCCTGGAAACTACTCACACCCTCAGTCCTCTTTAGGAACCACACTTTCACAGCTTTAGTGAAGAAAATCAAAAAAGGCAATTTAAAGTAAAAAAAAAAATGTCTAAACGTGTATTATATATCCCATACACACAAACTGTCTTTCCAAGGTGGAGAGACAGTTTATTATCATGTAGCCAACCTCTGACAGATTCCAGTTCATTACTGAGGCTATGCTGAATTTCTGCAATATCTTTGACAGTCACAATTAACGCAGAATCATCAACATACAACAACAGTTTGCAGCCAACTGCTGAGGGCATATCATTGATATATATCAAAAATAGTAGGAGACCAAGGGTAGAGCCCTGTGGAACCCCACATGTCACTATTGCAGGCGCAGAAAGGGTGCCCCCAATTTCTACTACCTGAAGCGTCCCATTAAGATAGGATTTGAACCAGTTCATAGTAGGTTTCTGAAATCCTAAGGCCTTTAGTTTTCCAATTGGAACCTATAATATCGTATTAAATATTAAGTGACTCCATATTTTCCTGTCAGTTTTTTCTTTGTCTATAAATGACAACTTCAAATCTTTGTCATTTTTTTACTGCAAAAAATATTAATTGATGAAAACGTTGACATTTACAAACTGTCCTGTGACAATAAAATGCAAAAATCTGAAATGTCTAAAGAAAATGAGACACAATTTGAAGAATTTTCTGCTTTTGTTACTAAGAGTTTAGTGTCTTTGTAGAACTGATCCCTAATCAAACACATGGACTAATGATAAACTGAGGCACAATGTTGTTAAAATTGAACTGGTTTTACTGAAGAAATGTAACTTTTTTTGCATTTTGGATAATTTATTAGGGGGTTTTTGCACTCAAACAATGATAAAAATGTAATTTTTGTAAATTTGTAAATTATTATGTTTTCATTTTCCATGTCTGAACCATTGGAGAAGAAATCAGACTCAATGTGAAAAATTAAGAACATCACCTGACGTAAACATTGACGTAAGAACTGAACTGTTTTTATCCAGAAAACACATTAAATGTTTAAATATCTGCTCTGAAGTTAAACTACTGTGAGTTATTTTTGTTATCATTAGTTGTCCATTTACTTAAAATGAAGAAGAAACTGAAGAAAACAAGGGTGGTCTAATATTTTTTTCCGTAACTGTAGGATCCATAAGAAGTTCAGTAGAAAAAACATGATCAGAGGAAACTGGACAGAACTGACAATATGGACATAATTATAAATGCCTTTGAAAACAGTGATTTGACTTCAATTATTTCAATCATGGCACAAAAAGTCACAAGAATGAACCAAAGAAAGAACCAGATATAGATATAGACCCCTCCCCCATATGATTGGTTGAGCTCATTCCTGTCGTCTTCAGTTTGTCTAATTTGAAATTCTAATTAATGAACTCGGTGCCTCTTTGTGTTTGTTGTTTTTCTTCTTCGTCTTTTCAGGTCGTCTTCTATTCGTCTTTTACGTCCTCTTTGTCAACAATCATTCTGGTTCAAACTCAGATCATATCAGTGGCTTCAGTTGCTCAATCACATTATCTGTGTGTGTGTGTGTGTATGCTTGTATTCCTATCTTTATGGGGACATTGATATGTTACACAGTCTCACTATAGGGACCAAAATTCAGGTCCCCACAAGGGTTAAATATAAATAAAAGTCCCCACTATTAAAATAGAAATGATGTGGCCCTATATAAATACATTAATTTGTTCTTTTTGTTTTTTAGAAGTCCCCATAAAATCGTGCAAAGCCAAACATGTATTTTTCAAAGGTATAAAGTACAGATATTTATATAATTGTAAAGAGTATAAAGTAAAATGTTTCCAGTAAAGTAAAACAAAAGTACAGATACCTAAAACTAAACTCAAGTACAGTAAAGAAAGTACTTGTACGTAGTGATATGATATATTTTGTAAATGTGTGTTTGTTACAAGTGTCGGTGCACATGGACGAAAACAATCTGAGTTTTTCAGAAGCAGATTCCAGCTATAGAACGGCTCTGGGCTAAATATTGAAATTATTTAAATATTTTAAACATTAATGAAGGTGTAGAAAACGGTACAGAAGTACACTCCATTTTATTACAAACACTCACTTGTCCTTGTATTGTAGGTTGTTTTTTAAATCAGTTTAAGTCGTTTAATTTTAACCATAGCCTGTTTTCCTCATATAATCAAAAACATTGTAGTATCTGTCAGACATCTAAATGAATCGGGGGTCTCAAACATGTGGCCCACTCACAGCTCCGATGCGGCCCGTGGGATGAAGAAATAATAACCTGTTAAATATTAAATGATTCCATATTTTCTTGTCAGTTTTTTTGTTATCTATAAATGATGACAACTTCACATTTTTGTCATTGTTTTACTGCAAAAAATTTTAACCCTTGTGCGGTCCTTCGTAAAAGGCACACTGGCTGTGTCCTACAATCGGGTCTTAAAAACCCAGATTCCAAAGTTCAGTTCCATAGACTCATCACCCCACCCCCCAAGGATATATTACTGTTTTCAGTAGTAAGCAATGGCATCCTACAGTACGTATAAAAAGGTACATTTGTGAACCACTGGGTCTCTTTGACCCGAAGGACCGCACAAAGGTTAAAAATATACATTTACAAACTGTTCTATGACAATGAAATGTGAAAAACCTGAACAAATGTGAACCATCCGAAATGACTAAAGGAAATTAAACACAATTTGAAGCATTTTATGCTTCTCTTACTAAGAGTGTAGTGTAGAGTGCTCCACAAATTTGGCTTTGGAGAATCATTTATCCAGTGGGTATCAACTGTGTACAACTCACCCAAGGCTACAGTCACCACTAATGAGATCACTTCACAAAACTTCAGTCTGTAAAGGGGGACAAGACAAGGATGTCCACTCTCTCCCTTATTGTTTGCGATCTTTATCGAACAATTAGCAGCAGCTGTACATCAGAACACAGATATCAAAGGTATCTGCACTCTAGAGTCGGAACATAAAATTAACCTATACGCAGATGACATTTTACTTTATCTACAAGAACCTAAAACTTCAGTAAAGGAAGTATTTAACCTCATCACAACCTTCTCGCGTCTTTCAGACTATTCCATCAACTGGTCAAAATCAATTATATTACCTTTAACAGAAAACTTGTGGAATCCCGCAGTTCAAAACTCACATTATTCTTTTCCTACTGACAATATCAGATATCTGGGCATAAATATTTCCTCCAAACTCTCAGAATTAGTTCAGCTGAACTTCACTCCACTTTTGGACAAAGTCTGTGATGATCTGAGGCGTTGGAACAACCTCCCCATCTCCCTTCTGGGACAAACAGCGACAGTCAAAATGAAAATATCACCGAAAATCAACCATCTCTTCTCCATGATTCCATTTAAACCCACATCAAAGTGGTTCCAATCGTTAGACTCTGCTATCGGTAAATTCTACTTAAAGAATAAAAAGGCTAAAATCAGTTTGACTACCCTCCAGAAGAATAAATCTGAAGGGGGACTGGAGGCTCCCAACTTCATATATTATTATTTATCCAACCAAATACAATATCTCATCAAATGGATACATCCACATGAAGAATAGAACTCCTGGCTAGAACTAGAACAGTTAGATTGTAACCAGATCAAAATCTCTGACCTTCCCTTTATCACCTCCGCCCTTAAACATCATTCCTGCTTCAAGAACCCTATGTTCGCTTCCACCTTGTCTGCTTGGTGGTGGTGCGGGGGGTTGCGTCAATCACAGTGTCTCTCTGGGGGCGGTGGCCTGCAGCTCCTACGGCCCGGGATGGGGGGTGCCCTTTTAGCTTGGCCCTGCCTTACCGTGATTGCTGTTCTGGGCTTCAGGGTCCTTCACACTTGCATGTTTGAGCGGGTCTCGCCAGCTACTGTCGAGTCCCATTTCAGTGAATGATGGGACCCCCCAGAATGTGCTGAGAATCTCTCCACAATCTCTACCCTAAAGTCATTCTCTTCTTGCACTAGTGTCCCCTTCTGGCCTATTCTATTCTATTCTATTCTATTTTATACTATCAAGTCATCCACAATTATGGTGCTCACTACCGTTTGTTTAATTATTTATTTATTTATTGAATCTCTTTTTCTTTTGTGCTGTTTTGGTTTTCTTCTCTTTTTACGATCTATTTATTTATTTATTTTTATTGATGGACAGTTAGTAGTTGGAATAACACACCACCTTACAATCTTTAATTACAATAGCACCGCCTGTTAATTTCTGTCCCCGTTCGTCCTGTCCAGTCTTTGTTTCCCCCACACATCACTGAGGTGTAGCACTGCCCTCCCTGGCTTATAATAGAGAGTTCTAATAAAGGATGTCTGCTCAGCTTTCAGGGAGGACCGCTGATGGTCACACACATGCACTAAATATTTAAATATTTGGCTGCAAGACTAAAAAATGCATTGATCTCAAACAATGTTGACTCCCTCTGTGTGGAGTTAAACAATGAGAACAAATGCAGACAAAAAAAAAAGTTTAGTGTCTTTGTAGAACTGATCCATAAATGTGTAGGTTATGTTTTAATTTTACTGGTCTGACCCATTGGAGATTAAATCACACTGAATGTGGAAAAAGCTAGTGTGTGTGTGTGTCAAAAGAAAATTAATTAAATTTGGAGTGTGTACAGTAACAGTACAAAAGCTTTTGTTTACAGTTCCACATCCCAAGGGTTAAATTATAAAGTCATTCACGCCCCACACCCCAAACCCAAACAAGTAATTTCTTACTCTTCTCTTGAAGCGAACCTTTCGTCTCTCTAATGTGAACACTGTCTTCTACAGTCTAACAATTACAACAGTGCATTATCCAACTGGCTGACTATAATTCAATTAACTTCCTCCCCTTGGATTCATCCAGCTGGATAATACACACATTAATTAACAACAGAATCCAATATTGGATGTTCTGCGCCTCCACTTATTTTCATTTCCTGTAAAAAGGTCAAAGCAGCCACTTCCAACTGAATACAATTGCTATAAGTGTGTAGTAATGGATTATACATTCTTATTATATTATTATTATTATTATACATGTATATGAGTAGAAGTTAATCCTGCTGCTTGTCACAGGCCTTGGTCTGGATTACACATTAGACCTGCCATCATGCTCTACTGACGTCCAAATATATATATTGTTGTGGAAGTTTTGTATCACACAGGGAGAGAAAACTGTTCAAGTCAGAAATAATTATTTATTGAAGAAATTAACAACTTAATTTGGAACTTGCATGCAAGTGAGAACATGAACAGAACGAGCTGTCGTCAGATGTTCTGATGCTCCATCTAAACTACAACTCTTTTATACTCTTCTAAACATTCCGAGGGTGGTATGAGAAGGACCAACACTGTCCTTCTCATACCACTGTAACCACACCATGTCTCTGGAGACAACCTTCCTCTCAGGGATGTATGAATGGAATGTTTACGTATCAGTATCAGTGAGACACAGACACACAGACCAAAGGTAAAATTCCCTTCACAATATATATATATATATATATATATATATATATATATATATATATATATATATATATATATATATATATATATATATATATATATATATAATCTCGCATCACCTGGGCGGTGTCTCCTTCAGACTCGGGTCCTCTACCAGAGGTCTGGGAGCCTGAGGGTTCTGTGCAGGATCTTAGCTGTTCCTAACAATGTTCTCTTTTGGACACAGATCTCTGATGTTGTTCCTGGTATCTGCTGGAGACATTGTCCCAGCTTGGGGGTCACTGCCCCTAGTGCCCCCATCACTACTGGTACCACCGTTGCCTTCACACTCCACATTTTCTCTAACTCCTCTTTCAGCCCTTGGTATTTCTCAAGCTTCTCATGTTCTTTCTTTCTGATGTTGCTATCACTGGGGACTGCTACATCTATCACCACCACTGTCTTCTCATGTTTATCCACCACCACTATGTCAGGCTGATTGGCCATCACCATCTTGTCAGTCTGGATCTGGAAGTCCCACAGGATCTTGGCCTGTTTGTTCTCTGTCACCTTTGGGGGGTTCTCCCATCTTGACCCTTGACCTCCAGTCCATACTCTTTACAGATGTTCCTGTACAGTATGTCCTCTACCTGGTTATGCCTCTCCATGTATGCCTTACCTGCCAGCATCTTACACCTGCTGTGATGTGCTGGACTGTTTCAGGGGCTTCTCTACACAGCCTACACCTGGGGTCCTGTCTGATGTGGTAGACCCCGGCCTCTATTGCTCTGGTGTTCAGGGCTTGTTCTTGTGCAGCCATGAGTAGTGTCTCTGTGCTGTCCTTTAGTCCAGCCTTTTCCAGCCACTGGTATGTCTTTTCCATATCAGCCACTTCCTCAATTTGCCGATGGTACACTTTGTGCAAGGGTTTGTCCTTCCATGATAGCCCCTCTGGTTCCTCGACCTTACTGGGCTTTTGTTGCCTGAGGCATTCACTTAGCAGTTGGTCATTGGGGACATTTTCTTGATGTATTCCTGGAGGTTCACCGTTTCCTCCTGGACAGTAGTTCTGACACTTACTAGTCCTCGGCCCCCTTCCTTTCGCTTAGTGTACAGCCTCAGGACACTGGACTTGGGGTGGAACCCTCCATGCATGGTAAGGAGTTTCCTTGTCTTGATATCAGTGGCTTGTATCTCTTCCAGTGGCCAGGATATTATCCCAACTGGGTATCTGATTACTGGCAGGGCATACAGTAGGTGTTAATGGCCTGGATCTTATTTTTGCTGTTCAGCTGACTTTTCAGGACCTGTCTTACCCTCTGTAGGTATTTGGCTGTGGCTGACTTCCGAGCTGCCTCCTCATGATTACCATTTGTCTGTGGGATCCCTAGGTATTTGTAACTTTCCTGCACATCTGTGATATTCCCTTCAGGTAGGTCAACCCCTTCAGTTGTGATCACCTTTCCTCTTCTAGATATCATCTGCCCACATTTATCTAGTCCCAATGACATCCCAATGTCTTTGCTGTAGATCCGGGTGAGGTGAATTAGGGAATCAATGTCACGCTCATTCTTGGCATACAGCTTGATGTCATCCATGTAGAGGAGGTGGTTGATGGATGTTCCACTTCGGAACTGGTATCCAAAGCCACTCGTTGAGATGATCTGGCCGAGGCGGCTTACATATATATATATATATATATATATATATATATATATATATATATATATATATATAAATGCATCCTTCTGCTTCACTATTGCACCCACGGTACATGGCTTTATGGCATATTCTTCTGTCGTAGCACTGAACCATGTGACACTGTCATAGTTTTTGATCATTTCCTGTTTCACTTCTGTTTATAACTCAGTCACTTCTTCTTTTCATTCACACCAGACGTCATCTGTCTGTCTGCCTGCCTGTCTTTCTGCCTATCTGTCTACAAAAGGAAAGCACAGATGAGACGCAGACAGACATAAGACTGTCTGCTACTACATTCATTCAAAGGTAGAGCCTCAAACAGAATCATGTTGGGGTCTAATGGGGTCAGGGGGGTCTGGTTCATCTCTGTTCAACGTGCCAACCTAATTACCAGAGGAGAGGGATACAGTAATTAGCAGTGAGTCTCACCTCGTTAATCACAGAGGGCTCCTTCTCTCTATTTATATCTGATTAATGGCACGCTTAAGCATGGCAACATATTTGTGTTAGTGTTAATTGTGTGCAGCTTGTATGCGCTCTGCTAGCTTGGCCTCGCTAACACCCCCAGCTGACACACCTCCGCTACACCTACCTCATCTCATTACAGACTACACCATACACACACCATTTTGCTCAAACAGTCAAAGCTGTTAAAAGACTGTAATTTGTCTCATAGCTGATTTGTTTCTTGGTCATAATTAGCCTATTAGCCTTGATCCTTAGTCTGTCATTTCACCGCTGCAGGAGGTGAACAGCTTTTATTCTCTACTTTCCTCTTGTTGTGACTGTTTGAAGAGACTATAAGTGAATTCAGGAAACACCAGGAAGTAGTGCTGCACAATATTGATATGAGCAAAACTTACGATATGTGACAAGGGTTTCCAGTAATAATATTGTGATATTTGTCATACAGAAATGTTCCTTAACCCTTACAGACCCGTACAGACCCGTACAGATCCGTACAGACCTGTACAGACCCTTGCAGACCAGTACAGATCCGTACGGACCCTTACAGATGTCTCTTCTGTATACGTTTATATTCTCTAAGAAGTCACTCATCAACATTTTGTTTCTAAACCGGTTGTGTGGGTGTGGTCACTGTCTCTAATATGAAACTGATGTTTTTTCTGGTCAATTATTTCCACCTACGTCATGTCTTGTGACGTATATTAGAATATCCAAACAGCTGAAAAAACACCTCATGAAAATGTAAAAACATTTTATCGATATTTTAGTGTTTTTTTTTAATTCAAGTATTTCCAATTTTTTATACAGATATTTACAGAAGAGTAATGGATACAACTCATTTATGCCCCCCCCCCCCCTTTCTCTCTTGCTAACATTCCATCACACTTTTTGCCAAACACTCAGTGTCTGGTACTGATGTGAATGGAGCCATGATGGGAGCAGATCAAAGAGCTAAATGAGCGGCTAAAGATACCACAGCAGATTAGCGGTGCTTCCCACAACGCCGACAGCTGCTCAGAACCAACGCCGGGCCTAAAGATATTCTTTCAGATTAGTGGCAGCGCTACAATGGCCAGGCAGCTGCCGTCTGCCATCCCATAATACAATAGGAGAGGGAGGATCAGCACGCACACTGAAAAACATGTGTTATCATCACAAAGGGATTGTCAGCTTCAAACGCTGCACATCCCTCAGGATCAAACAGGCTTCTGGCGAACACTGATCACACAGCGCTCTTCTAGTGTCGTCACATCCCTATTTTACACTTTTCACTCTTCTGCCTCTGAGCTCTCAGAGGTTTCAAATATTGCATTTTTAGTGCATTTTGCTGTAGTTTTTCTATAATTTTGTGTATATTAGTGTATTAGAGGATTTTTGCATACTTTAGTGCAGGATGTCAGTCATTTTAGTTCAGTTCCACATTCAGCCCAATGCGATCTGGAATGAAGCCAAACCAGTGAAACAATAAAATAATAAAACTTAAATAATTTCAACTTCAATTGTATTGATACAATTCTCACAGGGAAACACACTCGACTACAGAGGTATATTGTATTAGACCCTCCCCCTGTCCTTAACTCCTCCTTCTCAGCAGTAAAAACAGATCCACTCCCATGGACGGACAGACTATAGATGAACGTCCATTTATAAATGGAGGGGGGGCTGGTCCAGACACCAGACAGGTGAGGGAGGAGGTCCAGAGTTACAGGTCAGCTCAGGGCACAAGCGAGTCACCACAGATCATGTCGTCCATGGCTCCCTACGCAGACACTGCTGAGAGAACTGCCACTCCCCCCTCTAAAGGGGAGGGGGGAAAGGGGACACCAGGTGACTAGACATGAATAGACTTGGTATGAAAGATAGGTTATAAAAATGACAGAAACAGGTGTGAGAGACAGAAAGAACTTAGTGTCTGTACTTCCTCCAGCATTCTATCTCCTTGTGCAGCTTAGACTGAACTGTAACTTCAGTCTGTTTTAACTAACCTGACCATAGTTTTTATCAAACAGGAATGTTTTCAACCTAATTTTAAATGAACAGACTGTGTCGACCTCTTTAATATTAAATAAAGATGATTCCATCAGACAGTAACCATGGTAACTAAAGGCTCTAGCTCCATCAGACAGTAACCATGGTAACTAAAGGCTCTAGCTCCATCAGACAGTAACCATGGTAACTAAAGGCTCTAGCTTCATCAGACAGTAACCATGGTAACTAAAGGCTCTAGCTCCTACTGTACTTTTAGAAACCCTAGGAACTTTCAATACACCTGCATTTTGAGAACGAAGGGTTCTATTGGGTTGGTACGGAACCAGATCATCTTTAAGATAAGAGGGGCCCATACCATTAAACCCTGACCTCTGACCCCTAACCCTAACCCATACCATTAATGGTTTTATATGTAAGGAGGAGGATTTTAAATTAAATTCTAAACTCAACTGGTAGCCAGTGAAGGGTTTGGAGCACAGGGGTGATAAGGTTAGGGGTCATTATTAGACAGAATATTCCTAATTTTGGCTAATGTTGCACAAGTGAAAAAAGGCTGTTCTGCATGTTTGGTTAATGTGCCCTGACCTCTGACCCCTGACACTTTGAATGAAAGATGTGGATCAAATAAAACTCCTAAATTTCTTATTATTTCTTATTTATTGTCTAATTTGTCAGGGACCATGTACAAGACATCACTAGTATCAGAGTTAGCTAGAAAGCGAATTTACGTCTGTGGTCCCTGGGCAGGGAGCTATAAAACACTAACATACATATATGACTTATTGTTGCCAATACGAAGCCCACACTTAAGTAGCAACAGCATTCTAAAACATGCCTAATACTAAAACATATTTTAAAAAACAAAACATACTATCACATCATCACATAAAGTGGTAAACATACAATAGACGTTGTCATACAAAAGCAATACACAACGCATTTCACAATGCTTACTATAAATACAGCACACTGATTAATGATCACATATTTGATTAGCTTTGAGCCATGTATTTAATGATGATTTAAACTAGCTAAAGTTCACACTGTTTCTAATGTGGACTGCAATTGTGTTCCATTTTTCAACTGCACTAATAGAGAAAGCAGATTGACCAAAAGAGGTTTTCCTGTAACCTACATCGCAATCACCTCTCACAGAGGACCTTGAAACTCTTATATTGTCTCTGCACAGTGATACACACTGCTTAAGAGGTGGTGGTGCAAGATCATTGATAAGTTTATACAATAAACACATATTAGCAAAACGGTTAAAACTCTCAAAGGACAGCAAGTTGTATTTTGATATAATAGCACAGTGATGGTAATATGTTGGCTTTTGTCCAGAATCTTTAGAGCCATTTTGTAAAGAGAGGCTAATGGTTTTATGGTGGTCACACCTACTTGTGACCAACTTGTACAGCAGTATGACAGATGAGAAAAGATCATTGAGTGTAAAAACAAATTTGCAACAGACATTGGCAAATGGTGTCTGATATACCTAAAGTTTATTAAACAAGCTCTAACACTTTTAGATATATTCTTGATATGTTTTTTAAAAGACAAATTAGGATCAATTATAACACCCAGATACTTAAAGTTATCAACAGTTTGTAGTATAGCCTCTCCCTTAACAAAGATGTCAGGTTGCTGGCTTACATCACTTGATGGAAAAATACATGGTCACTGTCTTCACATTGAGAGTGAGACAGTTTTGTGTCAGCCAGTCTGACAACTTGTTTAAGGCTGAGGTAAGTTTTTGTGCGGCATGTTCTCTAGTTGTGGCATGGACCAAAAGAACTGTATCATCTGCATACATTTGCATTTGAACATCTGGGCAAACAAAGTGTAAATAATTAATATATAAACTAAATAAAATTGGTCCTAAAATTGAACCCTGTGGCACCCCAGTTGTGGTACTGGATAGGACGGAGCATGTGCCGTTAATTCTTGTGCACTGCTCTCTAGAGTCTAAATATGATTCCATCCATGTTAGAGCAGTGGTAGAGAAATAAAGCTGTGAGATTTTGGATAACAAAACATTGTGATTATCCGTGTCAAATGCCTTCCTGAAGTCCATGATGACAGCACCAACTACACCACCTCCATCAAGCTTAGATTGTATTTGTTCTATAAAGTAACAGAGGGCTGTTTCTGTTGAATGGTTTTTCCTAAAACCAAACTGCGTAGGATGCAGTAGGGAGCGGTCTTCTAAGTAGGCCATCAACTGGTTGCTTACAACTCTTTTGGTTACTTTAGAAATGGTAGGAAGAATGCAAATAGGCCTATAGTTGGTAATGTTGGTGGCATCTCCAGATTTAAAGACAGGGGTTATTACCGCTGTCTTCCAGGCAACAGGAAAATAACTTTCTGTAATGGATAGATTGACCAGGTGGGTGATAGGGGTACAGAGTGTATTTGCATATTGTTTGACAAAGCACAGTCACAGTCAAAAATATCTTTTGCCTTGGAATTTTTTAACTGCCTTAGAATTTTATTCACAGATGTTTCTGACACTTGTGATATATTAAAGAATGGCATATCATCTTTTGTTAGTGTAATAATTTTCTCTCTTGCACCAAAACCTAGTGCAAGATCATGGACTGAGTCAATAAAATAGTCATTGAACATAGAAGAAATTTTGACTTTATCCCTTATATGGGCCACTTGCACTAGCAATTCATATTTAGTATGTTTTTTATTGTCTTTCTTAAGTGCTCTATTGATATTTTTACACATTTTCCTTGAGATTCCCTTTGACTCATTTATAATATTAATAAAGAAATTGGCTTTGGCCTTCCTCAAGGCATTAACAACTTTGTTACGTAGCTGTTGAAATGTTCTATCGCATGCTAATCCAGATTTAAGTGAGATATTTAATGCATGATCCCTTTGTCGCATTAAGGCCCAAACTTGCTCATCAATCCAGGGTAGATTTTGTTTTTTTCTTGAGAATGTAACATTTTAACTAAATTCACCTTAAATCCTATTAATAGTAGCCATTAGGTTTTCAGAGGCATTTTCAAGGTCCCTGGTTGACAGAATTGTATTCCAATTGTGTTGCTTAAAATGACATTCAAATCCACTCATAAGCCTCTTAGGTATGATGTTAGATGATCTCCTTTCCTTTGTTTCATTAATTTCGTCGATAACAGTGTTAAATTGTGGTCTGATATTCCAGTTAGAAAATTAAATGTTTTTGTTATTCTCTCAGGCTTATTAATAAATATCAAATCAATTTGTGTTTGAGATGATGGTATGATTCTGGTGGGCCCTTGAATTAGTTGAGTGAGGTGAAACTGATTTGTTAAGTCTTTGAGTTTCTTTCTAACTGACTTACTAGCCCAGTTTATGTTAAAATCACTAAGTAAAATAATTTCTTTATTCATGTTCATTTCCTTTAAAATGTTTCTTAAATGTTCATAAAACATAGTGTTTGATGAGGGTGGTCTATATATGCACATTACAGTGAATGACATATTGGTGGATAAAGTCATTCTTATTGCCATGCATTCCAGGTCCGTGCACTTAATTTCGATTTCATCACAGTTTATGGAGTCTTTGACATAAATCAGCAGACCGCCTCCTCTACCAGATATTCTGTCTTTCCTAAAAATGTTAAAACTCGGCACTCGGTATGCGATGTCAGATGACAAGTCTGTCAGCCATGATTCAGTCAAACAAAGAAAATCAAGATGGGAGTCGGTTAATAATTTTTCCAATTGATCAGTTTTTGATGCGATGCTTGGGATGTTTAGATGCCCTACTAGCAGCCCCTTGGGCTTTGCGCGCGGATCCTACAGAACTTTCGCATGGTTCGTTGTCTGGAAAGACAGAAAGTTGCGCCGTTTATGAATGGACAGTTTATCACACACTTTGTTGAATTGGGGGATTGTTCCATTTCTATTTGTAACAAGAAGTGGTGGCAAAAGTTTATAGTTTTGTAGGGCATTTGTCGAATTACCAGAGGTAAATGGTAAATGGACTGCGCTTTTCCACCTTCATGGTGCTCAAAGCGCTTTACATTAGCCTCACATTCACCCATTCACACACACTCATACACCAGTAGGTTTCTAAGGACTAAGGCAAGGCAAGGCAAATGTATTTGTATAGCACATTTCATGTACAGGACAATTCAAACACAGAAACAGAAGAAAATTAAAATGATAAAGATGCATTAAAAGACAATTAAAATCAAGACATAAAAACATTTTAAAGCAAATAATAATTTAAGTAAAAGCTCCAGTGAACAATAATGTTTTCATCTGATTTAAATGAACTGACAGTTGTTCTCAGACCTCAGGTATTAACACTAGTTAACACTAGTTAACACTAGTTAACAGTTGTTCTCAGACCTCAGGTATTAACACTAGTTAACAGTAGTTAACAGTAGTTAACACTAGTTAACAGTTGTTCTCAGACCTCAGGTATTAACACTAGTTAACAGTAGTTAACACTAGTTAACAGTTGTTGTCAGACCTCAGGTATCCAGGTAGTTTGTTCCACAGTTTAGGAGCAGAGTAACAGAATGATGCTTCACTTTGTTTCGTTCTTATCTTTGGAACACACAGTAAACCTGTTCCTGATGACCTATGACCTCAGGGCTCTGGATGCTTCATAGGGAACCAGTAGGTCTAGGATGGATTTGGGTCCAAGGCCGTTTAGTTCTTTATAGACCAGGAGTAAGATTTTGAATTCTATCCTTTGACCCACAGGAAGAACATGTAAGGATTTGAGGACGGGTGTGATGTGGTCCAGTTTCCTGGTACTGGGTGTGATGTGGTCCAGTTTCCTGGTACTGGGGTGTGATGTGGTCCAGTTTCCTGGTACTGGGGTGTGATGTGGTCCAGTTTCCTGGTACTGGGGTGTGATGTGGTCCAGTTTCCTGGTACTGGGGTGTGATGTGGTCCAGTTTCCTGGTACTGGGTGTGATGTGGTCCAGTTTCCTGGTACTGGGTGTGATGTGGTCCAGTTTCCTGGTACTGGGGTGTGATGTGGTCCAGTTTCCTGGTACTGGGGTGTGATGTGGTCCAGTTTCCTGGTACTGGGTGTGATGTGGTCCAGTTTCCTGGTGCTGGGGTGTGATGTGGTCCAGTTTCCTGGTACTGGTCAGGACTCTGGCAGCAGTGTTGTGGATCAGCTGTAGCTTCCTGATTGATTTTTTGTTTAGACCAGTGAAGACACCATTATAATAATGTAACTTACTGAAAATGAATGAATGAATGAATGAGTTTTTCTGTGTCTGGTTTGGACAGAAGACCCTTGATTTTAGCGAATGTTCTTTAGGTGGTAATAGACAGATTTGGTAATGGCTTTTAAATGTTTGTTAAATTTCAGGTCAGAGTCAATAATTACACCCAGATTTCTGTCTTGGTTTGTGGGGTTTAGTGACATGGACTCAAGGTGAGCACTGACCTTTGACCTTTCTTTTTTGGGGCCAAAAACAATCACTTCTGTTTTGTCCGCATTAAGCTGGAGAAAGTTCTGGAACATCCACTCAGTGATTTGATGAAAACATTTACTCAGTGTCAGTAAGGGACTGTAATCGAGTGATGACACAGAAATATAAAGTTGTGTGTCATCTGCGTATGTGTGGTAAGAAATGTTGAAATGTTCTATGATCTGAGCCAGGGGCAGCATATACATGTGGAACAGAAGCGGTCCCAAAATTGACCCTTGTGGAACCCCACACAACATCTTTGTACTCACTGACCTGTGATTACCAACTGAAACAAAGTAGTTCCTATCTTGTAAATAAGATTTGAACCAGTTTAACACATTGCCCATAAGCCCCACCCACTTTTCCAGTCTGTCAAGAAGTATGTCGTGGTCAACTGTATCAAATGCGGCACTGAGGTCCAATAGTACTAGGACAGAGGTTCTGGATGAATCATTATTCAGATGAATGTCATTTAGCACTTTGATCAGTGCAGTTTCAGTGCTGTGTTTGTGCTCGGAATCCAGACGGAAAGTCACGATAAAGACTGTTTTACACCAAGAAGACATGAATGTGCTGAAAGACAACTGGTGTGTTTGATATGGGCCTGTAGTTACTATTACTGAAGCATCCCCATATGGGCCTGTAGTTACTATTACTGAAGCATCCCCATATGGGCCTGTAGTTACTATTACTGAAGCATCCCCATATGGGCCTGTAGTTACTATTACTGAAGCATCCCCATATGGGCCTGTAGTTACCTATTACTGAAGCATCCCCATATGGGTCTGTAGTTACCTATTACTGAAGCATCCCCATATGGGTCTGTAGTTACCTATTACTGAAGCATCCCCATATGGGCCTGTAGTTACCTATTACTGAAGCATCCCCATATGGGCCTGTAGTTACCTATTACTGAAGCATCCCCATATGGGCCTGTAGTTACCTATTACTGAAGCATCCCCATATGGGCCTGTAGTTACCTATTACTGAAGCATCCCCATATGGGCCTGTAGTTACCTATTACTGAAGCATCCCCATATGGGCCTGTAGTTACTATTACTGAAGCATCCCCATATGGGCCTGTAGTTACCTATTACTGAATCATCCAGATGAGTCTTTTTTAGAAGAGGTTTAATTACTGCAGTTTTTAAGGCCTGATGAAACTGTCCTGACTGAACAGAAGTGTTTATTATCTGCTCTATATGTGAAGCTGTACAGTTAAAAACATTTTTAAAACTTTGGTAGCAGATGGTCAAGGCAGCAGGTTGTTGACTTTAACTGTTTAAGAATTTCCATCAGTGATGTGTAATCGACAAGTGTTCCAGATGACAAGAAGGTACACGTGATAAAAACATCTTTCCTGAGCTGGAGCTACAGACTGTCTGTCTTATCTTTAATATTTTATCTGTAAAGAAAACAGCAAAGTCATTGCATGACTTTTTGGACACCAGGTCAGATGGAATTGAAGCTATTGGATTTATTAGTCTGTCCACAACACAAAACAATGTGTGTGCATTATTACTGTGTCTGTTGATCATCTCAGAGAAAAAGGACAGGACTAAGGTCTGTCCTACTGGGGGCCTAAGTCAGGGTTCAGTGTCTTGCCCAAGGACACTTCGACATGTGGACAGCCAGAGCTGGGACGCGAGCCGCCAACCTCTCAGTCATTGGGCGACCCACTCTACCAACTGAGCCACAGCCGCCCACAGTACCTTGTCTGATGGTTGTAGTGGCACTGGCAGCAGCAGCAGATTCAGTGTCGCCACTACAGCTGATGGGCCCCCTGCAAGTAGTAGCGTCATGATGAGATAACAGAGAGATTTTCTCAGTTGTAGGGATGGTCTTTGTTTCTCCCTGGTTCGAATCTGCCTCGTTGGGGAAGCCGCATTTCCATGATTTAAAATCACTGAGTACGAGATGTATTGACTCTGCGGATCAAAGGTAACAAGTTGTTGCCGGTTTGTTGTTGTCCAACAGCAACGCACAGACAAAGCAAACTGTAACGATGTAGCTTGCAATTATGGCCCGATTGTGTTAAATCACTTATCAACTTGCGCTGTTTGTTTAATTGTGAAACACAAACCCAGTAAATTATTGATTAACTTTGTAGTGCCATTTTCAGCACCTGCCGCACCTGCCTTGTGACGTGAAAGTTCCGCCATCTTGCTCAGATAAATGTTTAACTGTGTCACTGGATGTTCCACTTAACTTGTCTACAGTAACTATGTGGTCAGGTAGGGAGTCTCTGGCATTTTTAGGACCAATTATAATGACTTCAGTTTTTTCAGGGTTCAATAGGAGATAATTGGCACTGATCCAAGTCGTTATGTCTTGGACACATGTACTTAGTTTATCTATTTGTCTGGTCTGATCAGGTTTAATCGATAAATATAGCTGTGTGTCATCTGCATAACAATGAAAATTAATGCCATGATTTCTAATGATGTTACCTAAAGGGAGCATATATAGTGTAAACAAAATAGGCCCAAGGACTGACCCTTGAGGAACGCCATAACTAACTCTGGAGAACGGCCATGATTGTTAACAAATTGGTATGGATTAGATAAATGTGATTTAAAGCAGCAGAGGGCTGCTCCTCTAATACCTATATCACATTCTAATCTGTGCTCTAAGATACTGTGGTCAATAGTGTCAAAGGCTGCACTAAGGTCTAATAACTACTAATCCATCATCAGCGGCTAGCTAACAGGGTGGTGTAGTTACTTACAAAATGTATTTGTTCGAGAAGTGTTTTCATAATAGTAGTTTAATTTTACATGTAAAAGGTCTAATTCATTTCAAGGCCCCCAATACTACCCCCTAAACCTTTAGCAATTATACAAATTTGCTGACTTTGTATGAAATGTGTGTTCAAGAAAATGTAGATTTATATTTTAGTGGGTCCAGGCTAATGTGGGTGTGGGTGTGTGGGTCCCTTATGGCGTCCCGGATAAGGGACGCCATAGACCCACACCTGAGGGACAACCAGAATGGATTCAGAACCGGAAGGACCACCGTAGGACAGATTCTGGCCCTGAGGAGAATCATCGAGGAGGTGAAAAAGAACAACTTGACAGCGGTGCTGTGCTTCATCGACTTCAAAAAGGCGTTTGATTCAATAGACAGAAGCATAATGCTGAAAATCCTCAAAGCCTACGGGGTCCCCCCGAATCTACTCCGGGCCATAGAGACCATGTACGAGGGTACAAGAGCCAAGGTGGTAACCCCAGATGGCATCAGCGAGGAGTTTGATATCCTAGCAGGGGTGCAGCAGGGAGACACTCTTGCCCCCTTCCTCTTTATCATAGCTCTGGACTACGCGCTCAGGAAAGCCATCAACGGGTGAGAGCAGGAGCTTGGCTTCACAATAACACCAAGGAAGTCTAGAAGAAACCCTGCTGTAGCCCTGGCAGACCTAGACTACGCAGACGACATCTGCCTGGTGTCTGACCGCGTGGAGCAGGCACAGGAACTCCTGAACAGAATGGAGGCAGAATGTGCTAAGGTTGGCCTCAGACTGAACGCAAAGAAGACTGAGGTAATCACCTATAACATCCACATGGACCACCCGCCAATTACAACATCAGACGGCAATGCTCTGCGAGAGGTCAATGACTTCAAATTCCCAAAGTCCCACACAGATAAAGTCAAACGTCATTCTTCTACGTTAGAAACATAGCCAAAGTAATACCAGTTATAAATCAAAAGGATACTGAAAAACTGGTCCATGCTTTTCTCTCCAGCAGACTGGACTACTGTAATGACTCTTCACAGACCTCCCAAAAAGCACCACAGACAGACTTCAGCTGATCCAGAACTGTGCAGCTAGGTTACTAACCAGAACCAAGAAGACAGAGCACATTGGTCCAGTGTTGGTTTCCCTGCACTGGTTACCGGTAACTCACAGAATAGATTTTCAAATACTACTGCTCACTTCTAAAGCCTTAAATGGAACACGACCCAGTTCCATTTCAAACTCACTGAGCAGTTGTGTCCAAACTAAAACACTAAGGTCATTATAGTGACTCCCACATATATGACAAAGACAAGTGTGGACGCAGCCTTTGGTAACTATGAACCAAAGTTATGGAATAGAATTACAAAAGACATGAGGGAAGACACTTCACTGAGTAGATTTAAAACTAAAGTCAAAACTGTTTGATTTTCATCAACCTTTGAAGGAAGATAAAGAATGGAGTCACAACTCTGTGACTATGTTCTTTATATTCTTTATAGTGTACTCTTTATATTCCTTATATTTTTTGCGTA
Source organism: Siphamia tubifer (assembly GCA_020466265.1). Classification (NCBI taxonomy): domain Eukaryota; kingdom Metazoa; phylum Chordata; class Actinopteri; order Kurtiformes; family Apogonidae; genus Siphamia; species Siphamia tubifer. The sequence continues at coordinate 46,924,727 of CM035790.1, forward strand.
ATCAAATTTTAATGTCTTTTTTATTTCACCTTGTCTTAAAATTGTGTTTTAATTTTTAATCAATGTGAAGCACTTTGGGCGACAGTGTTTGTATGAAAGGTGCTTTACAAATAAAGTTATTATTATTATTATCATCCGTATAGTACGTCGTATTTGAAGATTAAAAATTGATGTAAAGGTTTTTCGTTACTTGGATCATTCGTTACCTGGTTCTTTTGTATTTTGCATCAATTACAACTGATATTTCCATTACAAATACACTTAACATTTAGTAAGTAGTGTTTTGCTCTCTCCGTCTCCCGGTCTTTCTCTCCCCTCTCTCTCCTCTATCTCTCTCTGTGTCCATCTCTCTGTCTCTTACTCACTCACTCTCTCTCTCTGTATCACTTTCTCCCTCTCTCTCTCTCTTTCAGAATTATCAACAGGATCTTATTGTGGAGCTCTTCATATAACTCAAAGCCGTTCATTGTTTAGTTTGAATTCTCTGACATGCTCAGAGCAATCCTCACAAAGAGGGAAGTGCGTTAAACACAAAGGACCACGTTTTCTTCTCTATTGTAATGGATGAACTCAAACTCATTCCTAAACAGGCTGCAGCTCAATGCCTTCGCACATATGAATGTGTCATATTATTAGGCAACTCCGATCACTACTGGTACCACCGTTGCCTTCACACTCCACATTTTCTCTAACTCCTCTTTCAGCCCTTGGTATTTCTCTTCTCTTCTCATGTTCTTTCTTTCTCATGTTGCTATTACTGGGGACTGCTACATCTATCACCACCACTGTCTTCTCATGTTTATCCACCACCACGATGTCAGGCTGATTGGCCATCACCATCTTGTCAGTCTGGATCTGGAAGTCCCACAGGATCTTGGCCTGTTTGTTCTCTGTCAGCTTTGGGGGGGTTCTCCCATCTTGACCCTTGACCTCCAGTCCATACTCTTTACAGATGTTCCTGTACAGTATGCCCGCTACCTGGTTATGCCTCTCCATGTATGTCTTACCTGCCACCATCTTACACCCTGCTGTGATGTGCTGGACTGTTTCAGGGGCTTCTCTACACAGCCTACACCTGGGGTCCTGTCTGATGTGGTAGACCCCAGCCTCTATTGCTCTGGTGTTCAGGGCTTGTTCTTGTGCAGCCATGAGTAGTGTCTCTGTGCTGTCCTTTAGTCCAGCCTTTTCCAGCCACTGGTATGTCTTTTCCATTTCAGCCACTTCCTCAATTTGTCAATGGTACACGCCATGCAAGGGTTTGTCCTTCCATGATAGCCCCTCTGGTTCCTCGACCTTACTGGGCTTTTGTTGCCTGAGGCATTCACTTAGCAGTTGGTCATTGGGGGCCATTTTCTTCATGTATTCCTGGAGGTTCGCCGTTTCCTCCTGGACAGTAGTTCTGACACTTACTAGTCCTCGGCCCCCTTCCTTTCTCTTAATGTACAGCCTCAGGACACTGGACTTGGGGTGGAACCCTCCATGCATGGTAAGGAGTTTCCTTGTCTTGATATCAGTGGCTTGTATCTCTTCCAGTGGCCAGGATATTATCCCAGCTGGGTATCTGATTACTGGCAGGGCATAGGTGTTAATGGCCTGGATCTTATTTTTGCCGTTTAGCTGATTTTTCAGGACCTGACTTACCCACTGTAGGTATTTGACTGTTGCTGACTTCCCAGCTGCCTCCTCATGATTACCATTTGTCTGTGGGATCCCCAAGTATTTGTAACTTTCCTGCACATCTGTGATATTCCCTTCAGGTAGGTCAACCCCTTCAGTTGTGATCACCTTTCCTCTTCTAGATATCATCCGCCCACATTTATCTAGTCCGAATGACATCCAAATGTCTTTGCTGTAGATCCGGGTGAGGTGAATTATGGAATCAATGTCACGCTCATTCTTGGCATACAGTTTGATGTCATCCATGTAGAGGAGGTGGTTGAGGGATGTTCCACTTTGGAACTGGTATCCAAAGCCACTCTTTGAGATGATCTGGCTGAGGGGGTTTAGGCCTATGCAGAACAGCAGGGGGGACAGAGCATCTCATTGGTAAATGCTGCATCTGATGCTCACTTGTGCAATTGGTTTTGAGTTGGCCTCCAGAGTCGTCTTCCACAGCCTCATTGAGTTCTGGATGAACTCTCTTAGTGTCCTGTTAATGTTCTACAGTTTTAAACATTCCAGTATCCATGTATGTGGCATTGAGTCATAGGCTTTCTTGTAGTCAATCCAGGCAGTGCACAGGTTGGTGTTCCTCGTCTTGCAATCTCTGGCAATTTCCCTGTCAACCAGTAGCTGGTGTTTGGCTCCCCTGGTGTTGTTGCCTATTCCTTTCTGTGCTCTGCTCATGTATTGCTCCATGTGCCTACTCATCTTAGTCGCTATGATGCCTGATAGAAGCTTCCATGTGGTGCTGAGGCAGGTTATAGGCCGGTAGTTAGATGGTATTGTTCCCTTCTGGGGGTCCTTCATTATGAGGACTGTCCGGCCCTTGGTTAGCCACTCTGGGAACCAGCAGCTGGTTCATCTGTGCTGCTAGGCGTTCATGGAGTGCTGTCAGTTTCTTAAGCCAGTAGGTATGAATCATGTCGGGCCCTGGTGCTGTCCAGCTCTTCATTTTGGACACTCTGGTTTGGATGTCTGCTAGTGTGATGACTACTGGGTCTTGTTCTGGGAGTTGGCTGTGCTCTGCCTGTAAGTCTGTCAGCCATTGGGCATTGGTGTTATGTGTTACCTCCTTCTCCCAGATGCTCTTCCAGTATTGCTCAGTTTCAGCCCTAGGTGGGTCTGTTGTCACCTTGCCCCCCTGCCATTGAGAGTAGACCTTAGCTGGGTTGGTGGAGAACACCTGGTTTATTCTCCTGGCCTCTACCTTTCTTGTGTATCTCTTTAGGCGGGTAGCTAGTGCTGTGAGCCTTTGCTTAGCAGTCTCCAGTGCCTCAGCTGTGGACAGTTTGTTGTATTTCTTGGAAAGTTCTTTCCTCAGATTCACACCTCTGCTTAGTTCTGTTAGAAAACTGACTTCTCTCCGTGCTGCCATGATCTTTGCCTCTAGCCTTCTCCTCCATGGGGCAACCTTCTGGCTGCTCTGGCTGTTCATCTTGTAGCCAAGCATCTCTAGGATTACATTTGCTGCTGCATACATCAGCTGATTGGTCTCAGTGATGGTAGTGGTAGGGACAGTTTGCAGTGCAGTGTTCAGGTCCTCCAGTAGAGACTGGTCTGGTATATATATATATATATATATATATAAAGACATAATATTTCATCCTGCCGCTACAGCAGATGATTTACCCACTCCACACTGTAAACCCGAACATTCATAATAATTAAATATATTCAGTTGTGAATACTTACAGTTTCAGTAATAGTACTACTAACTCAAATGTATTAAGTTACTGTACCATGTTCTTTTTAAGTAACTACTTCCAATTAATATTTTTTTATTAAGGGGAATTATCGTGGATATAAGTGAGGTCGGAGTAACTTGTGCGCTCTGCGCGCCAGTCTGCAAAACTACCACTAGACTGGCTGTGCTGCGCGAGGACCTGCCTTCAGCTGGCGGGCTTGCCGCACTGTCTAAAGTCTGTGAATCTGTCACTATGCCATAAGATGGCTGCCGTGCTGTGAGCATGAACAGTTTGCTGAAGCCTCTGTCTGCATTTCTGTTATAATTAACAGGTTTTTACTCTTGGTATTATACATCCTCTTAATTTAGTCTCTATAGATAATACAGCATCAAACTATTTGTCTACTTTTGCTCAAGACAGCCCAGTGTATGTGGCTAAATAACTTGAAGATGGACTGTAGTAACATCATGGATCTACTCGTCTCAAATCAAATCCTCCAGCAAGTTTTACAGCAAGCCCTACTTCAAATGAAGGCAGAAATAATAGCCCACTTCGACACAAGAATGGATAAGATCCAAACAAGCCTTGTGACTATTGAGGGCAAGCTATCTATGCTGGGAGACCAAGTTCAGGAACTAGAACATCGAGTAAGTTCCAACCAGGACAATATAATTGAGCTTGAAAGGCGGGTGAATAAGCTGGAGAACGAAGTTGAGTACCTGAGAGAGAAGGCTGACAATGCGGAAAATAGGAGCCGATCATCGAACCTCAAATTCCTGCACATCGCAGAGGGGGAGGAGGGCTTCATTAACCGGCTCATCCCTCATCTGTTTGGCACGGAGAACTTCCCTGTCCTGCCGACCATAGAAAGGATTCACCGCAATCCAACTACTCGTCGGAAGGATCCTGGAGCAGGCCTGAGGCCAATTCTGGTGAAGCAGAGGATCCTGAGACTTGCCCAGGAGAGGAAGGAGCTGCGGTTCGGGGGGTCCCGTGTCCACGTCTTTGCCGACTACAGCGCCGCCCTGACGAGGAAACGACAGCTGTTTGACCCGATAAAGAAAAAGTGCAGAGAACGGGCAATTGAGTATTCATTGCTCTACCCGTGTAAGTTCAGAATAAAGATTGACAGCAAGCTACATTAGTGGGGGTAGGGTCAGTGGTTGGGCTGTCTCCAGAAACTGGTCAGCAGCCCCTCCCCACTACTGAGCTGTTAAAAAGCCTGATGGCCGTGGGGACGAAGGACGTCCTGTGGCATTCAGTTCTGGAGCGCAGCGCCGTGAACCACCCACTGTGGCAGCTGCGCTTCTTTATGAAGGTAGAGTGGAGGGGGAGTGGAGATTGGTGTTGCCGAGGATGTCCTTCATCTTGGCCCGCATCTGCCTCTCCACCACGGTTCCCAGTCGGTCCAAGTCCCCTCCCAGCACAGAGCTGGCCTTCCCGATCATCTTATTCAGCCTACCAGCGTCCCTCTCCAACACACTCCTTCCCCAGCAGACAGCGGCAAAAAAGATGGTTCCAGACCCCACTGACTGATAAAACATTCTTAAAATAGCAGTGCAGACATGGAAGGACCTGAGCCTCTTCAAGAATAAGAGCCTGCTCTGGCCCTTCTTATAGATGCTATTAGTATTGATAGCTCAGTCCAGCTTACAGTCCAAGTGTACCCCCTAGTATTTGTAGGACTGGACCATCTCGATGTCCTCACCCCTGATGGTCACCCCCTGCAGTGGTACCTTAGATCTATGGAAGTCAAAGACCATTTCTTCTGTCTTTTTGGTGTTTAGGATAAGGCCGTTCCTCCCACACCAACAAATGAAGGCTCCTACTAGGTCCCTGTACTCTGCTTCCTGTCCCTCCCTCACACACGCCACAATAGCTGTCATCAGAGTATTTCTGAATGTGGCATGAGTGTGTGTTATAATTAAAGTCCGAAGTGTAGAGGGTGAATAGGTATGGAGCCAGTACTGTCCCCTGTGGGGCCCCAGTGCTGCACTCAACTGTCCCAGAAACACAGCCCCCTAACCTGACATACTGTGGTCTATTGGTCAGGTAATCTGTGATCCAGGATTTGAGAGCAGGTTCTACTCCCATTAGTCAGAGCTTCTCTTGCTGTAGTAGAGGCTGGATGTTGTTAAAAGTGGTTCAGAAATCAATGAATATAATCCTCACCCAACTTCTTGGCTCTTCAAAGTAGGAGGTAGAGGACAAGCGTCATCCACTCCCATGTGGTCTCTGTACCCAAACTGCAGGGGGTCAAATGCATGCTCAGTCTGTGGTCTCAAGCAATGTAGGATCAAATGCTCCAGGGTCTTCATGATGTGTGACGTTGGAGCCACCGGTCTGTAGTCAATGAGTTAAGTCGGACGCCCACACTTTGGGACTGGGACAACATATGATGTTTTCCACATGACCGGGGCCACCCCCTGCCTGCAGACTTCAGTTGAAGAGCTGCTGGAGTGGATCAGCCAGTTGGTCTACATAGACCTTCAGCAGTCTTGGGCACACATCACCTGGACCAGCTGCCTTGTCTGGACACAGTGTCCTCAGCTCCATCCTCACTTAATCGACGAAGTGGAATGTGGCTTAGGGTTAAAGGTTGGTTTAGAGGGAACAGGGGTCACTGCTGGAGGGGTGATAAGGGGAGTGTGATATAGGAGAGGGGGGGCTGATGCTGGGGCTGATGCCGATACTAAAAAGGTGTGATCCTGGGAGGTCCTGTGTTGGAGGCAACAAAGACAAGATGGTGTAGGGGGTGGAGGGGCTGACACCATAGAGGTGGGAGTGGGGAGTGATGTTAGTGAGGCTAAGGAGGATCTGGTTGCCATGTCAAACGTGTTCTAAAACAGATTAAAACAGTTAGCTTTGTTGACATCTCTTGCTTTAGCCTAACTGTTCCTAAATTTGTAGCCCGGTGATGCTCTTCATTTCCGCCACACTTGTCTGGTGTCATTGTGCTGCAGCTTCCTCTCCAACTTCCATTTATAAGCCATTTGATCCATCGTCAAGCTCCTCTTCAGGCTCCTGCACCCGTCTGCACTTCTCCGTGTTATTTTCTCTGAACACAGCCTTCTTCTGGTTCAGGACCCCCTGGATGTCCTTGGTAATCCAACGCTTATTATTGGGCGCACTGTCTTCACTGGTAAAAAAAATCATGTCCCTACAGAAAGACATATAGCTGACAATGCTGTCAACCTTTCTGTCAATGTCTGTATCCCCCCAGTGTCCTACAAAACATCCCAGTCTGTGCTGTCAGGGACTGTCTGGCCTCTGGAGTCCACTTCCTAAATGTCTGGATGGTTATGTGCTGCCTCAGGACACCAGATCTGATCTGCCTACAGGAGGAAGAACTATGGCAGGGTGTGCTTCCCTGGCGTTGGCATACAGCAGGTCTAATGTCTTATGGTCCCTAGTTGGACAGTCCACAGACTGTACAAAACCGGTAAAGTAAGAGGAGAGGGTGGCATGGTTAAAATCACCTGAGATAAGAATAAAAATGTCAGGATAGTATGAATATTGGAACTCAGCACGTCTCACGAGGACCGAGTTTGTAATCCTGTCGCCACTGGGTAGTGAATGTAAACAAGTGAACACATCTTCTTTTATATAAAAAAATAAATACATAATTTTAAAAAATATATAAAAAATTTATAATTTTTTTTAAAAACATGAAACATATCTTCAAACCTTTGAACAAGACATGTTTGGCTTTCTGTCATGCTGTTTGGGAACTTCTGGAAAAAAGTGTTTCTAATGTACTAGTGGGGATGTTTATTTATATTTAACCTCTCCTAACATTGATTGAGAGATTATTGTAATCACTGTGTGTGTGTGTGTGTCCACAGACATATCATGCTATAACTCAATGAATACTGTAGATTTCATCATTAAATTACATGGTCTTATACATATAGATAATGCACATCAGATGCAATGATCCATTTGAGTAAAGGTCAAAGGTCAAGATCATGATTAACTAAAAGGTCAAAATCACACTATGGTTCTAACTCCAGAACAGAGGGTCAGAGAACTTTCAGATTGGTACCAAACGATGCAGAATGAAGATTTATACAATTATAATAACTGGTGTTATCACCTACGACCAAAAGTTTTTGAGATCTCTGGAGGTCAAAGGTGACATGTCACAAAATTAACTTGTGTAACACTGTTTGTGTCAAACATAGACATATCACGCTATAACCATAATCAATACTGGATATATTATCATAATATTACACACACTGATGCATAGATACATATAATGAAAAAGTAAGTTGTTTCACAGTGATAACCACAAAGAAGATCCCTCAAAGTTTCCACCCCAAAGTCTTAACAGACCTAGTTAAAGACCACTCCCAGCGAACCTATAACATTATACTGGCCAGTATTTTACCGTTGGTGCACATTCTCTACATTGGCGCGCTTTAGCTTTAGTGCTTGACAATATGGACAGTCTCCGAGTCAAAATGGCAGTTCTGTAGCCGTGGAAAACACCTCACTCACGAGTGTCCAGGTGTACAAGAACACGACGCTGCAGGCATCCAACGTCCACTTGTCGTTCTCCCTTTAGCAGTAGTCCTCTGAGCCTCGCACGGATGTGGACGCCTCCACCAGATAATGTTCACAGCCAAACTAGCTAACACTGCACAGATGAAGTTGCAGAGTTTTAGAAGTACTTCCGCCACAACAGTTCGAATTGGGAACGAAGTCCAATTACCAAAACAATCCCTTTGGTCTGAAAATGAAACACTTTTAACTGTAGCGTAGTACTTATAAAAAGTCTCTTTTTACTACAGTCCCCTTTTTTCTTGTAACCATCCGGTTCCTTCATACGGCTCTCTCTCCCGTGTTCTCTTTTCTTCGATCCCCCAAAACTGACACCCATCACCTCTCTTAATGGTGTCAGCGCCCCCTATCTGTTTGACGCAAACCTAAACAGAATATTATCTTACGTTCATAAACAGTGAAACACACCCCAATAATAATACTGATTACATTGACATATATTAATCGGTGTGTATTACAGTTACACTTTACATAAGCACTACACAAGAAAAAAAAGAAACGAAGAACTGATTATACATAAATTATAAGATTTCAGTAAAATAAATAAATAGTGACAGAGGTCCCCATGGTGTGACTGTATAAACATACAGTATCAATGTCCCTATAAAGATAGGAATACAAGCACATATACACACACACACACACCAAACTTTTCTTGTTTTTTTTTTTTATTTTTATTTAACCTTTATTTAACCAGGCAAGTCATTAAGAACAGATTGTTATTGACAATGATGGCATGAGTCACTTAGGGGGGAGGGTATAGAGGGCTGCAAACGAAAAACAGATTAAAAATGTCACATAAAATGGTTAAAAAAAAACCAGACAAACATTTCTGTAAGATCCAGTGAAATAAAACACAGCAGACATCAACATGATACTGATACTGGAGGGTGGGGTCTGGGGGGGTGTCCATGTGTCAGGTGACCATGACGACGGAGCTGTGATGGAGTTTTTAAAGGTGGATCTGTGTGCCCTATGGAAGATGTGGTTTTGGGAACGTTAAGGTGGATCATTTAATGGTGTGTTAATTAATCGACCTAACGTTGAATGTGGAGACGTGGGAAGTTGAACAATATGATAATAATGAAACTACACTTCAAATGTCTTCAAATCTTCATTAATCTATTAGAACTCATCTCTATATTAATCACACATTGCCTCAATAATAAACATACGCCTATAAATGTAAATAAATTAAAATAACATTGTTGAACGTGGAAAGTAGAAAAATAACAATAAAATGATGTGTAATGTAATAATGAATGTAAATACTGTATGGTTAGATAATGTATGTTTTAGGAGCATTTCAATTATTTAGGTTATATGATCACATTGTTTAAATTACATTTAGATGTTGTGAAGTTCCAGTTAATGACTGCTGAGGCTGCTGAGCTTTCAGCAGCCAGGCAGCAGTCTCAGCAGCGGTCAGGCAACAGCCTCAGCAGCGGTCAGGCAACAGCCTCAGCAGTGGTCAGGTAACAGCCTCAGCAGCGGTCAGGCAGCAGCCTCAGCAGCGGTCAGGCAGCAGCCTCAGCAGCAGTCAGGCAACAGCCTCAGCAGCGGTCAGGCAGCAGCCTCAGCAGCAGTCTCAGCTATTGAAGGTGGGTTTTATTGGCCCAACATGAATTGCTCACTTCCCAAAAATATGTTAAACTTAATGGTTTCTGGAATTTTAGGAAAAAGATTGACGGTAGATGGACGGTAGATTGACGGTAGATTGACGGTAGATGGACGGTAGATGGACGGTAGATGGACGGTAGATGGACGGTAGATTGACGGTAGATTGACGGTAGATGGACGGTAGATTGACGGTAGATTGACGGTAGATGGACGGTAGATGGACGGTAGATGGACGGTAGATTGACGGTAGATTGACGGTAGATGGACGGTAGATGGACGGTAGATGGACGGTAGATGGACGGTAGATGGACTGTAGATGGACGGTAGATTGACGGTAGATGAACTGTAGATGGACGGTAGATTGACGGTAGATGGACGGTAGATGGACGGTAGATGGACGGTAGATGGACTGTAGATGGACGGTAGATTGACGGTAGATGAACTGTAGATGGACGGTAGATTGACGGTAGATGGACGGTAGATGGACGGTAGATGGACGGTAGATTGACGGTAGATTGACGGTAGATGGACGGTAGATTGACGGTAGATTGACGGTAGATGGACGGTAGATGGACGGTAGATGGACGGTAGATGGACGGTAGATTGACGGTAGATGGACGGTAGATGGACGGTAGATGGACTGTAGATGGACGGTAGATTGACGGTAGATGAACTGTAGATGGACGGTAGATTGACGGTAGATGGACTGTAGATGGACGGTAGATGGACGGTAGATGAACTGTAGATGGATGGTAGATTGACGGTAGATGGACGGTAGATGAACTGTAGATTGACGGTAGATGGACTGTAGATGGACGGTAGATGGACGGTAGATGAACTGTAGATGGATGGTAGATGGACGGTAGATGGACTGTAGATGGACGGTAGATGAACTGTAGATGGACGGTAGATGGACGGTAGATGCACGGTAGATGGACGGTAGATGAACTGTAGATGGACGGTAGATGGACGGTAGATTGGCGGTAGATGGACTGTAGATGGACTGTAGATGGACGGTGGATGAACTGTAGATGGACGGTAGATGAACTGTAGATGGACGGTAGATGAACTGTAGATGGACGGTAGATGGACGGTAGATGGACGGTAGATGGACTGTAGATGGACGGTAGATGGACGGTAGATTGGCGGTAGATGAACTGTAGATGGACGGTAGATGAACTGTAGATGGACGGTAGATGAACTGTAGATGGACGGTAGATGGACGGCAGATGGACGGTAGATGGACGGTAGATTGGCGGTAGATGAACTGTAGATGGACGGTAGATGAACTGTAGATGGACGGTAGATGGACTGTAGATGGACTGTCGATGGACGGTAGATGAACTGTAGATGGACGGTACATGAACTGTAGATGGACGGTAGATGAACTGTAGATGAACTGTAGATGGACGGTAGATGAACTGTAGATGGACGGTAGATGGACGGTAGATGAACTGTAGATGAACTGTAGATGGACGGTAGATGAACTGTAGATGGACGGTAGATGGACAGTAGATGAACTGTAGATGGACAGTAGATGGACTGTAGATGGACTGTAGATTGACAGTAGATGAACTGTAGATTGACGGTAGATGGACGGTAGATGAACTGTAGATTGACTGTAGATGGACGGTAGATGGACGGTGTCCACGGCCTTTCACAGATCTATAACAATTGCAGTTTGGAGTCCAGAGCGGAAATGATGTCATTCAGAAAATGCTTCTGCATCAGAGGAAACTGCCAGGTTTGAGCTTTCGCTGTTTTGTTTTTAGTTGCTTTCACAGACTGCAGTGGATGAAGCTGACGACAAACCCATTAGAAGTCTGATCTGACACTTTATCAGTTAATGTCGCCTGCACGTCTTCATTTCACAATCTTTTATGTTCTCAGCAGCATTTTTACAACCTTTTTAACTCCCACCGTCACACCAACATTTATCACTGACGCTACAGTGAATAAACAGGAAATCCCCATAAACATCTATTTACAAATAACACCCAGAATAGTGAAACGCAGCATGTGTCTACAGTGTCTCGTGCTTAAGTATGCTTTAGTGTATGTACCGCATTCTGTTTCTGTATTCCATGGAATTCTTGTTTGGTGCCCGTGGTGGGAAAACAGTTGCTGCAGCAGAGATCAATAAAGTGTCAATCAATCAGGTAATCACTTACTGCAGCTCTCAAAATCACAAGATAAAAAGTTAAAATCAAGAGATAAAAAAAAAACAGAATGAGAAAAAAATTTTAAATCATGAGACAAAAAGTCAAAATCATGAAAAAAATATTAAAAATTAGGAGATAAAAAGTCTAAATTACAGAATAGACCACAATAGAATCTTTATTGTCAACACATTAATATACATATATATATATTTTTAAAAAAAATGTTCCCCTCGCCCCACCTGGGTGGTGTCTCCTTCAGGCTCGGGTCCTCTACCAGAGGCCCCTCCCACCTGGGCGGTGTCTCCTTCAGACTCGGGTCCTCTACCAGAGGCCCCTCCCACCTGGGCGGTGTCTCCTTCAGACTCGGGTCCTCTACCAGAGGCCCCTCCCACCTGGGCGGTGTCTCCTTCAGACTCAGGTCCTCTACCAGAGGCCCCTCCCACCTGGGCGGTGTCTCCTTCAGACTCAGGTCCTCTACCAGAGGCCCCTCCCACCTGGGCGGTGTCTCCTTCAGGCTCGGGTCCTCTACCAGAGGCCCCTCCCACCTGGGCGGTGTCTCCTTCAGACTCGGGTCCTCTACCAGAGGCCCCTCCCACCTGGGCGATGTCTCCTTCAGACTCGGGTCCTCTACCAGAGGCCCCTCCCACCTGGGCGGTGTCTCCTTCAGACTCGGGTCCTCTACCAGAGGCCCCTCCCACCTGGGCGGTGTCTCCTTCAGACTCGGGTCCTCTACCAGAGGCCCCTCCCACCTGGGCGGTGTCTCCTTCAGACTCGGGTCCTCTACCAGAGGCCCCTCCCACCTGGGCGGTGTCTCCTTCAGACTCGGGTCCTCTACCAGAGGCCCCTCCCACCTGGGCGGTGTCTCCTTCAGACTCGGGTCCTCTACCAGAGGCCCCTCCCACCTGGGCGGTGTCTCCTTCAGACTCGGGTCCTCTACCAGAGGCCCCTCCCACCTGGGCGATGTCTCCTTCAGACTCGGGTCCTCTACCAGAGGCCCCTCCCACCTGGGCGGTGTCTCCTTCAGACTCGGGTCCTCTACCAGAGGTCTGGGAGCCTGAGGGTTCTGTGCAGGATCTTAGCTGTTCCTAACAATGTTCTCTTTTGGACACAGATCTCTGATGTTGTTCCTGGTATCTGCTGGAGACATTGTCCCAGCTTGGGGGTCACTGCCCCTAGTGCCCCCATCACTACTGGTACCACTGTTGCCTTCACACTCCACATTTTCTCTAACTCCTCTTTCAGCCCTTGGTATTTCTCTTCTCTTCTCATGTTCTTTCTTTCTCATGTTGCTATCACTGGGGACTGCTACATCTATCACCACCACTGTCTTCTCATGTTTATCCACCACCACTATGTCAGGCTGATTGGCCATCACCATCTGGTCTGGATCTGGAAGTCCCACAGGATCTTGGCCTGTTTGTTCTCTGTCACCTTTGGGGGGTTCTCCCATCTTGACCCTTGACCTCCAGTCCATACTCTTTACAGATGTTCCTGTACAGTATGCCCGCCAGAGTCCTGCATGGTTCTGATTTTGACATACCGCAACCGCCGTGCCCGTCATGTTCAAAGTCGTATCCGACCCGTTTTCCGACGAAAAATAAAAATAAAAAATCTGCACCCGAACAGACCCGCTATAAATGAACCCGATATCCGGCCCGAACCCGGAAGAAAATGTCAGATAGCCAAACTTAAATACAAAAATGTATTGCCACAAATATACTGAACAGTGACATAGCCAAGGCAGAGCCAAATAAAAATGTTGTTGAACAGTAGCAGACAAATAATAAATTCAAAAAATATTTTTATCCGTGAGCTCACACACACACACACACACACACGCTTGAAAAACGCATCAAGAAGGAAGCCGACAGGAGGCAGTTATACAAGTCCAAACTAAAGAACAGTTTTTAGCCTATGAACCGCAAATTAGACCCGCGATCACCCACGTCCGACCCGAACCGAACCTGTATCCGATACAGCACAACATTTTTCACCCGTTTCGTGAAAATCTGCGGTTCACCCACGGATCACCCTCGGGTACCCGAATCCGTGCAGGACTCTGATGTCCTCTACCTGGTTATGCCTCTCCATGTATGCCTTGCCTGCCAGCATCTTACACCCTGCTGTGATGTGCTGGACTGTCTGAGGGGCTTCTCTACACAGCCTACACCTGGGGTCAGTGGCTTGTATCTCTTCTTCATATATATATATATATATATATATATATATATATATATATATATATATATATATATATATATATACTGTATATATGGCCACTGGAAGAGATACAAGCCACTTATATCAAGACAAGGAAGCTCCTTACCATGCATGGAGGGTTCCACCCCAAGTCCAGTGTCCTGAGGCTGTACACTAAGAGAAAGGAAGGGGGCCGAGGACTAGTAAGTGTCAGAACTACTGTCCAGGAGGAAACGGCGAACCTCCAGGAATACATCAAGAAAATGGCCCCCAATGACCAACTGCTAAGTGAATGCCTCAGGCAACAAAAGCCCAGTAAGGTCGAGGAACCAGAGGGGCTATCATGGAGGGACAAACCCTTGCATGGCGTGTACCATCAACAAATTGAGGAAGTGTCTGATATGGAAAAGACATACCAGTGTCTGGAAAAGGCTGGACTAAAGGACAGCACAGAGACACTACTCATGGCTGCACAAGAACAAGCCCTGAACACCAGAGCAATAGAGGCCGGGGTCTACCACATCAGACAGGACCCCAGGTGTAGGCTGTGTAGAGAAGCCCCTGAAACAGTCCAGCACATCACAGCAGGTGTAAGATGGTGGCAGGCAAGGCATACATGGAGAGGCATAACCAGGTAGCGGGCATACTGTACAGGAACATCTGTAAAGAGTATGGACTGGAGGTCAAGGGTCAAGATGGGAGAACCCCCCAAAGGTGACAGAGAACAAACAGGCCAAGATCCTGTGGGACTTCCAGATCCAGACTGACCAGATGGTGATGGCCAATCAGCCTGACATAGTGGTGGTGGATAAACATGAGAAGACAGTGGTGGTGATAGATGTAGCAGTCCCCAGTGATCATGTGAACATCATTTGAAAAAGGAGTAGGAAGAAGCAAAGCTTTTTCCTTTTTTTTTAGATTCCTACCCCTTTTCAATTATTACCAAGTTTTAAGTTCATATAATACAATATAATATAGCATAAATATATTTATATACCATATACACACATACACAATCAATATAATTATGTCCATAAATATTTATTATATGATACATTAATTATAACATCACTCCTTTATATCACTAATATGTTTATTTAGTTTTCCACAGTGTCCAGTAGATGTCAGCAGTGAACTGTTTAAAATGCTCTCTGGTCTCTTTTCCTCTAATTCTAGGTTTTGCTTCTGCATCTAAACTGCTTTGGAGTTGGAGATGGTACAGATGGCTGGCCCTAAACGCAACACTTATCCAGACATTTCACTGTTCGCAGAATGATATCAAAGTCAACTCAAAATGGAGGCTGTGCCATCAACTTGAAACAAATTCTAACACTTCCAACAAAATTGTATTGTGAGTAAAGTCTCTGCAGATTTGGTCAGCGTTCAGCACAGATGTCCCCCCCTGTGTGTGTTTGTGTTAAATAAAAAAAACTAGTGCTCACATCCTCTTAAAATTCAGCCCTGGATTTTCGGGGATAAATGCTCACAATTATAATGTTTTAATCCAGATTGGAGTCAAACATATTTATTTATTTCAGAGCGTGAGAGTTTAAATCATATATTAAATAAATAAATACATTTTAAAAAGAACAGAAATAATCATAGCGGCTGGAACTAGAAATAAAAAGCTCTACATTGATGTACGTGAGACGTGGAAGAATAACTAAAGTACAACTATTTAATTTTTAATTTAATTCAGTTTGTCTTTCAGGAGGTAAAGAAATGCACAATACAGTTCAGACTAACACAACTGTATATATATATGTAAATGAATTTATTTATTTTCAAGCATGTATTTATAAAATATATTAATTATATGTACATACCAAAGAAAGAAATACTGATATAAACAATAAAATACATAGAATAACAAAACACTTTGAAAAAGGAGTAGGAAGAAGCAAAGCTGTTTTTATTTTACATTCCTACCTCTTTTCAACTATTATCAAGTTTTAAGGTCATATAATATAATATAATATAATATAATATAAAATAATATAATATAATATAAAATAATATAATATAATATAAAATAATATAATATAATATAAAATAATATAATATAATATAATATAATATAATATAAAATAATATAATATAATATAATATAATATAATATAATATAATATAATATAATATAATATAATATAAAATAATATAATATAATATAATATAATATAATATAATATAATATAATATAATATAAAATAATATAAAATAATATAATATAATATAATATAATATAATATAATATAATATAATATAATATAATATAATATAAAATAATATAATATAATATAATATAATATAATATAAAATAATAGAATACAATATAATATAATATAAAATAATATAATATAATATAATATAATATAAAATAATATAATATAATATAATATAATATAATATAAAATAATATAATATAATATAATATAATATAAAATAATATAATATAATATAATATAATATAATATAATATAAAATAATATAATATAATATAATATAAAATAATATAATATAATATAATATAATATAATATAATATAATATAAAATAATAGAATAGAATAGAATAGAATATAAAATAATATAATATAATATAATATAATATAACATAATATAATATAACATAATATAATATAATATAATATAATATAAAATAATATAATATAATATAATATAATATAATATAATATAATATAATATAATATAATATAATATAATATAAAATAATATAATATAATATAATATAATATAATATAATATAATATAATATAAAATAATATAATATAAAATAATATAATATAATATAATATAATATAATATAATATAATATAATATAATATAATATAATATAATATAATATAATATAATATAACCCGGCCCCGATGAAGTGGGAGACAACGAGTACGAGCATAATATGATATAATACAAATACATGTATATACCACACACACACACATATATATATATATATATATATATATATATATATATATATATATATATATATAGTGGTGGACCACTGGGCCTTCCTATCTCCCTCACCAGGCTAAACATCACTATTTATTTATTTATTTTAAATAACTTTCTACACATTAGAACTAGTGAAACTAATCATAATGTAAATAATGTAATGTTAGAGTCTAGCTCTGAATATAGATTTAAATATCTATATTATAAAGTATAAATGTAAACCTTCCACTTCTTTGATATGTTTTCTATTAAAGAAATGATAATCAAGCCTCAATATGACAAATATTTATTCCACTTTATCCCACCTTGTGGATTCTGTCATTGATATTTATTTATGTATTATTAAAGATGATTAAGGTGTATTTCAGTGTGTATTTTTGTTAGCAGTGGGTGTTAATATTATTAATAAATGTTATACAATAACACATAATGGACAGAATTTTATATTTCTTGTCAAATATTAACAGTATTTTCCAGTTCAGTCCACAAATAAAAAATAAAAAAAATACTCAAAGGAGTGTGAAGAAGTAAATCTTTTAAAGTCCCACCCCTCTTTTCCAAACCAATAGATAGTTGTAGGTCCAATATGAACCAACACTGATCCTGCATCTGTCATCATCATTGTCTGTGGTTTAATCATCAGTTCAGTTCACATCAATCCTCTTTGAATATTGATCAAACAAAACAATCCTGATCCATTCCTAGGAATGAAATCAAGAGAAACAGATACATGAATAAACAAACAAAAAATATAATAAAATAAATAAACAAAGGACATGTACATAAAACACCCAAACAAAACATGTGTTCATTTGCACATTTGAAAAGGGGTGCGAAGAAACAAAACATATTTAATTTTCCAGATTATGAAATGACACTT
Source organism: Siphamia tubifer (assembly GCA_020466265.1). Taxonomy (NCBI): domain Eukaryota; kingdom Metazoa; phylum Chordata; class Actinopteri; order Kurtiformes; family Apogonidae; genus Siphamia; species Siphamia tubifer. The sequence continues at coordinate 46,942,475 of CM035790.1, forward strand.
AAAACACTTAACAGGGTGGTGCAGTAGTTAACAGGGTGGTGCAGTAGTTAACAGGGTGGTGCAGCAGTTAACAGGGTGGTGCAATAGTTAACAGGGTGGTGCAGTAGTTAACAGGGTGGTGCAGTAGTTAACAGGGTGGTGCATCAGTTAACAGGGTGGTGCAATAGTTAACAGGGTGGTGCAGTAGTTAACAGGGTGGTGCAGTAGTTAACAGGGTGGTGCAGCAGTTAACAGGGTGGTGCAATAGTTAACAGGGTGGTGCAGTAGTTAACAGGGTGGTGCAGCAGTTAACAGGGTGGTGCAGTAGTTAACAGGGTGGTGCAGTAGTTAACAGGGTGGTGCAGTAGTTAACAGGGTGGTGCAGCAGTTAACAGGGTGGTGCAGCAGTTAACAGGGTGGTGCAATAGTTAACAGGGTGGTGCAGTAGTTAACAGGGTGGTGCAGCAGTTAACAGGGTGGTGCAGCAGTTAACAGGGTGGTGCAGTAGTTAACAGGGTGGTGCAATAGTTAACAGGGTGGTGCAGTAGTTAACAGGGTGGTGCAGCAGTTAACAGGGTGGTGCAGTAGTTAACAGGGTGGTGCAATAGTTAACAGGGTGGTGCAGTAGTTAACAGGGTGGTGCAGTAGTTAACAGGGTGGTGCAGCAGTTAACAGGGTGGTGCATCAGTTAACAGGGTGGTGCAATAGTTAACAGGGTGGTGCAGTAGTTAACAGGGTGGTGCAGTAGTTAACAGGGTGGTGCAGCAGTTAACAGGGTGGTACAGTAGTTAACAGGGTGGTGCAGTAGTTAACAGGGTGGTGCAGCAGTTAACAGGGTGGTGCAGCAGTTAACAGGGTGGTGCAATAGTTAACAGGGTGGTGCAGCAGTTAACAGGGTGGTGCAATAGTTAACAGGGTGGTGCAGTAGTTAACAGGGTGGTGCAGCAGTTAACAGGGTGGTGCAGCAGTTAACAGGGTGGTGCAGTAGTTAACAGGGTGGTGCAATAGTTAACAGGGTGGTGCAGTAGTTAACAGGGTGGTGCAGCAGTTAACAGGGTGGTGCAGTAGTTAACAGGGTGGTGCAATAGTTAACAGGGTGGTGCAGTAGTTAACAGGGTGGTGCAGTAGTTAACAGGGTGGTGCAGCAGTTAACAGGGTGGTGCATCAGTTAACAGGGTGGTGCAATAGTTAACAGGGTGGTGCAGTAGTTAACAGGGTGGTGCAGTAGTTAACAGGGTGGTGCAGCAGTTAACAGGGTGGTGCAATAGTTAACAGGGTGGTGCAGTAGTTAACAGGGTGGTGCAGCAGTTAACAGGATGGTGCAGTAGTTAACAGGGTGGTGCAGTGGTTAACAGGGTGGTGCAGTGGTTAAGAGGATGGTGCAGTGGTTAACAGGATGGTGCAGTGGTTAACAGGGTGGTGCAGTGGTTAACAGGGTGGTGCAGTGGTTAACAGGGTGGTGCAGCAGTTAACAGGGTGGTGCAGCGGTTAACAGGGTGGTGCAGCAGTTAACAGGGTGGTGCAGTAGTTAACAGGATGGTGCAGTGGTTAACAGGGTGGTGCAGTGGTTAACAGGGTGGTGCAGTGGTTAACAGGGTGGTGCAGTGGTTAACAGGGTGGTGCAGTGGTTAAGAGGATGGTGCAGTGGTTAACAGGGTGGTGCAGTGGTTAACAGGGTGGTGCAGCGGTTAACAGGGTGGTGCAGTGGTTAACAGGGTGGTGCAGTGGTTAACAGGGTGGTGCAGCAGTTAACAGGATGGTGCAGTGGTTAACAGGGTGGTACAGTAGTTAACAGGGTGGTGCAGTAGTTAACAGGGTGGTGCAGTGGTTAACAGGGTGGTGCAGTGGTTAACAGGGTGGTGCAGTAGTTAACAGGGTGGTGCAGTGGTTAACAGGGTGGTGCAGTAGTTAACAGGGTGGTGCAGTAGTTAACAGGATGGTGCAGTGGTTAACAGGGTGGTGCAGTGGTTAACAGGGTGGTGCAGTAGTTAACAGGGTGGTGCAGTGGTTAACAGGGTGGTGCAGTAGTTAACAGGGTGGTGCAGTAGTTAACAGGATGGTGCAGTGGTTAACAGGGTGGTGCAGTGGTTAACAGGGTGGTGCAGTAGTTAACAGGGTGGTGCAGTAATTCACAGGGTGGTGCAGTAGTTAACAGGGTGGTACAGTAGTTAACAGGGTGGTGCAGTAGTTAACAGGGTGGTGCAGTAGTTAACAGGATGGTGCAGTGGTTAACAGGGTGGTGCAGTGGTTAACAGGGTGGTGCAGTAGTTAACAGGGTGGTGCAGTGGTTAACAGGGTGGTGCAGTAGTTAACAGGGTGGTGCAGTAGTTAACAGGATGGTGCAGTGGTTAACAGGGTGGTGCAGTGGTTAACAGGGTGGTGCAGTAGTTAACAGGGTGGTGCAGTAATTCACAGGGTGGTGCAGTAGTTAACAGGGTGGTACAGTAGTTAACAGGGTGGTGCAGTAGTTAACAGGGTGGTGCAGTAGTTAACAGGGTGGTGCAGTGGTTAAGAGGATGGTGCAGTAGTGAACTGCATACTCATACACGGTGACCTCTGACCCCGCCTTCACCTGCTGGAGCTGGATTTGACCCACAGTGACCCTAGTGAGGGTAAAGCGGGTTCAGATGATGAGATCTCATCAGTTTGACTTCACTTAATGCACCTTATGAAAATACAGTAATAATTATTAACATTTTTTAATTGTATTTTTTTAATAAAATCATGGTGGGCTTCACTCGCCATCGTCCTCCCCCCAGGCTTAGACAGATTTCTGGGGGAAACCCTGACATTCATATTTTGTCTCTAGACTCGACACACATTCCAATCACACGAGCTCAGATCAGAGTTGTCAAATGTCCCACATGGGCAGACCTGCTGTCGTTTTAATGTTAATGTTACAGTACGCTTTAATATGTGTGAATTAAACATTTTTTTCTAGCATCTTGCATTTGAATTCAGTGCAGAAAATAAAATCTTTGCAAATATGGATGGGATGATATTTGTTTTACTAGTTCTCCCATCATGCATTTTGTTTCATTCTTAGCTTCTCTTTTAGCTTTCATTAGGTCGGGGATGTCAAACATAAGGCCCAGGGGACTGGGACAGAAAAACATTGACCACATGATCCTCGGTGAGGACGATGAAGGAGACGAAAAGAAAAATGCAGAGGCCTACGCAGAACTCATCCAGTTGTTGGACGATAAGAGCCTGTCCCTGGTAATGTGTCAAGCTGATGATGATGGACGTGGTGCGCTGAAGATTCTCCGTGAGTACTATGCTGGAAAAGGAAAGCCCAGAATCATCAACTTATATATAGAATTAACCTCGCTGCAAAAGTCGCCCACTGAGAATGTCACAGAGTATGTCATACGAGCAGAGACTGTGATCACAGCCCTGAGAAACGCAGGTGAAACGCTCAGTGACCGACTTTTAATAGCAATGGTGTTGAAAGGACTGCCAGAGACATTTTAACCTTCGGCCATACATGTAACCCAGGGTGAGGCTGAAGCCAAAATGACTTTTGCTGAGTTTAAGACTAAGCTTCCAAGCTATGAAGATGTTGAGAACATGTACGTAACTGTGTCTGAGGACAATGTCATGAAGGCAAGAGCTCAGTTTGGCACAAAGAGCGCGCCCGTCGGAGCAAAGGATAATTACATGGACATTGTGTGTTATAAGTGTGGTGGAAATGGGCACATAGCAAGATCCTGTTTGCGCAAACGATGATGCAATATCTGCAAATCAAACACACACAACAGTGCAAACTGCAGGCGAAACAAGCAGAGGGATGATGTGCGTAAAGCAGCCGACGAGACTGGGAACAAGGAGTACGCATTTCGAATATGCGACTATGAGGAATCAGCGCGGGATGTCAAGAGAAAGGGCCCGATGGTGGATGCCGGTGCGACGTCTCACATAATCACCAACATCGCAAAGTTCAAGACGTTCGATAGTGGTTTCCATGCCGGGACCCACTGCGTGGAGCTGGCGGACAATTCCAGGTGCAAAGGTGTCACCAAGCGCAGAGGTGACGTGGAGGTGTGGCTCATCAACCGCGGAGGCAGGAGCTTCCGAACAACGTTGAGGAATGCCTTATACATCCCAACGTACCCACAGGACATTTTTTCTGTGAAAGGTCTGACAATGGTACAGAGTACACATCCAGAGAGTACCAAGCATTAATGTGTAGGATGAGTATCAGACATGACACTTCTGTCACATATTGTCCACACCAAAATGGTACGGCGGAACGCAATTGGAGAACCCTGTTTGAAATGGCCAGGTGTATGCTGTTAGAGAGCAAGCTGCCAAACATGCTGTGGATCTATGCTGTCCAGACAGCTGCTGATCAATGGAAAACTGCAAAACATGTGTTGAGATACTTAAATGGTACTAAAAAAAGGGAACTATGCTTCAAAAAGCACAGAGATGAAAACATAATCCATGCTTACCGTGATGTTAACTGGGCTGCAGATGTTGACCGAAAAAGCACAACGGGTGTCTGTACTTAAAACAACTTCTAAAATACTTTGATGGACAGGTATACAGGTTTTGAATTCATGAGGATAACCAGCAGGGACGGACCTGGCCTGATTTGCACCCTGGGCGAGACATGCCCCCCCCCACCCCACACACACACACACACACAGAACCATATCCTTCAAAGACAGATTATACGACAAACACCAATGTATATATCAATGCTTATTTTTAATTACAATTTAAAAAATACAAAGTAAAAATTGTGATCAAAATAAATAAATAAAATTGAGAAATTTGTAAATATAAATATTCTAAAATGTCACACAAATGTAAACATAATAACATTGCAAATTGCACAAAACTTTTCAAAAAGCAAAACCAATGTTAACTATAATTAAGTAATAATAAAATGAGTGCAAATGACTTCGCTTTTCCCTTAGGGTTCACCACAACAAACAAAAAAAACTAGCAGTAAAAGTAAAGGTGCAGCAGCAGCAGCTGTAAAGATATCATCTAAAACTGAACCTTTCTTACCTTCTTTGATGCAAAATCCTCAATTACATCCCTGTAATAAATATGTCAGTAAATATATATGAAGGAATATGGAGATTTAAAAAAGTCAACACATTTAACAGCACACGTCCCATTTATTTATTTATTTATTGACTTTTTAGTTAATGACTTTATAAACTTTCTTAAACCATGGACTCACTGTCTCATTTCCTTAACCTATTTGTGGACTCACCAACTGACCAAAGATGGCACCAAATCCCCATATGGGCCCGTTATGATCAATTCATTTGGGCTTATTAGCAATGCTGTGAAACATAGAAGTATCCGTACAACCCACTAACCAGCAATGGAAAAATGATTAAAAGATGGAGAAAAAAATCCTTAAATGGTAATAATGGTTTTATTTATATTATTAATCTGGCACAGCTCCCCTGTGCTATTGCGCACACTGGTGCGCACAATGGCACGCGTTCTAGCGCGCGTTATAAAATGCACTGGCGTGCTTTCACGCGTTACAGGGTGCGTTACAGGGTGCGTTACAGGGTGCGTTACAGGGCGGGTTACAGGGCGCGTTACAGGGCGCGTTACAGGGCGCGTTACAGGGCGCGTTACAGGGCGCGTTACAGGGTGCGTGCCAGAACGTGACCCTGTAACATGTGAAAGTGCGCCAGTGCGCGTGCTAGAAAGCGTTCTGTAACACGTGATATAATAAACACAAGGCGTGGCTATGTGAACACTTTGGTTTGCCATAGGGGCACTGCCTGGGCCAAAGCAAGCAAGATGAAAGACGGTCATATGCTGGCGCCCCACAGAGGATTGCGCCCTGGTCCGTTGCCCAGCCTGCCCATAGCTAAAACATGTAGACATTAAATACCACTTTGTGAGATCGACATTACAGAATGATGACATGACTTTGGAGTACTGTCCAAACAATAGCAGATATCCTAACGAAACCTGCTAGTAAGCTGAAGTTAATGAAATTTGAATCCTTTATGTTTGGTGAATGAATCATGAGCAACTATGGACTCTGATTTATTGTAAATGATGATTTATTGTGAAAAAAAACCAACTGTGAAATGTGTTGACATGGATTTGGTAAAATGTGAAAATGTGAGGAAGTGGGGGTGTTGACATGTGCTCTCATTTCAGTTTGATGGTTAAATAGACCACAGGAAGAATAGTTACTGCATTGTGTCAGGGACTAATGGGGATCTCAATAAAACGAAATGAAATACGTATGTTTTACATCCCATTCTGCCGTCATGTCATGTGACCTTAATCAAGGTAGTTACTCACTAGCCGTGCCGCTAATTAATAAAACCGGTGAGCCCGTGCACTTGGGTGTTACACTCAACCTGCAACAAGGTGTTTGTGTGTTTGTTGCGTTTAAACGTTGTACAGAAACCTACTCTGCTAACGTTTGTATCATATAAAACTGACTTCAAACTTACTACCGTCAATATCCAATCAATATTTGTGTGATTTATTCTACGTCCCTCTAGAACGTCCCGTTCACTTTGAATGACGTCAGCGGGCGGATTTTTTTCGATAACCGCCCGCTGCGCCGTTAACGCCCGCTGCCCATGGCAAAAGATTTAGTCACTTCAGATTCACTGTACCATATCACTCCACAGGTAGTTCGGCCACTTTTAAAGTAAATATTAGTTTTGTTGTAACTGCTAGCTTATCCAATGTTAACCTATGCTAATGTTATCCTTACCGTAGTCAGGAAATCAGGGGAAACCACCGTCCTCATCTCGTACAGAATCTCCAGGGCCGTAGTCAGTATTTTACTCCTCAGTTAACTCCTCTATGATGGTTTTTAGAAAACAAGGAGCGGTTTCAGTGAGCTTCGTTTTCAGTATTTATTTGCAGGAACGGGACAACACCTGCTCCGGTCGTCGACCTGACTGTGTACATCCGTCTCTCTCTTTTCTCCGCCTAAAACTCTCTGCACCCCCCCTCTGTCTGCCCCGCCTATTTCACAACACTAGTCTGTTAAAGTAGTGACAGTAAAAAACTGCAATAACCCGTAGAATAAGCAGGATAATACATGGAACACCAGTTACTATCGAAAAATGTTCGCCCCGTCGGGGAATATTTTTCTGATAGTAACTCATGTGCCATACATTATTCCTTGCTAATTATATGTTTACTGGTTAAAGGCAGGATAAAATAAATATACTTTCAAAGTATTACTGACGTCCAGCATCCAAGTCAATTACACTTAATGAACTGATGGACTGTGAAAACACTGGGTGCTTATGAGCATGCTCAGAAGAGTCTGGTGGTTCTGTAAAATAACAATGTCATTATGTAAGTTTTAACTGTGTTTTAATGAAGTTTAACTGTGTTTTAATGAAGTTTAACTGTGTTTTAATGAAGTTTAACTGTGTTTTAATGAAGTTTAACTGTGTTTTAATGAAGTTTAACTGTGTTTTAATGAAGTTTAACTGTGTTTTAATGAAGTTTAACTGTGTTTTAATGAAGTTTAACTGTGTTTTAATGAAGTTTAACTGTGTTTTAATGAAGTTTAACTGTGTTTTAATGAAGTTTAACTGTGTTTTAATGAAGTTTAACTGTGTTTTAATGAAGTTTAACTGTGTTTTAATGAAGTTTAACTGTTTTAATGAAGTTTAACTGTGTTTTAATGAAGTTTAACTGTGTTTTAATGAAGTTTAACTGTGTTTTAATGAAGTTTAACTGTGTTTTAATGAAGTTTAACTGTGTTTTAATGAAGTTTAACTGTGTTTTAATGAAGTTTAACTGTGTTTTAATGAAGTTTAACTGTGTTTTAATGAAGTTTAACTGTGTTTTAATGAAGTTTAACTGTGTTTTAATGAAGTTTAACTGTGTTTTAATGAAGTTTAACTGTTTTAATGAAGTTTAACTGTGTTTTAATGACGTTTAACTGTGTTTTAATGAAGTTTAACTGTGTTTTAATGAAGTTTAACTGTGTTTTAATGAAGTTTAACTGTGTTTTAATGAAGTTTAACTGTGTTTTAATGAAGTTTAACTGTGTTTTAATGAAGTTTAACTGTGTTTTAATGAAGTTTAACTGTGTTTTAATGAAGTTTAACGAAGTTTAACTGTGTTTTAATGAAGTTTAACTGTTTTAATGAAGTTTAACTGTGTTTTAATGAAGTTTAACGAAGTTTAACTGTGTTTTAATGAAGTTTAACTGTTTTAATGAAGTTTAACTGTGTTTTAATGAAGTTTAACTGTGTTTTAATGAAGTTTAACTGTTTTAATGAAGTTTAACTGTGTTTTAATGAAGTTTAACTGTGTTTTAATGAAGTTTAACTGTGTTTTAATGAAGTTTAACTGTGTTTTAATGAAGTTTAACTGTGTTTTAATGAAGTTTAACTGTGTTTTAATGAAGTTTAACTGTGTTTTAATGAAGTTTAACGAAGTTTAACTGTGTTTTAATGAAGTTTAACTGTGTTTTAATGAAGTTTAACTGTTTTAATGAAGTTTAACTGTGTTTTAATGAAGTTTAACTGTGTTTTAATGAAGTTTAACTGTGTTTTAATGAAGTTTAACTGTTTTAATGAAGTTTAACTGTGTTTTAGTGAAGTGTAGTTGTGTTTTAATGAAGTTTAGCTGTGTTTTAGTGAAGTGTAGTTGTGTTTTAATGAAGTTTAGCTGTGTTTTAGTGAAGTTTAGCTGTGTTTTAGTGAAGTTTAGCTGTGTTTTAGTGAAGTGTAGTTGTGTTTTAGTGAAGTTTAGCTGTGTTTTAGTGAAGTTTAGCTGTGTTTTAGTGAAGTGTAGCTGTGTTTTAGTGAAGTGTAGCTGTGTTTTAGTGAAGTTTAACTGTGTTTTAATGAAGTTTAACGAAGTTTAACTGTGTTTTAATGAAGTTTAACTGTTTTAATGAAGTTTAACTGTTTTAATGAAGTTTAACTGTGTTTTAATGAAGTTTAACTGTGTTTTAATGAAGTTTAACGAAGTTTAACTGTGTTTTAATGAAGTTTAACTGTTTTAATGAAGTTTAACTGTTTTAATGAAGTTTAACTGTGTTTTAATGAAGTTTAACTGTGTTTTAATGAAGTTTAACTGTGTTTTAATGAAGTTTAACTGTGTTTTAATGAAGTTTAACTGTTTTAATGAAGTTTAACTGTGTTTTAATGAAGTTTAACTGTGTTTTAATGAAGTTTAACTGTGTTTTAATGAAGTTTAACTGTGTTTTAATGAAGTTTAACTGTTTTAATGAAGTTTAACTGTGTTTTAATGAAGTTTAACTGTGTTTTAATGAAGTTTAACTGTGTTTTAATGAAGTTTAACTGTTTTAATGAAGTTTAACTGTGTTTTAGTGAAGTGTAGTTGTGTTTTAATGAAGTTTAGCTGTGTTTTAATGAAGTTTAGCTGTGTTTTAGTGAAGTGTAGCTGTGTTTTAGTGAAGTTTAGCTGTGTTTTAATGAAGTTTAGCTGTGTTTTAGTGAAGTGTAGTTGTGTTTTAGTGAAGTGTAGCTGTGTTTTAGTGAAGTTTAGCTATGTTTTAATGAAGTTTAGCTGTGTTTTAGTGAAGTGTAGTTGTGTTTTAGTGAAGTGTAGCTGTGTTTTAATGAAGTTTAGCTGTGTTTTAGTGAAGTGTAGCTGTGTTTTAATGAAGTTTAGCTGTGTTTTAGTGAAGTGTAGTTGTGTTTTAGTGAAGTGTAGCTGTGTTTTAGTGAAGTTTAGCTATGTTTTAATGAAGTTTAGCTGTGTTTTAGTGAAGTTTAGCTGTGTTTTAATGAAGTTTAACTGTGTTTTAATGAAGTTTAACTGTGTTTTAGTGAAGTTTAGCTGTGTTTTAATGAAGTTTAACTGTGTTTTAATGAAGTTTAACTGTGTTTTAGTGAAGTGTAGTTGTGTTTTAATGAAGTTTAGCTGTGTTTTAATGAAGTTTAACTGTGTTTTAATGAAGTTTAACTGTTTTAATGAAGTTTAACTGTGTTTTAGTGAAGTGTAGTTGTGTTTTAATGAAGTTTAGCTGTGTTTTAGTGAAGTGTAGTTGTGTTTTAATGAAGTTTAGCTGTGTTTTAGTGAAGTTTAGCTGTGTTTTAGTGAAGTGTAGCTGTGTTTTAGTGAAGTGTAGCTGTGTTTTAGTGAAGTTTAGCTGTGTTTTAATGAAGTTTAGCTGTGTTTTAGTGAAGTGTAGCTGTGTTTTAGTGAAGTGTAGCTGTGTTTTAATGAAGTTTAGCTGTGTTTTAGTGAAGTGTAGTTGTGTTTTAGTGAAGTTTAGCTGTGTTTTAATGAAGTGTAGCTGTGTTTTAGTGAAGTGTAGTTGTGTTTTAATGAAGTTTAGCTGTGTTTTAGTGAAGTGTAGCTGTGTTTTAGTGAAGTGTAGCTGTGTTTTAGTGAAGTTTAGCTGTGTTTTAGTGAAGTGTAGCTGTGTTTTAGTGAAGTGTAGTTGTGTTTTAATGAAGTTTAGCTGTGTTTTAGTGAAGTGTAGTTGTGTTTTAGTGAAGTGTAGTTGTGTTTTAGTGAAGTTTAGCTGTGTTTTAGTGAAGTGTAGCTGTGTTTTAGTGAAGTGTAGCTGTGTTTTAATGAAGTTTAGCTGTGTTTTAATGAAGTTTAGCTGTGTTTTAGTGAAGTGTAGTTGTGTTTTAGTGAAGTTTAGCTGTGTTTTAATGAAGTGTAGCTGTGTTTTAGTGAAGTGTAGCTGTGTTTTAATGAAGTTTAGCTGTGTTTTAGTGAAGTTTAGCTGTGTTTTAATGAAGTTTAGCTGTGTTTTAGTGAAGTGTAGCTGTGTTTTAATGAAGTTTAGCTGTGTTTTAGTGAAGTGTAGCTGTGTTTAGTGAAGTGTAGCTGTGTTTTAGTGAAGTTTAACTGTGTTTTAATGAAGTTTAACTGTGTTTTAATGAAGTTTTACTGTGTTTTAGTGAAGTGTAGCTGTGTTTTAGTGAAGTGTAGTTGTGTTTTAGTGAAGTTTAGCTGTGTTTTAATGAAGTTTAGCTGTGTTTTAGTGAAGTGTAGTTGTGTTTTAGTGAAGTGTAGCTGTGTTTTAGTGAAGTGTAGCTGTGTTTTAGTGAAGTGTAGTTGTGTTTTAATGAAGTTTAGCTGTGTTTTAGTGAAGTGTAGCTGTGTTTTAGTGAAGTGTAGCTGTCTTTTAATGAGGTTTAACTGTTTTAGTGAAGTGATAATTTTTTTTTCACAGTTTTTCTGTATTTTTCCAGGTAGTTCGTTTAATTGATGAATGACTAGAAATGAGTCAGAAGCTGGAACAAGGACAGATTATTTATATTTTGTCATTATTTTTGTGGTACAACCCAATTCAGATGAAATTTGTTTTAAAGTGGACCTTGAACTAACATCGGGTTGACTGCCCTGCATTAGGTTCTTTTTACACATATATTTTTTGGATTAAATAGCCGTGGAAGAACTGGCCGTACCTGCCACTCACTCACTTCCTCTTTTTTTTTTCTTTTGACCAAACATGTTTACAACTGCTTTGAGAAGTAGATGTGAACTGGATCTGTGTTTTTGTGTGTGAGGTCATGTGTGTGTGACCACTGTTCCAGCTCCAACAATAGGTTATCTGTGCCTGTTTCTGGAGGGCGGAGCCCTAGAGACCTGGCCTCCCCTCGTGATTGGCTGGCGCTGCGCTGTGAGTAGTTTACTTTGGACGGAGCTGGATGTTGGATTTTTTTTTCACTTCCAATTAAATGTGGAATGCAGCTGACTCGAAGGCCATTTGAAGTATGTTATGTTTGCATGTGTGTTGTGTTTGTTTGTCTCACTAGCCTCTTTCATTTCCACACACAGGGCTCTTTCAACACAGATGAGACGAGCTGCTGAGCAGGTAAGATGGCAGCGCCAAAGCCTGACGCTCGCTCGTCCTCTGTTTTCCATCTGTGTTTGGTACCTGACCGGTAACCCTCTACGTCAGGGTTCACAAACTCATGTTCTTCATTTTCCACATTCAACCTGATTTCATCTCCAATGGGTGGGACCATTAAAATGAAAACATAATAAACTATAAATAATAACAATTACAAATTGACAGTATTTTCAGAATTATAAGGGGACACTAAAAAGACTTTTCTCCAAAAACGACTTATTTATGGATTAATTGTGATTGTGCTTAGTGACTATTGGGGATTTTATCTGATAATTGACTTTTTTATCACAAAATGTTTTCCTTTTAGTCTCATGATTTGGACTTTTTATGTGATGATTTTAACTTCACTTAATGTGTCTTATAATGTGTAAAGTAGAGTCTTCCATTGTTTTGGCAGGGTGTCCACAGGGTTTTAAAAAGTCATAAATGAGGAAATTAAAAGTATTCCATTTGGTCAAAAGCTCATCATTATGTCAGTGTTTTATAAAAGACTGTTGGTTTTATTTATTAGTTGTTTATTCATCTAAATCTAATTCAACAAATGTGTGTGTGTGTGTGTGTGTGTGTAGTGTGTGTGTGTAGAACACCTGCGCAATGACAACAAATGATCCAACATTTGGAGCGTGACTTTCCAGTTCTATGGTGGATGACACTGAAAAGTTAAACATCATTATGACAAACAACAACTACAACAACTACTGTTATTAATGACAACTAACTACCGTTACAAATGGCAACTAACTACCATTATTAATGGCAACTAACTACTGTTATTAATGACAACTAACTACGGTTATTAATGACAACTAACTACCCTTATTAATGACAACTAACTACCGTTATTAAGGACAACTAACTACTGTTATTAATGACAACTAGCTACTGTTACTAATGACAACTAACTACTGTTATTAATGACAACTAGCTACTGTTACTAATGACAACTAACTACCCTTATTAATGGCAACTAACTACTGTTATTAATGACAACTAACTACCCTTATTAATGACAACTAACTACCGTTATTAAGGACAACTAACTACTGTTATTAATGACAACTAGCTACTGTTACTAATGACAACTAACTACTGACCTACCACTGGTCCCTGAAACGATGCTAATCCTCATTTCAACTTCCTCCATTATTTACTCCAGAAAAAGACAAGAGGTGCTCAGTTGAAATCACAAACACAGACATGTTCATTCACACTGGACTTGAAGTATCACTGGACATCTGTCTTTCGCCCAAACGCAGTAGGTAATTTGCGGCAGAATTATAACTGAGCAAATCACCGCACATTCGACCGGGACTAATGCCTTCTCTTTAGACAATATGTGTTGGTTTTTATGTGCATAAATGCTTTAGTGTTTTTTCTTTGTTGAATATTTTTTCACTTTTGTACATGTTGTTTGGTGAGTGAGGCGTCCTGCTGATCACTGGAGGGTTCACCTTGGTTGGACAACTGCCTGATTGAAAGTCCTACCTGCACACCTGAAGACAATTGGACAGGTGTTGCTTTTTAATGTAAGTTTGGTCACTGCAGGTACTTTTATCCTGACGAAGGCTTTGTAGCCGAAACGTGTAGTAGTATTTTTTTTATCATGATCGGCTCATAAAATAAAAGGCATTTTAAAATTTGTAGAGGATGAGTGCCTTTGAAATTTGCTGTTTTTGAAAGGGACTAATGCCCTATTCACACGCGATAAGTATTAAGTTCTTCGTCCTGTACCCTGGACCAGTTGTACAGGTAAGATGGAGTTGTGTTTACACGTTCTCCTCGTCTGTGTAGGTTTTCTCCGGGTAAAGACATGCACTGATAGGACAGGTCTCCCTTGAAAAAGACATCATTGATCTCAATGGGACACACCTGGGAAAATAAAGGTTAAATAAAAAATATATATATGTGTCCTGTTCTAAAGGGTAAAAGCACTATGAGGTCAACCCCAACCATAAAAGGGAAGATGATGATGATGATGATGTTTGTTTTTTTCCTTTCTTTTTAATAAATGCATGCAAACAAAATGACCATTTTTTTCACATGAAAACTTATGGAAAAAGCTAACACTTGTGTGCATGTGTTCCTTTGGCCTGGGTGTTTACTCATATGGTCACATGTGTCTTTTGTCTTCTTCGTGCCAACCTTTCATCTTCAACACATGCACAAGAAAAAAGTTGCGGCTGGGTTTGAGAAGGGCCCGTCTGGACATAACGCCATGGTAGAAAAAGAAGAAGAAGCTATTCTGCTGCTCCAGCAGTGCAATCGCAGAAAAACATAAATAACACAAAAAAATTAGCACCCGGACTCAAAAAAAAAAAAAGCTGAAAAGGGGAGGTAGAACTAAAGAGAACTTGAACTTAATGAACATGCATTAGTGGCGCAGGAGTGCTTTCATCAGGTTCCTTTTCAAACGTGTTTTCACATCCTCTCAGATGCAACATCACAGCACCAGCGAATCTGACCGAGACGACAGAAAGTCTTTATTTAGACTCAAATGGGTCTCATCTGAAATAATGAATATGTCCTTGAGAAAAACAAAGAGCTCCACAAAACGGACTCCTCTTCTACGCACACAACGGAGATGGCAGATAATTGTTTTCAAGTCTGGCTCTGCTCTGTAAATGAGTTTGTTCTGGCGTGTGGAGGATAAATACGCCGTCCCTCCCTTTTATTTCCCTTGTTTTCTCACACACACACACACACACACACACACACACACACTTCTCTTTGTTTTCTTGTTATCTGGCCTCCATATTTACCCTCTCCTTGGCTCTCTCAACACTTCTTTTTAATTTGACTATTTCTTTTTTCTTCTTCTTTTCTCTCACTTCTACATTCTTTGACGTGTGGTTCTTCTTACATCGTCGCTTTACTCTTTTCTACTTTTTCTTATTTTCTTGCTTCACTAACAGAGGTAGTAAAACATACTCACATTCTGTACTTAACCCTCCATTATCGCGGTCTACATTTTTATGCACAGTTTGCACTTTGCATTAAAAATTTGTTAATTATGGCGTTCCTCAAGGGTCAGTCCTTGGGCCTATTTTGTTTACACTATATATGCTCCCTTTAGGTAACATCATTAGAAATCATGGCATTAATTTTCATTGTTATGCAGATGACACACAGCTATATTTATCGATTAAACCTGATCAGACCAGACAAATAGATAAACTAAGTACATGTGTCCAAGACATAAAAATTTGGATGAGTGACAATTATCTTTTATTGAACCCTGAAAAAACTGAAGTCGTTATAATAGGTCCTAAAAATGCCACAGACTCCCTACCTGACCACATAGTTACTGTAGACAACTTAAGTGGAACACCCAGTGACACAGTTAAACATTTAGGAGTTTTATTTGATCCAGATCTTTCATTCAAAGGGTCAGGGGTCAGAGGTCAGGGCACATTAACCAAACAGCCTTCTTTCACCTGCGCAACATTAGCCAAAATTAAATGACCTCTTACCCTATCACCCCTGTGCTCCAAACCCTTCACTGGCTACCAGTTGAGTTTAGAATTAAATTTAAAATCCTCCTCCTTACAAATGAAACCAGTAATGGTATGGGTTAGGGGTCAGGGGTTAATGGTATGGGCCCCTCGTATCTTAAAGATGATCTGGTTCCGTACCAGCCCAATAGAACCCTTCATTCTCAGAATGCAGGTTTATTGAAAGTTCCCAGGTTTTCTAAAAGTACAGTAGGAGCTAGAGCCTTTAGTTACCATGGTTACTGTCTGATGGAGCTAGAGCCTTTAGTTACCATGGTTACTGTCTGATGGAGCTAGAGCCTTTAGTTACCATGGTTACTATCTGATGGAATCATCTTCATTTAATCTTAAACAGGTCGACACAGTCTCTACATTTAAAATTAGGTTGAAAACATTCGTGTTTGATAAAAACTATGGTCAGGTTAGTTAAAAACAGACTGAAGTCACAGTTCAGTCTAAGCTGCACTAGGAGATAGAATGACAGTGAGTTCTTTCTCTCTCCCTGTCTCTCTCTCTCGTCTGTTTTTGCCATTTTTATAACCTGTCTTTCATACCAAGTCTGTTCATGTCTCGTCACCTGGTGTCCCCTTTCCCCCCTCCTTCATTTATAAATGGACGTTCATCTATCGTCTGTCTGTCCATGGGAGTGGATCTGTCCTTCAGTGTGGTTCTACCCAAGATTTATTGTTTTTCCCACTGGGTTTGGAAGTTAAATGCTACCTTGACCTTTGACCTTTTGCAATATTGATCATTTCATTATATGTATATATGTGTCAGTGTGTATAATATTATGATAATATATCCAGTATTGATTAAGTTATAGTGTGATATGTCTATGTTTGACACAAACAGTGTTACGCAAGTTAATTTGGATACATGTCACCTTTGACCTCCAGAGATCTGAAAAACTATTGGTCGTAGGTGATAACACTAATCATGAGAATTGTATAAATCCTGCTAGATTTGGATATTAACTCCAACATTCTTACATCAACTCAAGTACCCGAAAACACGCATCACATTTTCCCTGAGTCCAAAAAAATAAACTACAAGACTTAGACTTAGACTTAGACTTAGACTTAGACTTAGACTTCCTTTATTGTCATTGCACAAGAATACACACAACAGTGGGATTTTTGGCAACGAGACGTCGTTGCTTGGCTTCCGGAGTACACCTACTAAATAAATAAGTAAAAAAAGCATCTGAGGAACAGAGTAAACAGGATGAGTAGTGCAAAAAACAGAATGAATAGTATAAAAAACAGAGTGAATAGTGCAAAAAACAGAGTAAGTAGTAGTGCAAATATAGGGGGGGTTGTTTCACAACCAGGAGGTAGATTCTTTTTGTCCATGTTATGGATAAGTGCACTGAGAGTACATTGTCCATGAGGTACATGGAATGAGTTTGTGGGGGGGTTGTTATTTGTCATTCAGCAGTCTGGTGGCCAGGGGGAAGTAACTGTTCCTGAATCTGGCCGTTCTGCAGCGGATGTAGTATTCCTGAAAGTATTCCTGAACTAGAACCAAAGCGTATTTGAAGTAAAATGTCTCAAATGGAAACATTCATCATTGAATGTTTTACAGTTTGGATAAATTACTATTATTTCAGTGGCTGGAGTTGTTCTAATTGTGGAACATCCTGCTAATATTTACCCCCCCCCCTTTCCCCCTGTGCACTAAAAATGACTAATCAGCTAGCTAGTTAGTTAGTGAGTTAGTTAGTTAGTTAGTTAGTTAGTTAGTTAGAATCAGAATCAGAATCAGAAAGAGTTTTATTGCCAATGTTCGTATAGTACACATGTAGTATACAACTAGGAATTTGTCTCGGTGTAACGCTGCAACATTCAACATATAGTATATCAATAAAATAAGAAGACAAAAAAAAGAATTATATATATATATATATATATATATATATATATACATATAGTATAAAAAATAATAAATTAAAAATAAAAAAAAATATAATAAGCATGCACCAAAATAGAATAAGATAAAAATAATATAGTAAAAATATGTAATGTGCAAGTCAGTGCAAAGACAGAGGTTTTATGTTGGTCATGTGTCCAGTGTCGGCGGCTGTACTTAGTGCTGGGGAGTCTGCTGTACTTAGTGCTGGGGAGTCTGCTGTACTTAGTGCTGGGGAGTCTGATTAAGTCTCTTGGTGTTCAGCAGCCTGGTGGCCGAGGGGAAGAAACTGTTCGTGAAACGGGAAGTTAGTTAGTTAGTTAGTTAGTTAGTTAGTTAGTTAGTTAGTTAGTTAGTCATGCATGTCTACTCTAAAATGTCATAATATTAAAGTGTTGTTTTAATTCAATTCAATTCAATTTTATTTATAAAGCCCTATATCACAACAAAGTCGTCTCAGAGGGCTTTACAAAAACACAATCAACTACAGAAATACATGAAAAGTCCCAGGCATCCCCTGTCCTTAGACCCTCCCCCTGTCCTTAGACCCTCCCCCTGTCCTTAGACCCTCCCCCTGTCCTTAGACCCTCCCCCTGTCCTTAGACCCTCCCCCTGTCCTTAGACCCTCCCCCTGTCCTTAGACCCACCTTCTCGGCAAGAAAAAACTTCCAAACCCAGTGGGAAAAAGAAGAAATCTTGAGGAGAACCACATTGAAGGACAGATCCACTCCCATGGACGGACAGACTATAGATGAACGTCCATTTATAAATGCAGGAGTGGGGGGCTGGTTAGGGTCACAGGTCAGCACAGCCAAGACACTGCAGATCCTGTCGTCCATGGCTCCCACGCAGACACTGTCAGGAGAGCCACCACTCCCCCCAGGGGGGGAGGGGGGAAAGGGGACACCAGGTGACTTGTCATGAACAGACTTGGTAAGAAAGATAGGTTATAAAAATGACAGAAACAGGTGTGAGGGAGAGAAAGAGAAGAAAGAACTCAGTGTCTGTACTTCCCCCAGCATTCTAACTCCTAGGGCAGCCTAGACTGAACTGTGACTCATACATCATGTATACATGATATATGAGTCACATCATTTTTAACTAACCTGACCATAGTCTTTCTCAAACAGGAATGTTTTAAGCCTAATTTTAAATGTAGAGACTGTTTCTGCGTCTTTAATATTAAAGGGAAGATGATTCCATAAGACAGTAACCATGGTAACTAAAGGCTCTAGCTCCTACTGTACTTTTAGAAACCCTAGGAACTTTCAGTAAACCTGCATTCTGAGAACGAAGGGTTCTATTGGGTTGGTACGGAACCAGATCATCTTTAAGATAAGAGGGGCCCATACCATTAACCACTGACCTCTGACCCCTAACCCTAACCCATACCATTAATGGTTTTATATGTAAGGAGGAGGATTTTAAATTCAATTCTAGACTCAACTGGAAGCCAATGAAGGGTTTGGAGCACAGGGGTGATAGGGTTAGGGGTCAGGGTTTGGAGCACAGGGGTGATAGGGTTAGGGGTCAGGGGTCAGGGTTTGGAGCACAGGGGTGATGTGTTCTCTTCTATTTGATCCTGTTAATAATCTTGCTGCTGCATTTTGAACCAGTTGAAGCTTTTTAGGGAATATTTAGGACACGCTACAAGTAAGGAGTTACAATAATCTAATCGTGATGTAACAAATGCATGAATTAATTTTTCTGCAGTCGTTTTAGACAGAATATTCCTAATTTTGGCTAATGTTGCGCAGGTGAAAGAAGGCTGTTCTGCAAGTTTGGTTAATGTGCATTTTGAATGAAAGATGTGGATCAAATAAAACTCCTAAATGTTTAACTGTGGCACTGGGTGTTACACTTAAGTTGTCTACAGTAACTATGTGGTCAGTTAGGGAGTCTCTCGCATTTTTAGGACCAATTATAACGACTTCAGTTTTTTCAGGGTTCAATAAAAAATAATTGTCACTCATCCAAATTTTTATGTCTTGTACACATGTACTTAGTTTATCTATTTGTCTGGTCTGATCAGGTTTAATCGATAAATATAGCTGTGTGTCATCTGCATAACAATGAAAATTAATGCCATGATTTGTAATGATGTTACCTAAAGGGAGCATATATAGTGTAAACAAAATAGGCCCAAGGACTGACCCTTGAGGAACGCCATAATTAACTCTGGAGGACTGCGATGATTGTTTGTTCATGTAAACAAATTGGTAGCGATTAGATAAATATGATTTTACTTTTAGCAGGGGTATATGGAGCTGTTTCCTAAGGTTTAGTCATCGTGTTATGTTCAGAACATCAGCTGTTTCAACAACAACATCATGTCAGACCACACAGCCTTAACACTTTTAGTTTTTTAACATTATGTACAAAAGTTTGATCTGTGAATCTTTACACACAGGCCTGTCTGATTTATTAAGTAGCTCAACTAAAACACAACATAGTTTATTTACCACATGAACAAAAAGCACAGATTAAATGTCAACACATCATTAATTAACAACACTGTAATATTTAAGTATATATGTGACTGGTTAGTCTTGTGTCCAACTGGGACTCACATGGACATCACAGGAGACAGGTTTTGTCACAGCAGTACCCCCACTTTGTTGCTTAAACACAGTGGTGGGACAAACACAGGCGTAAACAGCAGCAAGTCTGAGGATTCTGGAAACGTCAGAACAAAGTCATGTTAGTTTGTTAAAACCCTATTACATTGAAGCTGTCAGTCTGTTTTCTAATGACACTGTTAACATAAGACATGTGTAAATGTTAGCATGACCTACCTGTACTAACATAGGAACTCTAACGAGGTACCCATACAGTAATCTATTACATAGAAATACAAGTTATATGACAAGTAAACATAACAAGTAAACTAGTGAAATAACCAAAGTTTATAAAAGTATATTTAAAGTACACTAGAATAAACTGAAAATATAGACTCAAAGTATATAATGTCAACAGGTACATACTCGTACTCTCAGTCTCCCTCTCTCTCTCTCTCTCTCTCTCTCTCTCTCTCTCTCTCAGTCTCCCTCTCTCTCTCTCTCTCTCTCTCTCTCTCTCTCTCTCTCTCTCTCTCAGTCTCCCTCTCTCTCTCTCTCTCTCTCTCTCTCTCTCTCTCTCTCTCAGTCTCCCTCTCTCTCTCTCTCTCTCTCTCTCTCTCTCTCTCTCTCTCTCTCTCAGTCTCCCTCTCTCTCTCTCTCTCTCTCTCTCTCTCTCTCTCAGTCTCCCTCTCTCTCTCTCTCTCTCTCTCTCTCTCTCTCAGTCTCCCTCTCTCTCTCTCTCTCTCTCTCTCTCTCTCTCTCTCTCAGTCTCCCCCTCTCTCTCTCTGTCTCCCTCTTTCTCTCTGTCTCCCTCTGTCTCTGTGTCTCCCTTTTTCTTTCTGTCTCCCTCTTTCTCTCGATCTCCCTCTCTCTCTCTCTCTCAGTCTCTCTCTCTCTCTCTCTCTCTCTCAGTCTCCCTCTCTCTCTCTCTCTCTCTCTCTCTCAGTCTCCCCCTCTCTCTCTCTGTCTCCCTCTCTCTCTCAGTCTCCCTCTTTCTCTCTGTCTCCCTCTGTCTCTGTGTCTCCCTTTTTCTTTCTGTCTCCCTCTTTCTCTCGATCTCCCTCTCTCTCTCAGTCTCTCTCTCTCTCAGTCTCTCTCTCTCTCTCTCAATCTCTCTCTCTGTCTCCCCCTCTCTCTCTCAGTCTCCCCCTCTCTCTCTCTGTCTCTCTCTCTCTCACATAGCCTTGCGTACACATACAGAGCACATTTAAAAACATGCTAGATATAAATAACATGAGGTGTTCATATGTGCAAAAAAGAAGAAAGAAAAAAGATGCTAATGAAAAACTTGTCCAAGGTCACTGACTTTTTTAACATGGATGACAAACAAGCAGAGAGTTCACCCGCTTTCCCCACAAATATTGAAACAGATGTAGTGTTCAGTGTGGTGAGGATCACTGGTCAGTTCTAGAACATGGATAAATAGTCTGTGTTAATCAGACTATATCAGTTATTTAATGTCATGTAAATAATCAGTCAGTTGGACATGATCATGGATGTGAATATAGAAGTGTAGTGGTTTACTGTATGCTAACATAGCTGCTACTGCTATAGCTAAGTGTGTTAGGTTAGTATGATCAATACTGTGTCTGCAGGACACATCTGTGCCACTGTTCACTACTTCAATACAGGAATGATGTGTTTATACAATTAAAGTTGACGTGAATCACTCTATTATCAAGTAATTTTGGCAGTTTGTAACAAACACCAGACATGATAGATAGGCAGACAGACAGACAGACAGACAGATAGATAGGTGGACAGACAGACAGACAGATAGATAGATAGGTGGACGGACAGACAGATAGATAGATAGGCAGACAGACAGACAGACAGACACAGACAGACAGACACAGACAGACAGACAGACAGACAGACACAGACCGACAGACAGACAGACAGACAGATAGATAGATAGACAGACAGACAGATAGGCAGACATAACCATAGAATGACGTATTGTCCAAAACCCCCAAGAAAACCAATGACCAGACTCACATACACCATATAATTAGTCCAGGAAAGATATGGAGTTTGTGTGAAGAGAGGCCTTCTTCATTACACACACACACACACACACACACACACACACACACACACACACACACACACACACACACACACACACACACTTCAGCCTCTGAGAGTGATGGCAGGAGGGAGAAGTGTGGTGGAGAGGCGAGAAAGTAGGGAGGTGCAGGGGAACCCCTACTGGGCACAAAGACACACACACACACACACACACACACACACACACACATTGTCAGACATAACCCTCCAGTCCCACCTTTGACACTAAGCTTCCAGAAGCAGGAACTCTGGCTCATCCTCACTAACACAGACTGGCAGGTGAAGCTAAGCTCTCTCTCTCTCTCTCTCTCTCTCTCTCTCCTCTCTCTCTCTCTCTCTCTCTCTCTCTCTCCCTTTCTGTCTGTCTTTTTCTCTTTCTTCACCTCTGTGTATTTTTCTTTCTTTCTTTCACTCACACTCTCCTATATCTATTTGCTATATCCATCTGTTTCTTTCTCTTACCCCCCCCACCTCTCTCTCTCTCTCTCTCTCTCCCTCGGAGGCTGCAGGCTGGGGTTGAACTCATCTGTCAGGATCAGAAAGGGTTGGAATGACGGGAGACTCCTGTTTCAGCAAGATAAACAGCCAGCGCAGATCAAAATACTCTCTTAAAACACACACACACACACACACATATGATCCATGGAACACAACGACCACGTCAGATTTAAGGTGTTCTAGCTCCTTGTCAGCTTAGAAAAAGGTGCGGTATCCAAATTCAGGAGGCACCTGCTTTATTTACAAAGTTAGTCAGAAAAAAATGGTGCTAAACTTGGCCACAGAACTCAGTGTAACTATGACGACTTGTGATTGACTGCAACCGAGGACCAAAAAAAAAAACTGTCGATATAGATCTGTAGAAGAAGAGTGAGACACTTTATCTACCACTAAATATATAATAATAATAATAATAATAGATTAGATTTATTAAATATATGTTAAATATACATAGATTATATATATATATATATATATATATATATATATATATATATAGTTTGTTCAGAGCCGTAGGCACAAAATGTCAGCCACGCTTCTGTCAGTCTGCCCCAGGACAACTGTGACTACATATGTCGTTTACCACCACCAAAGGGAGCATGTGAGAGTGAATGAATAATGAATCACTAATGTAAAGTGCTTTGGGTGAAAAGTGCTATATAAATATATTCCATTATTATTATTATTCTTATGTTTCATATACACTGAGTATACGTTAAATATATGTTAAATATACACTGAATATACGTTAAATATATGTTAAATACACATTAAATATATGTTAAATATACACTAAATATACGTTAAATATATGTTAAATACACATTAAATATATGTTAAATATACACTAAATATACGTTAAATATATGTTAAATACACATTAAATATATGTTAAATATACACTAAATATACGTTAAATATATGTTAAATATATGTTAAATACACATTAAATATATGTTAAATATATGTTAAATACACATTAAATATATGTTAAATATATGTTAAATACACATTAAATATATGTTAAATATACACTAAATATACATTAAATACACGTTAAATACACATTAAATATACGTTAAATATATGTTAAATACACATTAAATATATGTTAAATATATGTTAAACACAAATTAAAAATATGTTAATTATACACTAAATATACGTTAAATATATGTTAAATACACATTAAATATATGTTAAATATATGTTAAATACACATTAAATATATGTTAAATATATGTTAAATATATGTTAAATACACATTAAATATATGTTAAATATATGTTAAATACACATTAAATATATGTTAAATATATGTTAAATACACATTAAATATATGTTAAATATATGTTAAATACACACTGAATCTCACACACACACTGGTGACGTCAAATTTAAGGTATTCTAGCTCCTTGTCAGTTTAGAAAAAGGTACAATATCCAAATTCAGGAGGCACCTGCTTTATTTACAAAGTTAATCAGAAAACGACACTAAAATTGGGGTAATTACGACTGCGACTGAGGACCGAGCAAAAAAAAGAAAAAAACCTGCAGATATAGATCTGTAGAAGAAGACAAGCATATTTTTGGACGAGGCACAGAGACATTTGTCCTGTCTTTGACTGATATGTTAAGAGCCGCCCCGATATCTGAACAAAACTCAAACTTCCTTCTCCCTCTCTCGTCTTTTTTTATTTCCTATTGCAGACGAGAGCTACTTTAACATTTGCCAAGATGACAACGCTTGCCCAAATGTTCTATTTGATGTTTCCAGCCTCAAGAGCAAAGTGGGAAGAGAAAGAGTGATACAGAGGGAGAGAGGAGAAGAAAAAAAACACCCAGGCGAGGGGAAAACATAGAAAATAAACGGCAATAAGAGAGAGAGAGAGAGAAGAGAGAGAGAGAAAAGGGACGAGTGAAAGCACATGAGAATGAGAGGAAGTGGAAAAGAACATTAGCTCCACAGACGCCAAGTTCACTACTATCTGCCAGCCTGAGGTGTGTGCAGTCCCGGGTGTCGGAGGGGGGAGGGGGACGGGGGGGGACGGGGGGGACGAGGGGGGGGGTGAGGCAGTGGGTGTCAGGTATGTCTCTCTTTCTATCCCAGCGCTCCAAACATGTGCTTTTCGCTGCAGCTGCTGCTCGCCCGGATAACAAATCATTCCCTACAGCGCCTTCTGCTAACCTCGTCATTCCCACTAATAACATTTGGAGATGCTAAGCTTGTAAATTAGCGAATCTGGACCGAGGAGATATTATTTATGCTTGTCTCCCGTCCTGAAAGACTTGTCTTGATGGGTAAATTGTGTTTAATTCTTGGAGGAAGACGTTTTTTTCTGCGCCCCAGCGTGAGATGAGATTAATCCCTTGACAACCTTTGCGGGCGCACTTCAAAATTGCTCCCAAATGTCACCGCCGCAGCCGCCGCCACCGACAAGATTTGCGGAGGGTGGTTAAAAAAAAAAAAAAAAAAAAAAAAAAAAAAACAGGGAAAAACGAAGAGAAGATGAGCAGAGTGCAGAAATGGGGACAAGTCCACATCATCCTCGCACACGCACATTCTTTAAATCAGGGGTGTCAAACATGCGGCCCAGGGGGCCAAATGTGGCCCGCCGACAGTTCTAATGCGGCCTTGGATGAAGAGCATAATAACATATTAATAAAAATGTGTTCCATATTTTCTTCTCAGGTTTTTCTTTGTCTATAAATGACAACTTCACATTTTTTTCATTGTTTTACTGTGAAAAGTAATTTTAAATGATGAAAATATTGACATTTACAAACTACCATGTTACAATAAACCTGAACAAATGTGAACAACCAGAACCATTTAAATATTTCGAACCATTTCTGCTAAAAAAAAAAAAAATGATGAGAAAAAAGCCAACATTTGTCACCTGGTCCACACTGTGCAGCCTTCAGTATTATCAAGTCCAAACACGGACATGTGTTGTCAGGTGTCTGCTCACCATAACCTGGAAATGTACTCGTCCTCACAGACTCTGGCTGATCTGCTCCCAGGTTTTATTTGGTTTTGTTTCTGTTTCAGTCTCTGTCTTCATTTTGGTTTTGTTTTCATTAAATCTGTTGTCCCTTCAACACCGTCCATCTGAGTCCTTTCCACCTCACCCCTCATGACAGAATGGTCCAACCTCAGGACTCCTCTGGTGTTGAAGGGAACCGTTTTGTTTTTTGGAAAAGGCCTATGACCGTGTCTTCAGAGGTATCCTGTGGGGGGTACTCCAGGAGTATTGGGCGGATGGTCACCTACTGGAGGCCATTCAGTCCCTGTCCACATAGCCGGTAATAAGTGGGACCGTTTCCTGGTGAGGGTTGGACTCCGCCAGGGCTTCCCTTTGTCACCGGTTCTGTGCATAACCTTTATGGACAGAATTTCTAGGTGCAGTTCGTGGTGGGAGGATCTCATCTCTGCTTTTTGAGGAGTATGTGGTCCTCTTAGCTACATTGAGCAGCACCCTCCAGCTCTCGCTGGAGCGGTTGGCAACTGAATGTGAAGCGTCTGGGATGAAGATCAGCTCCTCCAGGTCTGAGGTCATGGTCCTCAGCTGGAAAAGGGTAGAATACCCTCTCTGGGTCGGGGGGAAGGTCCTGCCTCAGGTGGAAGAGTTCAAGCACCTCGGAATCTTATTCACGAGTGACAGAAGAATGGAGCAGGAGGTCGACCGGTGGATTGGGGCGGCATCCGCAGTCATGTGGGTGTTCGAGGTGAAGAAGGAGAAGCTCTCGATTTACCGATCGATCTACGTGCCGACCCTCATCTATGGTCATGAGTTCTGGGTCATGACCAAAAGTGTGAGATTACAGGCATGAGCAGCCAAAATGAGTTTCCTTCACAGGGTGGGCGGGGCTCAGCCTCAGAGATAGGGTGAGAAGCTGGGAGTTCTGGGAGGGACTTGGAGTAGAGTCACATGCTCCTCCACATCCAGAGGAGTCAGTTAAGGTGGCTCAGGCTTCTCGTGAGGATGCCTCCTGGATGCCTCCCTGGGGAGGTGTTCTGGGCATGACCATTCGGGAGGAGACCTCGGGGTCGACCCAGGACACACTGGAGGGATTATATCTCTGGACTGGCCTGGGAACGCCTCGGGATTCCCCTCGAGGAGCTGGCTGAGATAGCAGGGGTGAGGGAAGTCTGGGCTGCCCGTGGACCCGGATAAATGGGAGACGACAAACAAATGAAAATATTGACATTTACAAACTATCCTGTAACAATAAAATGTGAAAAACCTGAACAAATATGAACAACGTGAAATGTCTAAAGAAAAACAAACACAATTTGAACTATTTTCTGCTTCTGTTACTAAGAGTTTAGTGTCTTTGTAGAACTGATCCATAATCAAACACATGGACTAATGATAAACGGAGGCAGAATATTGTTAAAATTAATCACATTTTCTTTATGAAATTTAACCTTTTTTTGCATTTGGATAATTTATCAAAATCTTTTTATAATTTAATGGGAATTTTTGCACTAAAATAATGATTAAAAATGTGTTCTGCGTTTTCCAGACTATAAGGTGCACTTAATATACTTTAATTTTCTCCAAAAACAACAGTGCACCTTCTATACATGGATTAATTGTGGTTGTGCTTAGTGACTTGGAATTTTGACTTTACCTTCGCCAAGGAGGCATTGAATTCAGGTCCGTTTGTCTGTCTGTCTGTCTGTCAGTCTGTCTGTCTGTCAGCAGGATTATGCAAAAAGTTCTGAATAGATTTTGATGAAACTTTCAGGAATGATAGATAATCGGTCAAGGAAGAACCCATTAGATTTTGAGCAATGAAGGTCAAAGGTCAAGGTCACACTAAAGGTCAACAGCTAAAACATATGTGATAAAATCTCAGGGTTTTTTTTCATTCACACCTTTGACCCCTAACCTTCAGACATCAGATGGGTCAACACCTATAACCCTAACCTTTGACCCCTAACCTTCAGACATCAGATGGGTCAACACCTATAACCCTAACCTTTGACCCCTAACCTTCAGACATCAGATGGGTCAACACCTATAACCCTAACCTTTGACCCCTAACCTTCAGACATCAGATGGGTCAACACCTATAACCCTAACCTTTGACCCCTAACCTTCAGACATCAGATGGGTCAACACCTATAACCCTAACCTTTGACCCCTAACCTTCAGACATCAGATGGGTCAACACCTGTTGCTCGATCACGTCACATGTCGTCCTATCAAGCCTCTGCCATTTCTGACTGACTTTTTAATCTCATAATTTTGATTTCACTTATTGCACCTTATAGTGCTGAAAATATTGTTAAAATTAACCTTATTTTCCTTTTGCATTTGGATCATTTCTAAAAAAAAAAATTTGCAGTAAAATAATGACAAAACTGTGTAGTTGTCATTATTTATTTATAGATTAATATGTTTTCCTTTCTTTGGTCCGATCCATTGGAGTCAAATCAGGCTGAATGTGGAAAAATGAAGTCAATGAGTTTGAGAGTCCTGCTGTAAATATATTTTCATTCCCTTCTTAGTGCTTGGAGGGAGAAAAAAAAATAAGAGGACGACACAACACACGCACGACAAACTCCAGGCACAAGCCGTCGCCCGCCCACGTGCGCAGACACACACCTTGCACCCTCCTATAGATTCTGTTCTTGTTACACTGACACACGTACCGTCACAAATAAAACTGTATCACTTGGAACTGTTTGAGCAGCGACAGCAGACACGTTCGCACACAGGAGCAGTTGTCCTAACACACACACAACACTTACAGCTCGTTCCCCAGATTGCCTTTTACTAATGTGTTCCCTCTGACTGAGAGTTTGTCTTTGATTTAATGTGTCTTTATGGCTCTGGGTGAAAAAACAAAGACACTTTTAGATTTATTTACCAAGAAGAAGATGAAGGAGGAGGAAGAGGAAGGATAAGTAGATCATGGTAACTGTACTGATACACACACACCAGTGGAACCTGCCTGACCCTTGACCCTACTGGGAGACACTTAGGGTTCAGTGTCTTTGCTCAAGGGCAACTTCGACATGTAGACAGCCCGTGACAGCCGGGATGTGAACCGTCAACCTTTCCTTCATTGGACGACCGCTCTACTAACTGAACCACCGAAGAAGAAGAAGAGATTTTTTTTTTTTTTACAACCACATTTACTTATATTATTTAATTATTCTGAGGTTGTAATTAACTAAATAGATTAAAAACAATATAAAACAGTGAACATGCTTATCCAGAGGTTATCTGTAAAAACAAACAGGTTATCTTTGATAATGTTTTATTAAAAGCTTCTAAAACTGTTCAAGTCATTAGTTATTGAATAAAAAGGTAATTCCAGCCTCAGTCTGCAAGAAGAAGAGGAAGAAGAGGAGGAAGAGGAAGAAGAGGAAGAAGAGGAGGAAGAGGAAGAAGAGGAGGAAGAGGAAGAAGAGGAAGAAGAGAAGGAAGAGGAAGAAGAGGAGGAAGAGGAGGAAGAGGAAGAGGAAGAGGAAGAGGAGGAAGAGGAGGAAGAGGAAGAGGAAGAGGAAGAGGAAGAGGAAGAAGAGGAGGAAGAGGAAGAAGAGGAGGAAGAGGAAGAAGAGGAGGAAGAGGAGGAAGAGGAAGAAGAGGAAGAAGAGGAAGAAGAGGAAGAAGAGGAGGAAGAGGAAGAAGAGGAGGAAGAGGAAGAAGAGGAGGAAGAGGAGGAAGAGGAAGAAGAGGAAGAAGAGGAGGAAGAGGAAGAAGAGGAGGAAGAGGAAGAAGAGGAGGAAGAGGAGGAAGAGGAAGAAGAGGAGGAAGAGGAAGAGGAAGAAGAGGAGGAAGAGAAGGAAGAGGAAGAAGAGGAGGAAGAGGAGGAAGAGGAGGAAGAGGAGGAAGAGGAGGAAGAGGAAGAGGAGGAAGAGGAAGAGGAAGAAGAGGAGGAAGAGGAAGAAGAGGAGGAAGAGGAAGAAGAGGAGGAAGAGGAGGAAGAGGAAGAAGAGGAGGAAGAGGAAGAAGAGGAGGAAGAGGAAGAAGAGGAGGAAGAGGAAGAAGAGGAGGAAGAGGAGGAAGAGGAGGAAGAGGAGGAAGAGGAAGAAGAGGAGGAAGAGGAGGAAGAGGAAGAAGAGGAAGAAGAGGAGGAAGAGGAGGAAGAGAAGGAAGAGGAAGAAGAGGAGGAAGAGGAGGAAGAGGAAGAAGAGGAGGAAGAGGAAGAAGAGGAGGAAGAGGAGGAAGAGGAAGAGGAAGAGGAAGAAGAGGAGGAAGAGGAAGAAGAGGAGGAAGAGGAGGAAGAGGAAGAGGAAGAAGAGGAAGAAGAGGAGGAAGAGGAAGAAGAGGAGGGAGAGGAAGAAGAGGAGGAAGAGGAAGAAGAGGAAGAAGAGGAGGAAGAGGAAGAAGAGGAGGAAGAGGAAGAAGAGGAGGGAGAGGAAGAAGAGGAAGAAGAGGAGGAAGAGGAAGAAGAGGAGGAAGAGGAAGAAGAGGAAGAAGAGGAGGAAGAGGAAGAAGAGGAGGAAGAGGAAGAAGAGGAAGAAGAGGAGGAAGAGGAAGAAGAGGAAGAGGAAGAAGAGGAGGAAGAGGAGGAAGAGAAGGAAGAGGAAGAAGAGGAGGAAGAGGAAGAAGAGGAAGAAGAGGAGGAAGAGGAAGAAGAGGAAGAAGAGGAGGAAGAGGAAGAAGAGGAGGAAGAGGAGGAAGAGAAGGAAGAGGAAGAAGAGGAGGAAGAGGAAGAAGAGGAAGATTTTATTTTTTTTTTACAACCACATTTATTCACATTTAATTATTCACATTTACTATAAATAAGTAGTGTTCTGTGACTGTAAAAAAATAAAAGCATAAATTTAAAACAATACGAAACCAAAAATGTGAACATGTTTAGCCAGAGAGGCAATCAGTAAAAACAAGCATATTATCTTGTACAGTGAATAATGTCTTATTAAAAGCCCAAGTGTTCTTAAAACTGTTCAAATCATTGGTTATTGTGTAAAAAGCGAATTCCAGCCTCAGTCTGCACTTGATGTTACAGCGACACACTGAGGCTGGTTCTAACCCTAACCCTAACCAGACTGAGGCTGGTTCTAACCCTAACCCTAACCAGACTGAGGCTGGTTCTAACCCTAACCCTAACCAGACTGAGACTGGTTCTAACCCTAACCCTAACCAGACTGAGGCTGGTTCTAACCCTAACCCTAACCAGACTGAGGCTGGTTCTAACCCTAACCCTAACCAGACTGAGACTGGTTCTAACCCTAACCCTAACCAGACTGAGGCTGGTTCTAACCCTAACCCTAACCAGACTGAGACTGGTTCTAACCCTAACCCTAACCAGACTGAGACTGGTTCTAACCCTAACCCTAACCAGACTGAGGCTGGTTCTGCCCCTCCCCTCTATCTTATTTTTCCTAGATGTTTAAATTACCAGCTTCTTTTCCCCAATGATAAAATTTAGTAACTGAGTTTTTTCTTTTTTTCTTTCCTATATTTGACCCCATTAATAAAAATTGGAATGCTAAAAAACTCATTGGACAGTTTAAAAACATCGGCTAAAACAGTGAAGAGACCTGACAGTCTTCTACACTCGCTAAAAACATGAAACACTGTTTCTCTAAAATTACAAAACGGGCACTGGTCTGACACAGTGAGCTCGACGTGGGAGATGAAAGCGTTTGAGGCGAAGGCTCCGTGTAAAATCCTCCACTGGAGGTCGGCTGTCCTCTTCTTCAGGGGAGGTTTGTACAGAGCTCTCCACTGTGGTTGGTGGTCTCCTCCCAGTTTGTTGGTCCACACAGTGGGAGCTCTGTCACACAGTCTGTCTTTATTTATGGTCTTGACACAGTTCCTGTACAGTTCCTTCTTGTCTGCGGTGCGGAGGTCGATGTTCTTCAGACTCTCGAGGAGAGATCCGCCACGGTCTCCGAGGTCGGGATGGATGTTCAGTTCTGGGAAGGGGTCTCCTCGGTCGGGTTCAGTCCCTCTGGCGAAGTCCATGAGGAGTCCCCTCTCTCTCCCCGAGAGTCTCTGCCTCCACAGCTTCTGGAACACCCTGGTGGACCAGACACCCAGCAAAGAACCCACAGCCCAGGCAACTGACAGCTCCGGCCCCGCCACGTGCACCAGCTGCCGAAGCAGCAGAATGCCGGTGCAGTGCAGCGCCGTCGTCAGCCCAGGCGTGGCTCCGCCGGAGACGTCCAGTCTGGCTCCATACACCAATGGCTCCTTTAACAACCAGAACAGAGAGTCAGAGCTTTTGCTTGGACCGCTTTTAAAAAGGGCCCAGGACTTAAAAACACTTCGATAAAAAAAGAGGAACCCCGTTAAAATTTAATAATTTAG
The DNA here is from genome assembly GCA_020466265.1 of Siphamia tubifer. Classification (NCBI taxonomy): domain Eukaryota; kingdom Metazoa; phylum Chordata; class Actinopteri; order Kurtiformes; family Apogonidae; genus Siphamia; species Siphamia tubifer. The sequence goes on from CM035790.1 coordinate 46,974,080, forward strand.
AATTCATTAAAAACAGGGCTGTGTCCACCCCCAGGTTACTCACACGTCTGAAGATACAGCTGGCCGCCTCTCGCCACACAAGATCTGCGGGCCCTGTTAAAAACTTTTGTAAAAACTGTAGTCTAAAAGCTGCTGTTCTACTGGGCAGGTGGATAAGGCCCTGGCCCCCTTCCTCTTTTGATAAAAACAACACCCCCTGTGGCACCCAATGCCGACCCCCCCTGAAAAAGTCTACAAGCATCGCTTGGACTTTTTCTAGTAAACCTGCGGGGGGGTCCATGGTATCGAGGCGGTGCCACAGGAGGGATGCAACTAAATTGTTGAGCACTAGTACTCTACCTCGGTATGACATCTGAGGGAGTAGCCATTTCCATTTATTCAATTTGTTTTCTATTTTTTCTGTGACGTCCTCCCAATTCTTTTTGGTGTTCTTCCTCAGTAAAACTCCCAGGTATTTTAGGCCATCCCTTTTCCATGGGAGCCCCTGGGGAAGAACCGGAAGACCACCACGCCATCTGCCAACAGCTAGGGCCTCGCTTTTTGACCAGTTTACCTTTGCTGATGACAGATGGTTAAACAAATTGGTTAAAACTTTTAAAATGTCAATGTCATTCTGGTTGTTAATAAAAACAATGACATCATCTGCATATGTGGATAAAACAATGCTCACATTAAAACCAGGTAAAATCAGGCCATCAATGCTCGTGCGTATCTTACAGAGGAGTGGCTCCAGGGAGAGTGCGTAGAGCATTCCAGACAGGGCGCACCCCTGCCGGATGCGTCTACGGACCCTAAAAGGAACACACAAACTGCCATTAAATTTCAGTATACTTTCAATGTTACTGTACAATACCTGGATCTTGGCAATAAAACCAGCGCTGAACCCAAACTTCCTCATGGTTTTCCAGAGGAAGCTGTGTTCAACGCAGTCGAATGCCTTTTCCTGGTCTAGTGAAATCAGACCAGCGTCGACGTCCAAAGAGCTGGAGACCTCCAAAACGTCCCGAATGAGGTAGACATTGTCTACCATTGACCTGCAGGGGATGCAGTAGGTCTGGTCCCGTTGGATGACCTGCTCCATAGCTTCTTTCAGCCTGTTAGCCAGGGCCTTCGACAAGATCTTATAATCCACGCAAAGGAGGGACACAGGGCGCCTGGAGGTTTCCTTTCTTCGGCAGGAGAGCCACCACCGCTCTGCGGCAGGACTGTGGCAGGGACCCTTCGGCCAGGCTTTCGTTAAAAAAATCAACAAAATCTTCAGATAAAATGTCCCAGTATGCTTTAAAAAACTCAACAGTCAGTCCATCCAGTCCTGGAGCTCTTTGTCCCTGCATGCTCTGCAGAGTGGCGATTAACTCTCCTGCCTCCAGCGGCCGGCCCAGCAGTGAGTTGGTGTCCTCTGATACTTTTGGGAGGTTTTTGCAGAAACTGTCCAGGAGAGGATTATTGTCCTCCAACTCACTGCAGTAGAGGGTGGACTAGAACTTCATCGCTCTTCGTCTTATTTTGGCCGGCTCGCTGAGTTCCTGCCCTGTATCCGATAACAGTGTGTGGATGGTTTTCCGTTGCCCCAACTTCCTCTCAAGGCCGAAGAAGAAGCTAGAGGGAACATCCATCTCTGTGATGTTCTGTATCCGGGACCTGACCAGTGCACCCTGTACCTTGGTGTCCAGCAGGTTGGTCCAAGGCCATTTTTTTAGACTTAAGGGTTTCAATGTACCCTCTGTTTCCTGTTGAATTAGTGATGGCTTCTAACTCCACTATTTCAGTTTCCAGGTCACTAATAGATCGAGAAGTATCACGAGTGACATTGACAGTATACTGCTGACATAAAACTTTTATTTCAGTTTTTCCATGGTCCCACCACTGCCTAAAACATGTAAAATAATTTTTCCTCTGTCTAAAAGTACTCCAAAAAAATTTAAAAGCCTCTCTAAAACCTTTATCAAAAGTTAAAACCGAATTAAAATGCCAGTATGCACTCTTAGGTCAAATATTTTTCATAAAAACACTACATAAAACTAAAGAATGATCAGTAAAAACAACTGGCAATATTTTACATTCTTTAAAAGCATTAAAATGATACGTAAAACAATAAAACCGGTCTAATCTGGCTAAAGGGTGGGACCATGTATACTGTCTACAGTCTGCATGCATCCTTCTCCATACATCCACCAGGCCATGAGGAACCACCAGCTGCTTCAGCGTGTGCTGGGAGGCAGGATGAGGCTCTGCATGGTTTCGATCTAAAAGCTCATTTTCCATGCAGTTAAAATCCCCACCCAAGAATAAAACCTCCTCTGGACCACAGCAGTCCAACCTTGTCTTCACTTTTTGTAAAAAGCTCTTCCTCTTTGCGCCATTGGTCGGTTCATAGATGTTGATAAAACCAGGGTGTGCTGCTGGAACTGTGCCTTAGCTAAGACACACCTCCCCTGGACAACATGTTCGACCTCCAGAGAGGAAGGAGTGAATGTCCTGGAGAACAGGAGGCCCACTCATCCACTGAGGGAGGTGTTGTGGCTCAGGACCACCTGCCCCTCCCACTCCTTCCTCCAGTCTGCCTCCACCTTTTCATCTCCGTGGACTTCTTGTAAAAACAGCACGTCGATCCACTTCGCCCTCGTTGTTTCAAAGACCAGTGCCCTCTTTCTTGCCTCTCTGGCACCTTTCACATTCAAAGTTCCTATTTTAAAACACGACATGGTTAATAAAATAAGAAATATAAAAACACAAAAAATAAAAATAAACACAACATCATTAAAACTTAAGTTGTTTTCTCACTTTAACTAGATGTTTGTTTAATCTGTATATTTCTTGTGTGGTGAGTTCTGATGTTGCTTTGTTTTTTATTATGTGTCTGGATGAACGATAAAAACCGAGTATGTTTGGGAAAACATACTAACAACTATGTATGAACTGCATGAGGCCATCAGTAAGCAGCAGACTCGTCATCCTGATGCAATTTTAATTGTGCTGGGAGACCTCAACAAGGCGGAACTTAAAACAGTTTTGCCAAAGTTCCACCAGCACATTAACTTTGCAACAAGGGGTGGAAACACATTGGATAAGGCCTACACTAGCTCCAAAGGTGCATATAGAGCATTCCCCCTTCCTGAATTGGGCTCCTCTGACCACATCTCTATTATGCTCACACCTACATATAGGCCTCGGGTGAAACTGGTGAAACCAGTCAGAAAACAAATTAGAGTGTGGACAGAAGGGAGTACATCAGCCCTACAGGATTGTATGGAAACCACGGACTGGAATATGTTCAGAGAAGCAGCTACCTACAACAACCAAACGGACCTGCAGGAGTACACAGAGGTTGTGATGGACTACATCAGCAAATGTACGGAGGATGTAACTACAGCCAGAACAATCACTGTGCGCTCGAACCAGAAGCCGTGGATGACGGGGGAGGTCCGTTCTCTGCTGAGGACTCGAGACGCAGCCTTTAGGGCGGGGGACAAGGCAGCCCTAAACATCGCAAGAAACAACCTGTCTCGGGGAATCAAGAGAGCGAAGAAACAGCACTCCATGAAGATAAACAACAACTTCAGTGAAAACAGCGACACACGTCACCTGTGGCAGGGGATCCAAGCCATTACAGGCTACAAACCCCCACCACAGGTCTGTGACACTGATCTCTCCCTCCCCAATCAGCTGAATGAATTCTATGCACGTTTTGAGGCCACAAACAACACACCTGCCCAGAAGGCCGTGCCACAACCTGGAGAACAGGCTCTGTGTCTCACCCCCTCCAGTGTGAGAAGGGTCCTGTCCCAGGTCAATCCCCGAAAGGCTGGGGGGCCGGACAATATACCTGGGCGGGTACTCAGGGATTGTGCAGAACAGCTGAAGGATGTCCTCACAGACATTTTTAACACATCCCTGCATCAGGCCGTTGTACCCAGATGCCTCAAATCTGCTACCATCATTCCAGTCCCAAAGAAATGCCCTGTGTCCTGCCTAAATGACTATTGCCCCATAGCACTGACACCCATCATTATGAAGTGCCTGGAGAGGCTGGTCATGGAGCATATTAAAAGTGCCTTGCCCCCCAACATGGACCCTCATCAGTATGCCTATCGAGCCAATAGGTCCACTGATGATGCTGTGTCCACTGCCCTGCATTTGGCCCTAACCCACCTGGACAAGAGAATTACATACGTCAGAATGCTGTTCATCGACTTCAGCTCCGCCTTTAATTCCATCATCCCCCAGCAGCTGATAGAGAAGCTGAGCACTCTGGGTCTCAACACCCCTCTCTGCAACTGCGTCCTGGATTTCCTCACCTGCAGGCCGCAGACAGTCAGGATCGGAGGACAGAATTCCAACTCCATCTCACTGAGCACCGGCGCCCCTCAAGGCTGCGTGCTCAGCCCGCTCCTGTTCACCCTGCTGACCCATGACTGCTCTGCCAAGTCCAGCTCGAACCACATCATCAAGTTCGCTGATGACACGACAGTGGTGGGTCTAATCACGAACGGTGAGGAGGGACAGTACAGAGAGGAGGTGGATGAACTGGCCATGTACTCGAACAATTACAACCTGTTCCTAAATGTGGATAAAACCAGAGAGATGGTCATCAAAGGACCCAGTGCGCTCACCCCACTCACCATCAATGGAGCTGCTGTGGAGAGAGTACAGAACATCAAGTTCCTGGGGGTGCACATTGCTGATTACCTTAAGTGGACCACCAACACCTCAGCTGTCACCAAGAAAGCCCAGAAACGCCTGTACTTTTTGCGGAGGCTGAAAAAAGTGAACTCCCCCCCCTCCATCATGACATCATTCTACAGAGGAACCATCGAGAGCGTTCTGACGTACTGTATTACTGCCTGGTATGGGAACTGTACAGATGCCGACCGCAAATCCTTACAGAGGATAATCAGAGCAGCAGAGAAAATCATCGGTGTTGACCTCCCCCCGTTGTCTGAGATATACACAGACCGGTGTGTTAGGAAGGCCATGCGTATAATGACTGACCCCTCCCACCCTTCCCACCATCTATTTGAACTCCTTCCATCAGGTAGGAGGATCAAGAGCTTGGGAGGAAGAACCACCAGGTCATCAAACAGCTTCTTCCCCAACACCATCAGAACTCTGAATGCCCGGCATATACTGCCCCCTAGACCGACATCCTGAGATGTCGCACATTGCACTTTGTATGCATCAGCACTTTCTTTTACCGAGTTGTCTGCTGCCCTTTTCTCTTTTGTTTTGTTTTAAATGTTTTTAAACAAGGCTCTGCCTCTTTTTAATGTGTCTTTTGTTTTTTAACTGTGTAGCATCATGAGTTTGTGGAGAACGGTATCTTGCTTCCCTGTGTGCTTAGTGTATATTGTGAAGTGACAATAAAACTGATTCTGATTCTGAAATGTAGTGCCATGTTTAACCTTTTTACTCCTTTTGTTTGTTCTAAAAAGTTTTTGATAATTTTCTCTGAATATGTTTTTTTTACTAGCAGTGACCTGGAATAATGACAGGTCACTGCTGTCAGAGAGTTCTCCATCTGAGTCACTAGATTCACCCACTGCCTCCTCCATCCTCCCAGCTTTGTTATTTCCCAATTCTATATTTATGTTTTTTCTCTTGCTTCTCCGTTGCTTTACCGGCACAATGTCCCAGCTTCCGTCCAGCACTGCAGCCCCAAGAGTTGTACCTACACTCACTCCTCCAGCCTCACACACACTCTCACTCACTCCTCTAGTCTCACACACACTCTCACTCACTCCTCCAGCCTCACACACACTCTCACTCACTCCTCCAGCCTCACACACACTCTCACTCACTCCTCTAGTCTCACACACACTCTCACTCACTCCTCTAGTCTCACACACACTCTCACTCACTCCTCTAGTCTCACACACACTCTCACTCACTCCTCCAGCCTCACACACACTCTCACTCACTCCTCTAGTCTCACACACACTCTCACTCACTCCTCTAGTCTCACACACACTCTCACTCACTCCTCTAGTCTCACACACACTCTCACTCACTCCTCTAGTCTCACACACACTCTCACTCACTCCTCCAGCCTCACACACACTCTCACTCACTCCTCCAGCCTCACACACACTCTCACTCACTCCTCTAGTCTCACACACACTCTCACTCACTCCTCTAGTCTCACACACACTCTCACTCACTCCTCCAGCCTCACACACACTCTCACTCACTCCTCTAGTCTCACACACACTCTCACTCACTCCTCTAGTCTCACACACACTCTCACTCACTCCTCTAGTCTCACACACACTCTCACTCACTCCTCCAGCCTCACACACACTCTCACTCACTCCTCTAGTCTCACACACACTCTCACTCACTCCTCTAGTCTCACACACACTCTCACTCACTCCTCTAGTCTCACACACACTCTCACTCACTCCTCCAGCCTCACACACACTCTCACTCACTCCTCCAGCCTCACACACACTCTCACTCACTCCTCTAGTCTCACACACACTCTCACTCACTCCTCTAGTCTCACACACATTCTCACTCACTCCTCTAGTCTCACACACACTCTCACTCACTCCTCTAGTCTCACACACACTCTCACTCACTCCTCTAGTCTCACACACACTCTCACTCACTCCTCTAGTCTCACACACACTCTCACTCACTCCTCTAGTCTCACACACACTCTCACTCACTCCTCTAGTCTCACACACACTCTCACTCACTCCTCTAGTCTCACACACTCTCACTCACTCCTCTAGTCTCACACACACTCTCACTCACTCCTCTAGTCTCACACACACTCTCACTCACTCCTCCAGCCTCACACACACTCTCACTCACTCCTCCAGCCTCACACACACTCTCACTCACTCCTATAAAGAATGAAAAAGAGTGAAAAAGCGAACAATCGCACAGTGTCTCTCTCCCTCTCCTCAACACACCCTCCTCCCGGAAGAAGAAGAAGAGGAAAAGGAAGCAGCAGGAGAAGGCAGACGTGGTCCCACAGCTCAGATATTATATTTTATGGACACATACATTGACTTTAGTGGAATTTAAACCCTGACAGAAACACCTGCAGGGGTTCATAGGCTGTGGGGGGTTAGGGTTAGGGTGAGGGGGGGTTGGCTGCAGTCTGGTCCACACGTCCTGGTCCTGATCCAAAGTCTCTGCAGCTTTTACATCATCTTCCCACAGTGAGAGGATCTCCTTCTGTTAACACACACACCTCCTCTTCCTCCTCTTTTCCTTCTTCCTCCTCTTCCTCATGTTTGTTTTTCTCTGTGAAGTCTCATCTTTATGTTTTTCCCTCTTTCCTGGTTGTTGTTTGGGGGGGTTGTTCTTCCCCACAGTACATTGCAGATTCACAGCTGGGTTTGAGGGATTGGGGGGTGGGAGTGGGGGGCAAGAGAGTAAGTGAGATGGAACAGAGAGAAAGAGACGTAATTAGATTGTAAATGCTTCATATTTGAGGACTTCAAAGGGCACAAACTGAAACCATGAGTGTGTTTTGCGTGCATTT
>CM035790.1:46989074-46991353 GCA_020466265.1 Siphamia tubifer
CACGTCACTCTGGGGGTCAGAGGTCACATTTGACACACTTCCACTCATGTCAGTGACCCTGAGTGGGCGTGGCCCATAGACTCCCATTCATTCTGAGCAGGAGCAAGTATGCAGTGTGTGCGTGTGACGAGCACATGCTCGGACACAGTTCGCTACCGTGAATGTGTGTGAGTGGAGCGAGTCGTCCTTGGCGACCGCGTCCCTGGCATATTTCGTCCCCTGGCCATCACAGCAGACTCAATAGGCCTTGCGCCAAAGTGGTCCGCGGTGAAGAATACCGTGGGGAATTCCGAGGCATACCCAGGCCAACCCAGAGATATAATCCCTTCAGTGTGTCCTGGGTCAAACCTGAGGTCTCCTCCTGGATGGACATGCCCAGAACAGGAGGCGTCCTCACTAGATGTCCCAGCCACCTCAGCTGGCTCCTCTGGACTCAGACTAAGAACAGTTTGAGGACCCTTATGATCAGTAACAGAAAGTGTCTGTGTACCCAGCCGGGAGGGTTACCGGGGTCTGACCCTGGAGTCCGGGTGGCTGGCCACGAGTGCCTGGTGGCTGGGCTTTTACCCATGGGTTCCGGCCAGGTCCAGCCCGAATTGGAGACATGGGGTTGTCGTCTCGTGGGCTCACCACCTGTGAGGGGAGGCAGAAGCGTCCGGTGCTTTGTGGATTGGGCATCAGACCAAGACGGGGGCCTTGCCGGTCCGATCCCCGTTTTTTTTTTTCATCTTCTCCTTTTTTTGTCTGCATTTGTTCTCATTGTTTAACACCACAGAGACATAGGACAGGACATAGACTAGAATATAACAGTTAATATTAACAATAGACATCAGTTTTATTATTGAATCTTCTCATTTGTGCTGCTGCACCCAAGAGCAAGAAGTGCAATGTGGAAGTGCATCAGTTTTACCACAAATAAGGAAGGCAACGTCATAAATGCAGAGTCACCACTTTGGAAGCAGTGTTTTACAACATGTGTGGAAACACTTCCAACCTCACTTCATGCTGAGTTCAGGGACCGACAGGTAGGCTAACCCATGAACTGCACATTTTTTTCTTAAAATTCCAGGCAGCCATTAAGTTTAACATATTTTTGGAAACTGAGTAAGTCACATTGGGCCCAAAATCCCTCGCCTTCAATAGCGGAGAATGTGACCTGTAGACTACCCTTTTCAGGTAGTTCCAGGTATGGATGTTTGCACATTTTTGCTTCTGCTTGGTTTCTGTTTTTGCAGCATTTTTGTCTTTCAGCTAACACTGTGTCAAACATAGACATATCACGCTATAACTCAATCAGAACTGGATATATTATCATAATATTACACACACTGACACATATATACATATAACCAAATTATCAATATTGCAAAAGGCCATAGGTCAAAATCACATTGTGGACCTTTTTCACAACTTCTGCATTTCGCACTGGACATACGTAAGCGCAGCGTAACCCTACTTCTGCACCAGTAAAAGTTAAATGTCACAGATCACAGTACAGACCAACAGTTATTGTAACATAGCAGGATGTTGTTGTCATGTCCAGAAGCATCTTATATTTCCTTCCACTCCTTCCCTGTTAACGGTGAAGCTAGAGGAAAATGGGTCCAGGCTATTCAGTGTTATGAAGGGCCCAGTTTTATCATTAAAACAGGAGCACTTCCGTCTGCAGCAGACACTTCACATCAGAACACTACATCTGGGGATGACGGTTTGAAACCCTAGCATTTTTCCTTGGAATGATTCTATTCCTACAGGAAAAAGGAGCCAGTATATGAACGCTGTCAAAAACGGCAGCTGTTAACGTCGCTATGAGTTGAGATAAAACAAATGTCCATGGTTTTAAAGTTATGGTGAACACAAATAAGTAATGTTGTCCTTAAACTGTAGTTGTGACCTTTAACCTTTCCATGCCAGTACATCAGTGTCAGCAGTAAACAACAGTAGCATTGGAAGGAAAGAGTGTAAATAGTGATAGAACAGTGAACAGTAGTTAGTGCAACAGCAGTAAGTCACAGTAAATGTATGAACACTGATCAAACCTGGAGTTTGGGACCATCCTCTTTTTTTATTTGTCATGGGTAACATCTAACCCTCACAAAAACCTGCCCGTCTACTACATTAGATATTATGACAAACAAACACTAACATAAACACACACTGCCAGAGACAAAAGGGAACGGATTATGATAGCATTGGGCTAATGTTAGCATTATGCTAACGAGACGTTGACTTGAACCATAGACAGAACAAATATAAAATAGTCAAATAGTCCATGTCCT
>CM035790.1:46991453-46998953 GCA_020466265.1 Siphamia tubifer
GATTAGGCCCCAGTGACCCATGTGACCTAGTGAGGATAAAGCGGGTTCAGATGATGAGTGAGCGAATATTTTTGTTCATTTTATTGAATATTTCGTAAAATCTGAAAATGACATTTAGTAAATGAACAGTTAGGAATACACTGTCTTCAGGACGAATATGAATTTGTCCGATTTTTAGAAAGTGTCAAAAATAGATGATGCCTGACGTCATCCCGTCACAGATTTTATCCACTGAACACAGAAAACAGATGGAATTCAAACCATCAACTTCACTCCTAGAAGTTTTACAAAATCTGTGACTTTTCTCACAGCTTTATCTATGAGAAAAACTGACCCTGACCCCTGACCCCTGACCCTAACTCTATCCATGGGAAAAACTGGTTGAACTTTCTGAAAATGGGACAAATTCATATTGTTACTGAAGACAGTTCATTTACTAAATGTTAATTTTTGATGTGGTTCATATAATATCAGAACATTTTAGAGTTTGACCATATTTTCTTTTATGTTCTACAGACACAGACACATGCATATCCTAAATACACACACATTACTTGACTTTTTGTCTTCCTAAAACTCAGAATAAATCCATAAATACACGCTGGACATGTGGGTTAAAGCTTTAATATTTCCACTCCTTTCTTTCTTTTTCTGCAGCTCAACCATCAGCGGTACCTCCTAACCCACTCTGAGTCAACACCCCTGCCGCCCCCACCCCTTCTCCGTGTCATTTCATACCTTCATGGTTTCCGCCCCCTCACTCAGGCATCTTCTTTAGTCCCCCCGCCCCCCCCCCCCCCCCCCCCCTCACCAGTCGCCTGAAGCTCTACAACGCCACAGTTCCTTTAAGAACACACCGGCCATCTGTGGACTCATCTGTGGACTCATCTGTGGACTCATCTGTGGACTCATCTGTGGACTCCCTTGTCCACGTAAAGCCAACTCACCTTACTGTTGCACAACACCTGCCGCAACCTTTTTCCCGCGCGCACGGTGACGCGCGCGCCTTCACTTAGCGGCGGTACGTGGCTCAGAGTGCAGCTATTTGTGCGGCGGAAGGAGGCTTTGGGTGTGTGTAGGTGTGAGTGTTTTTGTTGCATCTGAAGGAGATACTGCAGCAGGAGAGCACAAACACGGGGGGGTGTGGAGGGGGGGCTTCCAGCCCATTCTATTGAACTGGTGTAATTGGGAGCATGACCGACAGCGCAGCGGCTGGAACGCTTGATGTCAGACTGACGCTTTTAGTGCCACCTCTGCTGCTCTTCTCTCTCTCCAGCTCGCTCGCTTTCATCGGGCCGTTCTCACCTCCCACCCCTCCATCCTGAATGGGGATGGAGGCTCATTCTTTTTCACCGACCGCCGAGGGCGCGCAAAGGTCACACCTCTGCCCCCTGACCTGCAGAGGAACAAACAGCAGGTGTGTAATAAACGGTGGTGAACAAACCTGGGGACTTTGAGCTACTCTTTAAACACAGACCTTGACTCTGACCCTGGGGGGGGGGGGGGTCATATCTGACCTCATAACAAACATGGAAGCTGTAAAATGCAGAATAGTTTGGACTGAAAAGAACCCCCCCCCCCCCTACAAGGTGTTTGTTCCCATTCTCACATTCTGTTTTTCTATCAGAGCACTTTCTTCTAGAAAAGTGTTAGAATGATCCAAGGCCTGAGCTCCTTCAATAATCCATCCACTCACATGCCCTTCGTTTCCACCTTTACTTTTTATGTTTGATTTTTATTATTTACCTTAAATGTCTCGCAGTGAAAATCTGCAGTTTTTCTGCTTTTTGTATTATCATTTTGTTTAGCTTTCTTCCATCTCTCCTCACTTTCTGTCCTCTTTCTTAGACCTGATATATATATATATATTTATATATATATATATATATATATATATATATATATATATATATATATATATATATATATATATATATATATATATATATATCCACACTAGTTTTTTTTGCCTCAGAATCGTTTTACTATAAAATACTTTATTATACCTCATCATTGAGGAATGACATTTACTTTTTTTATTTAAAAAAATGTAATTATATGTACAGTACAAAGAAAGAAATAACAATAGAACCAAAATCATAACAAAACATAGTTTGAAAAAATAGTAGGAAGAAGCAAAGCTTTTTTTTATTCCTGCCACTTTTCAACTATTACTAAGTTTTGACTTCATATAACATCATAAATAATTTAATAGGATATATAATAGAAATAGATTATAAATACATGTACACACGATCCACACACACACACACACACACACACACACACATATATATATATATATATATACACACAACATAATTATCCCCATAAGTATACATCATATGACCAATTAATTATAATAGTATAAGTATATATATATATATATATATATATATATATATATATATATATATATATATATATAATAATTTCATCTGTCTTGTTGTTGGTCTTTAACAGTAGAATATTAGTCTGACTCCTTTTTGGTGCTAAAGTTATTTAGCTTCATAACATGTATGAGGCTCAGTTTGGTTTAATACTGACTTTATTATGGGTTTTGATTATCAATCAGTCAATCAATCAATCAAAGTTTGTTTATATAGTACTTTACAACAACATAAAAGAAGAACAAATTGCTTTGTATCTAAAACATAAGTAAAACACAGGAAAAAACAGTCCAATCAAATATAATAAAATGTAAATGAACAATAAAACAATAACAGATAAAAACATTTTTTAAAAAAAGACTATTTTAGCATTAAAGTGTCATAGTTTTATTGGTTAGAAGAAAAACACTGGGTTTTTAACCTGGATTTAAAAACAAACTAAATTAGCCTTGAATCTGAAAAGGAAGGACAGGGGCGGTGACAGAAAAAGGGGGTAGAGGGCAGAAAATTACCAAAAAGTGTCAACATTACAAACAATACCAACCATGATAAAAACAACAACTGGAGAAAAAAGCAAAGGCACGCTTTTATTTTGTATTGTTTGATTTTTCTTATTTACCTTAAAGGCCTGGCAGTAAAAATCCACCTGAGTATTTATGTGTGTTTTGTTTGTTAATTTAATTTCTCGTTTCTTCCGTCATCTCTCCTCACATTCTGTTTCTCTTTCTCAGATCGCTGACAGATAGATCGCAGGACTTACGAGGCCACGGAGCGGAGGCTGGTGAAAATCTCGCCACACTTTTAATGACTTTTAATGAGATTCATAAAACATGCATAAAACTTGCAAGAAAATGGGAGCGAGAGAGAGAGAGAGAGAGAGAGAGAGGAAAACCGAGGGAGGTAGGGAGGGAGTGAGAGACGAGAAAACAGCACCACCCGCCACCAAGCTGACAGCGAGCAGGCTTGACATTTGGCCTCTCGTAATTAGGGAAGTGCCAGATTCCGTCCCACTAAATCTCAGCTCAGAATCATTATTCTCCACGGTGTTGACTCTGAAGTGTCCGACCCGCTTAAGCCATCCTCGCTAGCTTTTTTGTCCCCCCTTCCTCCTCCTTCCTTTTCTCCCCTGTAAATATCGCAGCCAAAATTACATTTACAGTTTTGCGCTTGCCTCCCCCTTAATTGCTTGCCCTCCAAACACAATCTGCTTTGGCAATACATAAGATGGTATGTGAGTTAACAGCGACAGTGAGTTGGCAGCGAGGCGGCGGCGGAGCGACGGTCTGTGAAAAAAGGGAGCACTAAGACGAGGAGATAAAGTGTGGAGGAAGAGCTGGAAGAGGAGCTGATCACACACAGACAAGCTGGGGAGCAGCAGACAGATGCCATGAGAGCGCTGCTGTCATCCACACAAGAGGGAGGGGGAGGGATGAAAGGAGGAGGGATGGAAGGATGGAGGGAGGGATATTAATTTTTACTATTTATCTCATAATTTCCTAGCCTAGCCTAGGGTCACTATTGAGATAAAAAGTTATCATTATGAGATTAAAAAAAGGCAAAAATGTGAGATTAAAAAGTCCAAATTGTTAGCCTAGCCATGCTAGCTCCTCCTAGCATCATTAAATCTGATGTCCTATTGTAGTAGCCTAGCCACACTAGCTCCTCCTAGCATCAGTAAATCTAATGTTCTATCGTAGTAGCCTAGCCACACTAGCTCCTCCTAGCATCAGTAAATCTAATGTTCTATCGTAGTAGCCTAGCCACACTAGCTCCTCCTAGCATCAGTAAATATAATGTTCTATCGTAGTAGCCTAGCCACACTAGCTCCTCCTAGCATCAGTAAATCTAATGTTCTATCGTAGTAGCCTAGCCACACTAGCTGCTCCTAGCATCAGTAAATCTAATGTTCTATCGTAGTAGCCTAGCCACACTAGCTCCTCCTAGCATCAGTAAATCTAATGTCCTATTGTAGTAGCCTAGCTACACTAGCTCCTCCTAGCATCAGTAAATCTAATGTTCTATCGTAATAGCCTAGCCACACTAGCTCCTCCTAGCATCATTAAATCTAATGTTCTATCGTAGTAGCCTAGCCACACTAGCTCCTCCTAGCATCAGTAAATCTAATGTTCTATCGTAGTAGCCTAGCCACACTAGCTCCTCCTAGCATCATTAAATCTAATGTTCTATCGTAGTAGCCTAGCCACACTAGCTCCTCCTAGCATCATTAAATCTAATGTTCTATCGTAGTAGCCTAGCCACACTAGCTCCTCCTAGCATCAGTAAATCTAATGTTCTATCGTAGTAGTCTAGTTTCATTCAATGTAACTTTTGTCGAGATTTCCCTGAAACTGGTCGACCAATCGCAGTGAAGTATAGAGTCAGAGGGCAGGACTAACAAAGTGACGCTGCGATGATTGGTAGAGAAATAAGTGTAAACAACCATAGAAGAAGAACAACAACAGGTGTAGATTTCCTTTTATCACAGATGAGTGAAGAATGTGAGAAAACGTCAACAATCTTTAAATTCTTTTTACAGAAGCGACAACAGTCGTTCAGCTCCATAATCCACCATTTTGTTTAGTCATTCCTAACTTTCTCCAGACTCCTCCGTCAACTTTCAGACGCTCTAACTACGTCATCCTAAAGATTACACTGATTGGTTGTAGTACCATCCTATTACATACAGAGGATTTTAAAGACAACCTTTTAGCCCCGCCTCCTCTGACTATGAAGCACCACTAGACCCATATATGGAATGAATAGAGATAGCACTGCTAGGCTAGGCTAGGCTAGGCTAGGCTAGCACTGCTAGGGTAATTCTGCTGTAGTCTGTCGTTGAAAACGTGCAAATGAAAGGAAACTGGAAAGGAAGAAAAACAAACATGGATTAGAAATTGACCTCCACCAAGGTAGACCCCCCCCTAACCCCCACCCCCCACCCCGGATCACCACCAAAATTAAATCGGTTCTTTCTGTTCACATTTCCAAAATATCCTGAATATCTCATCAAAATCCGTCCATAAGTTTTCAAGTTATCTTGAACACAAACAAACAGACTTGGTGGAGGTCATTCTACTCAAACCAGTTTGTTGCAGTTGACTTTTATTCCTTCTTCTTCTTCTGTGTCTTTTGTGAAAAGAGGTATTGTGAGAAAGTACAATATGTTAATGAAAGCTTGGATGCATATTCAGTGTACACACAGCACATGGTTTTTACGTTACTGTCAACCTCTGGAGTAAAACAAGTCAATTAAAAATGAAAACAGCGCTGGTCATGATCATCTTAAAGTCTTTTATTATACAAACAGAAAAGAACTATAATACACTGTTACCCACAAAGATGGAATATTACATGTATGAATAGAATAGAACAGATTTATTATCATTACACTAGAGTTAGAATGAAAATAAGGGTGGGGGGGGTACTGCCCCTGCCTGTCTGGACCAGCCCCCCTTCCATTTATAAATGGACGTTCATCTATAGTCTGTCCGTCCATGGGAGTGGATCTGTCCTTCAATGTGGTTCTCCTCAAGATTTCTTCTTTTTCCCACTGGGTTTGGAAGTTTTTTCTGCTGAGAAGGAGGGTCTAAGGACAGGGGGAGGGTCTAAGGACAGGGGGAGGGTCTAAGGACAGGAGGAGGGTCTAAGGACAGGGGGAGGGTCTAAGGACAGGGGGAGGGTCTAAGGACAGGGGATGCCTGGGACTTTTTCATGTATCTCTGTAGTTGATTGTGTTTTTGTAAAGCCCTTTGAGACGACTTTGTTGTGATTTAGGGCTTTATAAATAAAATTGAATTGAATTGAATTGAATTGAATTGAATACTCTGCACCAGAGGTGGAAGTAACTACGTAGAAGTACTCCATTTACTGTACTTATGTACACTTTTTAGGTATGTACTTTACTGGAGTATTTATTTTTCTGGCATCTTTCTACTTTTATTTCCTACATTTTTATATAAACATCTGTCATTTATACTCTTTACATTAATATAAATATTTGTACTTTATACTCTTTACATTAATATAAATATTTGTACTTTATACTCTTTACATTAATATAAATATTTGTACTTTATACTCTTTACATTAATATAAATATTTGTACTTTATACTCTTTACATTAATAACTTTATACTCTTTACATTAATATAAATATTTGTACTTTATACTTTTTAAAAACATAATAATGTCTTTGATGGAGGTAATAAACATTTGGGAAAACTGACCCCAGATAATTCATATGGTGTTTTTTTCCCTTTTCAATTTTGGTTGATTTTCAGGTTGGTCTTAAATTTAATTTCAAATGACATTAAAAAAAAGTCTTGAATTTAACTTTCTAAGGAGGTGCAGTTATGACTTTTGATTTTTATTAAATGTTCCGTTCATACCCACTAAACTCAGAACCATGACCCAATAAAACACATCATCCACACACTAACTCACTTTTAAAGGATTTATTTTGGGATAATTTGTTGACTTTTTACCTCTGCCAAGGAGGTTACATTTTTGCCGCCATTGGTTTGTTTGTTTGTTTGTTTGTGTACAATCTAACTGAATATCGTATGGAGGGATTTTGACAACATTTTCTGGGTAGGTTGGTCATGGAGAGATTGAAGTAAATATATCTACCTATATGTAAGTATAGATATATAGACTCATATATTTATGGTAGAAATGGTCTCACAGCTCAAACTGGGCGTCGAGTTTGTCAAGGACTGGAATTCCATCTGTGGATAAGAAAGATAAGTAACTGTGAAAGTTCTGTTCTTGTTCTAGAAGACGACATCAAGCCCATGTCAGACGACGTTAAGGAACTGGTTAGAGCAGGTTTAGTGTGGGTAACCAGTAACCGGTAACTGGTAACTATAAAGGACACATACATGTCAAAATAAACGGAGCCTTTTCCTACTCAACTTCTGGTGGTGACATCTTTGATCCATGACGAAAATCCACAACATTTGGTGACCCCGACGGTGATTGGACAAGGACCGCTGGGCAGTGGCTGATACACAATGACCACAGGTACCAGCTAAGGTACACAGGTACCAGGTGAGAACCTTTGAATCTTACTACAAGGTCATGCTGCTCAGACACTGCCTGGTGATCCCAA
>CM035790.1:47003953-47011453 GCA_020466265.1 Siphamia tubifer
GTATGCCCACACCAATTGTGAATTTTATTTATGCGTCAAGATTATATACGAAGACACGCGTGGCCCTGGGAACGCCCTGGCATTGGAGCGCCAGGGCGTTGGAGCGCCAGGGCGTTGGAGCGCCAGGGCGTTGGAGCGCCAGGGCGTTGGAGCGCCCGGGCGTTGGAGCGCCAGGGCGTTGGAGCGCCAGGGCGTTGGAGCGCCAGGGCGTTGGAGCGCCAGGGCGTTGGAGCGCCAGGGCGTTGGAGCGCCAGGGCGTTGGAGCGCCAGGGCGTTGGAGCGCCAGGGCGTTGGAGCGTTATATTTTGCCACAAAATGAGTGACACTGGGCCACGAAAGTTAATCAGCATTGAGATGCTGCCAACATCATGATGGAATGGACGTAGGACGCTGGGACCAACCCAGTGGCCGTCATCCAGACTACAGTTCCTGGAGGAGGTGGTGGACTTCCTGGTGCTGCGGGAGCTTCTGCAGGATCAGGTGAACCCACAAGCATCTGGTCCTCCCACATATCTGGGACGTCCACAGCAGGTACAGAGCAATAATCCAACTCATCTGAGCCAAGGTGCAGATGCAGGAGCAGTAGAATTAAGAGTCTATTGATAAATAAGGACAGTTCAGATGGAAGAAGCCAGAGAATCCTCTAAACGCCGACAGGGACTGGACAGTGGACAGCAAGAGGTCAGAACCCGTGAAGAATCAGGAAGGTCTGAGGCAGAAGACGTGGTCAGGGCGAGAAGACAGATTGTTACCAGGGTCAGCGGCAGAGACGCAGGTGAGTCTGTAACCAGGGCTGGGCAGAAACAACAGGCTGGGATCCGGAACCAGGCAGGCACTTATGGGTCAGGAATGGTCCGGGTCAGAACAGGTAAACTGACAGGAGTGAATGCAGGATAGTCTTACATGTGAACAAAGAACAATCTGGCAACAGACACAGAGCAGACTAGAGAATAAACAGAGGCTAAGCCCCGCCCTTCTACTTCCAGTCCATGGTGCTTAGCTCATAAAAATGTGAATGGGAATGAATGGAGTGAGTTGAGCTAAATTCTGATTCTGTTTGACAAGTGCTGTGACATTCACATCTGATAGTGTTTAATAATAATATGAATGTGTCATAGACAGCTGTTTATGATGACGTTAGGGTTAATGTGGGTTAGGTTTTATGTGGGTTAGGTTTATGTGGGTCAGGTTTTATGTGGGTTAGGTTTATGTGGGTTAGCTTTTATGTGGGTTAGCTTTTATGTGGGTTAGGTTTATGTGGGTTAGCTTTTATGTGGGTTAGGTTTATGTGGGTTAGCTTTTATGTGGGTTAGGTTTTATGTGGGTTAGGTTTATGTGGGTTAGCTTTTATGTGGGCTTAGTAAGAGACGACAGTGAGTGGAGGATGTGACGTCACATGTTCTCCAGTCGTGTAGTTTAAATTATTAACAGGTTTTATTCACAGATGAATCAGTCGTTCATTAACAGAAGCAGATGAAACATTAATAATTATTATTTATTATGAGGAACAACATGTGTGGGATTCAGGTCACATGACAAACCTGATACCATTTAACAGTTTATTTACCATTGAATACCATTCATTCATTCATGGTGCTGCAGTAGTTAACAGGGTGGTGCAGTAGTTAACAGGGTGGTGCAGTGGTTAACAGGGTGGTGCAATAGTTAACAGGGTGGTGCAGTGGTTAACAGGGTGGTGCAGTAGTTAACAGGGTGGTGCAGTGGTTAACAGGGTGGTGCAGTAGTTAACAGGGTGGTGCAGTGGTTAACAGGGTGGTGCAGTAGTTAACAGGGTGGTGCAGTGGTTAACAGGGTGGTGCAGTGGTTAACAGGATGGTGCAGTGGTTAACAGGATGGTGCAGTGGTTAACAGGGTGGTGCAGTGGTTAACAGGGTGGTGTAGTAGTTAACAGGGTGGTGCAGTGGTTAACAGGATGGTGCAGTGGTTAACAGGATGGTGCAGTGGTTAACAGGGTGGTGCAGTGGTTAACAGGATGGTGCAGTGGTTAACAGGATGGTGCAGTGGTTAACAGGGTGGTGCAGTGGTTAACAGGATGGTGCAGTGGTTAACAGGGTGGTGCAGTGGTTAACAGGGTGGTGCAGTGGTTAACAGGGTGGTGCAGTAGTTAACACTGGTGCCTCACAGACAGAAGGTTGTTGGTTCTATTCCCACACCAGACCTTTCTGTGTGGAGTTTACATGTTCTCCTCGTGTCTGTGTGGGTTTTCTCTAGGTACTCTGGCTCCTCCCACCATCCAAACACGTGCACTGATAGGTTAACTGGTTAACTAGTTAACTGGTTAACGGGTTCATCTAAATCACCCACATGTGTGAATCTGTCAGTGATTGTTTGTTTATATATGTTCAGTCCTGAGATGAACTTCAGACTCATACAGGGTGACCTCTGACCCCGCCTTCACCTGCTGGAGCTGGATTAGACCCACACTGACCCCTGTGACCCCAGTGAGGATAAAGTGGGTTCAGATGATGAGATGAGAGAGTCCCCATGAGCCTCCTGGAGGGGGCGGAGGCTTCAGCTCCACATACGCCTCAGATAATGAGCCACAGGTGACGGTAATGATGCAGACGAACGAAACTGAGTAAAAGGAAAGAAGAGGGAAGACAACAGAAACTAACAAAATAAGATGTGATGGTTTATGTTTCTATGTTTATCCAGTGTCCAGACGAGGGCGTTGCATGTTGGGTGTGGCCGTACTGTTTCCCAAAATAGATCGTGGGTTTGGATAAAACGACTGTTATGGTTTTTTTTCTATTATTCATTTAAACACAAAAAGGAAAAGTGGAAAACCGCATCCTTATCCTTTTTTATTTGGGTTTTGGAAACAAATAATGAAGAAACAACTTGTTGTTTTGTTGTCTTATTTTTGGTTTTATTTTGAAAAACAAATGATACACGGTTTTACTATCACTACTTTTTGTTTTTATATTTTATTGTTTTCCCTCTCAGAATTTAATTTAGTTTAGTTTAGTTTAGTTTAGTTTAATTTAGTTTAATTTAGTTTAGTTTAGTTTAATTTAGTTTAGTTTAGTTTACTTTAATTTCGTTTAATTTAGTTTAGTTTAGTTTAGTTTAGTTTAGTTTAGTTTAGTTTAGTTTAGTTTAGTTTAGTTTAATTTAGTTTAATTTACTTTAGTTTAGTTTAGTTTAGTTTAATTTAGTTTAATTTAGTTTAGTTTAATTCAGCTTAATTTAGTTTAGTTTAATTTAGTTTAATTTAGTTTAGTTTAATTTAGTTTAGTTTAGTTTACTTTAATTTCGTTTAATTTAGTTTAGTTTAATTTAGTTTAGTTTAGTTTAGTTTAGTTTAATTTAGTTTAATTTACTTTAGTTTAGTTTAGTTTACTTTAATTTAGTTTAATTTAGTTTAGTTTAATTCAGCTTAATTTAGTTTAGTTTAATTTCGTTTAATTTAGTTTAGTTTAATTTCGTTTAATTTAGTTTAGTTTAGTTTAGTTTAGTTTAGTTTAGTTTAGTTTAATTTAGTTTAATTTAGTTTAGTTTAATTCAGCTTAATTTAGTTTAGTTTAATTTCGTTTAATTTAGTTTAGTTTAATTTCGTTTAATTTAGTTTAGTTTAGTTTAGTTTAGTTTAATTTAGTTTAATTTAGTTTAATTTAGTTTAGTTTAGTTTAATTTAGTTTAATTTAGTTTAATTTAGTTTAATTTAGTTTAGTTTAGTTTAATTGCACATATAAAAACACCTATAGATAATAAATGTGCTGGAGGCGAGTAACATAAATAAAGGAAAATATAGTTATTATTTATATAATAAGATGCAAACTCATAATATAAAATAATGACAATAGTTAATGGGACTGGAACTTTATATAAACTGTCAAGGGGTGTGGGAACAGAAGTACCATATTTTCCGCACTATAAGGTGCATTAGGGCAAAGTAAAAATGATGAGATAAAAAATCAAAATCATGAGATAATTTTTCCCCCTTTATTTCGGTGTACTACATCATACAATCACAGAGGTCATAGAAAAGTCATGAAACCCTCGACAGGCTGATACGAGGCTCCACCCACAACACATTCATTATCATATTAACATACCATGTTTTATACAAAAATACAATGTTTATAGTTTATCCCCAGCCAAGTGTCTCAGTATTACACCTCAAATACATTATTGTGTGTAACTTGAAGCATTGAATTGCATTATATTACATTCATTGAAAGAGAGATAGAGGAAAAAGTAAGACTTAAGTTTTACTAAGTTATAGAACTATTATCAAAACATTGACCACATAGTGGTGGTGGATAAACATGAGAAGACAGTGGTGGTGATAGATGTAGCAGTCCCCAGTGATAGCAACATGAGAAAGAAAGAACATGAGAAGAGAAGAGAAATACCAAGGGCTGAAAGAGGAGTTAGAGAAAATGTGGAGTGTGAAGGCAACAGTGGTACCAGTAGTGATGGGGGCACTAGGGGCAGTGACCCCCAAGCTGGGACAATGTCTCCAGCAGATACCAGGAACAACATCAGAGATCTGTGTCCAAAAGAGAACATTGTTAGGAACAGCTAAGATCCTGCACAGAACCCTCAGGCTCCCAGACCTCTGGTAGAGGACCCGAGTCTGAAGGAGACACCGCCCAGGTGGGAGGGGCCTCTGGTAGAGGACCTGAGTCTGAAGGAGACACCGCCCAGGTGGGGCGAGAGGAACTTTTTATATATATATATATATATATATATATATATATATATATATATATATATATATATATATATATATATATATATATATATATATATATATATATATATATATATATATATATGTCCTGGTCTGTGCATTTAAAAAGCACAAATAGGAACAGATACCAGAACCATAATATAAGTTATAAAGTTAAAATGATGAGATAAAAAGTCTAAATTCCCAGTCACTAAGCACAACCAGAATTAATCCATACACGAGGCACATCATAGTTTTTGGAGAAAATGAAAGTCTTTTAAGGGCACCTTATAGTCCGTAAAATACGGTAAGTGAATTTTGAGATTTAGTTTAAAGTTAATTATTGATCACATTCACACACTCTAGTTACACTCAAAATTACTCAAATTTATAGCCATTGTAAAATTCCAAATTTATTTTGTGATTTTATTTTGAAAAACGAATGATACACAGGTTATAATAAAAATAAATAAGTACAATTTGAATTGCCAACCTTATTTTGTGGATTTTCATTTGTCATTCATTATCTATTCAGTCCACAGGGTTTGTTGAGTCTTATCTTTCCTGAACAATATTCGCATAAGTCTAATTTTCTTCCATTTTTTATCCTGTCTGGTCAATCATGTTCTATCATAAGGAGAAAAGGCAGACTTCTGTAATAACACCCAGCATGCAGCACAAAACACTTTTTTCCCTCCCTACTTTATAAGAAGTTTAGACAAAGTTACGTCCTTTCGCTTCTGCTCAGAGGCTTGTGTCTTGCAGAGATGCAGAGAGAACCCGTCACAAAGCGTCAGCTAATCTGGGAGATGGTGAAGACGAGGGGACGTGGGTTTGACAGGGGCTCGCTGCCTCTATAAGCCTGCCATTAACACTAATCCTTAATGGGGACGAGAAGAGGGAGGGGCAGCAGAGAGAGAGAGAGAGAGAGAGAGAGAGAGAGAGAGAGAAAGAGAGAGAGAGCGGCCAGGGACGAGACAGCCTGTAAATATCAATAACAAATATGCTGGTGGTATTAGCCCCCTGTAGACCCCCTGTCACCACCAACCCAGCCCAGTTTGAGTTTGGCCCTGGTGTCTTTATCCTTTATCTGTTGGGGATTGGCTTGAAGTTAATCTGTGCAGCCGTTATGACAGTCAATTAGCAGAGAAGAATGAAACTGGACTGAAGATGCATGAAAGTCAGTGTATGTACAGAGTAAAGAATGTCAAAACTCATGTTGGTTCATTTCCACATTCACACTAATATGGTATAAAATGGGCTGCAGCAGGAAATTAATAATAATAATAATAATAATAATAATAATAATAATAATAATAATAATAATAATAATAATAATAATAATAATAATCTGTCTGTACAGGTGTGCTCCATTCTCTCTCTCTCTCTCTGTCTCTCTGTCTCCCCCCTCTCTCTCTCCCTCTCTTTCTGTCTCTCTCTCTCTTTCTCACTCTCTCTATCTCTCTCTCTCTCTCTCTCTCTCTCTCTGTCTCCCCCTCTCTCTCTTTCTCACTCTCTCTCTCACTCTCTCTGTCTCTCTCTCTCTCTCTCTCTCTGTCTCCCCCTCTCTCTCTTTCTCACTCTCTCTCTCTCTCTGTCTCCCTCTCTCTCTCTTTCTCACTCTCTCTATCTCTCTCTCTCTCTCTCTCTCTCTCTCTCTTTCTCACTCTCTCTGTCTCTCTCTCTCTCTCTCTCTGTCTCCCCCTCTCTCTCTTTCTCACTCTCTCTGTCTCTCTGTCTCTCTGTCTCCCCCCTCTCTCTCTCTCTCTCTCTCCACCACTCAAACCTCTTCATTCTACTTCTTGTTTTCTTTGAAGGTTCATTACTTCTTGTCATAAAACAGTTGAAGCTGAATGTCTTGGTGTTTATTTTTCCAGATTGTCCTTGTCTACATCACTTTACTCTCTCTCTGTTGTTTATAGATACTTTATTTTTCTTTAACCTTTTAAGGTCATCTGAGGATCGTTGGCCTCTGTCACATGTGTTCACACACCTTCATACATCACCGTTGGCATGACGTCAGACCATGACGTGATGGAGCCATAGGTGTTGACCCATCTGATGTCTGAAGGTTAGGGTTAGGGGTCAAAGGTTAGGGTTATAGGTGTTGACCCATCTGATGTCTGAAGGTTAGGGTTAGGGGTCAAAGGTTAGGGTTATAGGTGTTGACCCATCTGATGTCTGAAGGTTAGGGTTAGGGGTCAAAGGTTAGGGTTATAGGTGTTGACCCATCTGATGTCTGAAGGTTAGGGTTAGGGGTCAAAGGTTAGGGTTATAGGTGTTGACCCATCTGATGTCTGAAGGTTAGGGTTAGGGGTCAAAGGTTAGGGTTATAGGTGTTGACCCATCTGATGTCTGAAGGTTAGGGTTAGGGGTCAAAGGTTAGGGTTATAGATGTTGACCCATCTGATGTCTGAAGGTTAGGGTTAGGGGTCAAAGGTTAGGGTTATAGGTGTTGACCCATCTGATGTCTGAAGGTTAGGGTTAGGGGTCAAAGGTTAGGGTTATAGGTGTTGACCCATCTGATGTCTGAAGGTTAGGGTTAGGGGTCAAAGGTTAGGGTTATAGGTGTTGACCCATCTGATGTCTGAAGGTTAGGGTTAGGGGTCAAAGGTTAGGGTTATAGGTGTTGACCCATCTGATGTCTGAAGGTTAGGGTTAGGGGTCAAAGGTTAGGGTTATAGGTGTTGACCCATCTGATGTCTGAAGGTTAGGGTTAGGGGTCAAAGGTTAGGGTTATAGGTGTTGACCCATCTGATGTCTGAAGGTTAGGGTTAGGGGTCAAAGGTTAGGGTTATAGG
>CM035790.1:47016453-47023953 GCA_020466265.1 Siphamia tubifer
TTAAACTTCCATACTACCCTAAAACCCCAATACTACCCTTAAACTCCCAATACTACCCTTAAACCCCCAATACTACCCTTAAACTCCCAATACTACCCTTAAACTTCCAATACTACCCTTAAACCCCCAATACTACCCTTAAACCCCCAATACTACCCTTAAACCCCCAATACTACCCTTAAACTCCCAATACTACCCTTAAACTTCCAATACTACCCTTAAACCCCCAATACTACCCTTAAACTCCCAATACTACCCTTAAACTTCCAATACTACCCTTAAACTCCCAATACTACCCTTAAACTTCCAATACTACCCTTAAACCCCCAATACTACCCTTAAACCCCCAATACTACCCTTAAACTCCCAATACTACCCTTAAACTTCCAATACTACCCTTAAACCCCCAATACTACCCTTAAACTCCCAATACTACCCTTAAACTTCCAATACTACCCTTAAACCCCCAATACTACCCTTAAACTCCCAATACTACCCTTAAACTTCCAATACTACCCTTAAACCCCCAATACTACCCTTAAACCCCCAATACTACCCTTAAACCCCCAATACTACCCTTAAACTCCCAATACTAACCTTAAACCCCCAATACTACCCTTAAACTTCCAATACTACCCTTAAACCCCCAATACTACCCTTAAACCCCCAATACTACCCTTAAACCCCCAATACTACCCTTAAACTCCCAATACTACCCTTAAACTCCCAATACTACCCTTAAACTTCCAATACTACCCTTAAACCCCCAATACTACCCTTAAACTCCCAATACTACCCTTAAACCCCCAATACTACCCTTAAACTCCCAATACTACCCTTAAACTTCCAATACTACCCTTAAACCCCCAATACTACCCTTAAACCCCCAATACTACCCTTAAACTCCCAATACTACCCTTAAACGTCCAATACTAACCTTAAACCCCCAATACTACCCTTAAACTCCCAATACTACCCTTAAACTCCCAATACTACCCTTAAACTTCCAATACTACCCTTAAACCCCCAATACTACCCTTAAACTCCCAAAACTACCCTTAAACCCCCAATACTACCCTTAAACTCCCAATACTACCCTTAAACTTCCAATACTACCCTTAAACCCCCAATACTACCCTTAAACCCCCAATACTACCCTTAAACCCCCAATACTACCCTTAAACCCCCAATACTACCCTTAAACCCCCAATACTACCCTTAAACTCCCAATACTACCCTTAAACTTCCAATACTACCCTTAAACCCCCAATACTACCCTTAAACTCCCAATACTACCCTTAAACTTCCAATACTACCCTTAAACCCCCAATACTACCCTTAAACTCCCAATACTACCCTTAAACTTCCAATACTACCCTTAAACCCCCAATACTACCCTTAAACCCCCAATACTACCCTTAAACTCCCAATACTACCCTTAAACTTCCAATACTACCCTTAAACCCCCAATACTACCCTTAAACTCCCAATACTACCCTTAAACTTCCAATACTACCCTTAAACCCCCAATACTACCCTTAAACCCCCAATACTACCCTTAAACCCCCAATACTACCCTTAAACTCCCAATACTAACCTTAAACCCCCAATACTACCCTTAAACCCCCAATACTACCCTTAAACTTCCAATACTACCCTTAAACCCCCAATACTACCCTTAAACCCCGAATACTACCCTTAAACCCCCAATACTACCCTTAAACTCCCAATACTACCCTTAAACCCCCAATAATACCCTTAAACCCCCAATACTACCCTTAAACTCTTTAAACACCTCCAGATGAACACATGGTCACATAGTTACAACTTATTTTTCATACTGTCACATTTTCTAGTTTGAAAAACTAATGAGTCTATTCTGAGACTGTAAAGAGTATAAAGTACAAATATTTGTGACTTATATATGTTTTTACCGTCATTATTATATAGTTTTTGGGAGGTGCGACTTATAGTCTGAAAAATACAGTATACACATGCATATATATATATATATATATATATATATATATATATATATATATATATATATATATATATATATATATATATATATATATATATATATATATATATATATATATATATATATATATATATATATATTATATTTATATATATGTACATATATACACACATTAAAGCGCTTCTTCATGTCATTTCTAAAAACTGGACTCGGGGGTAATTTCAGACGGGGGTGGGGGTGGTGGGGGGGCATTTCAGACTTGTTTACCGTTTATGAAGCTGGTGAAACAAACATCCAGCGGTGGAGCCCTGCTCTGTCCAGACCTCCAGGGAGAGGCTGAGGCCAGCACCCAGGTGCCCTGAACCAGAATGAGAGGCTAAACTGGGCCACAGGATGCCCCCCCCCCCCCCCCAACTCGTAGAATCCTTCTCCCTGGGCAGACAGGATCCGAAGGCCAGCCCAGTATGATCCAGAAGTGAGCTGGAGTCACCCCAGGGGAGCAGGACCAGGGCCAAGTATGTGTTCACATGCTAATGTAATCAACATCACAAATAACTAGAACACATTTGGGTTTTTTTAACTTTATTTATGCTGTGTTTTTAACTCATGAAGGAACACGTACTGTCTGTGGGCAAACACCAGGGGTCCTCACATCCAGTCCTGGTGGACCAGTGTTCTGTATGTTTTACTTATGTCCCTTTTTTTTCTCTTTTTGTAAAAGAAATATTTTAAATAAAAAATAAATACAAATAGATAATTAATACAAAAATGTTCCCCATTAAAGACATTATAATATTATATTATTATGTTATACTATACTATTATTAATGTGGATTACTGTTGAAGGAATGTTCTGGAGAAAGAGAGTCTGTTTGATAAGACATGTAAAAAACAAAACAACTTTTTAAAATTAAAAAAAAAAAAAAAAAAAAAAAAAAAAAAAATATATATATATATATATATATATATATATATATATATATATAGAGAGAGAGAGAGAGAGAGAGAGAGAGAGAGAGAGAGAGAGAGACAAATAACAAATAATCCAAGTTACGAAAAACCTTCACATCAATTTTTCGTCTCTAAATACAAAAGAAAATTAAATTTACAAAATAAACCTGAAAACCCCCAAGACATAAATACAGTACTGTACGTATCATCCCATTGGGTATAAGGGAGCTACCCATGATGCTTTTGGTGACCTTTGACCCTTATTCATCAGAGTTACTGTTGTTTCCTCAGTTTTTTCCAGTGTGTTCATTGAAACTTTATTACAGAACGTATTGATTATTGATCATGAGCCCAAAGAAAGATTCTGATGAAAATGAAAAGAAGAAGAAAGTTATTGATAGAAGACAAACAGGGTTAGGGTAAAGGTTAAAGGTCAAGAAGAAGAAAGAGTTATTGATAGAAGAAAAACAGGGTTAGGGTAAAGGTTAAAGGTCAAGAAGAAGAAAGAGTTATTAATAGAAGAAAAACAGGAGACGATGAAAAAGGAGGCGGAGCCATAATTCCATCAGCACCAATAAAAGACATGGACACATTTCATCAACTTTCATCCCAAAAAAAGTCGTATTATCGTCCACTTTGACGACGTACGCTTTGTGCAAGATTATGAAAAGTGGTCAAAGTCAATCGTCTTTGATCAATATTTGACCAAACGTCTGTAAACAAACATTGAAGGTGAAAGTGACAATGGGATGAAAATGACCCACATGTCTGGTATGAAAATGACCCACATGTCTGGTATGAAAATGACCCACATGTCTGGTATGAAAATGACCCACATGTCTGGTATGAAAATGACCCACATGTCTGGGATGAAAATGACCCACATGTCTGGCATGAAAATGACCCACGTGTCTGGTATGAAAATGACCCACATGTCTGGTATGAAAATGACCCACATGTCTGGGATGAAAATGACCCACATGTCTGGGATGAAAATGACCCACATGTCTGGGATGAAAATGACCCACATGTCTGGGATGAAAATGACCCACATGTCTGGTATGAAAATGACCCACATGTCTGGGATGAAAATGACCCACATGTCTGGCATGAAAATGACCCACGTGTCTGGTATGAAAATGACCCACATGTCTGGTATGAAAATGACCCACATGTCTGGGATGAAAATGACCCACATGTCTGGGATGAAAATGACCCACATGTCTGGGATGAAAATGACCCACATGTCTGGGATGAAAATGACCCACATGTCTGGGATGAAAATGACCCACATGTCTGGGATGAAAATGACCCACATGTCTGGGATGAAAATGACCCACATGTCTGGGATGAAAATGACCCACATGTCTGGGATGAAAATGACCCACATGTCTGGTATGAAAATTACCCACATGTCTGGGATTAAAATGACCCACATGTCTGGTATGAAAATGACCCACATGTCTGGGATGAAAATGACCCACATGTCTGGGATTAAAATGACCCACATGTCTGGGATTAAAATGACCCACATGTCTGGTATGAAAATGACCCACATGTCTGGGATGAAAATGACCCACATGTCTAGTATGAAAATGACCCACATACCTGGGATGAAAATGACCCACATGTCTGGGATGAAAATTACCCACATGTCTGGGATGAAAATTACCCACATGTCTGGGATGAAAATTACCCACATGTCTGGGATGAAAATGACCCACATGTCTGGGATGAAAATGACCCACATGTCTCTTATGAAAATGACCCACATGTCTAGTATGAAAATGACCCACATGTCTGGGATGAAAATGACCCACATGTCTGGGATTAAAATGACCCACATGTCTGGGATGAAAATGACCCACATGTCTGGGATGAAAATGACCCACATGTCTGGTTCATTTAATGGTTTAATGTTCAGTCAGTGAAGACACATTTACCCACTAACATTAATACATTACATCATTATCAGACTTCTGAAAAGCTGATCAATGATAATGTTTTGCTTTGCACCTGATTCCCTCATGCTTTATGGGGACTTCCAGAAAAAAACAAGTTAATGTGTTTATATTACGGTCATAACACTATATGTATTCGGACCGAACTATTGAAAACAGACAATTGGTTCAGTACAGTCCGATACCGAACGAATACAGTCAGTTTGTATGTGACCATGTGATCATGTGACCATGTGACCATGTGACCATGTGATCATGTGATCATGTGATCATGTGATCATGTGATCATGTGATCATGTGACCATGTGATCATGTGATCATGTGATCATGTGATCATGTGACCATGTGACCATGTGATCATGTGATCATGTGATCATGTGACCATGTGACCATGTGATCATGTGATCATGTGACCATGTGATCATGTGACCATGTGATCATGTGTATATCTGGAGGTGACGGTAGAAAAATGACTGGAGGTGGAACAACACAGTTTACTTCTACTTCCTCATACATGTCCATGACGCGCTGATGAGGCGTCTGTGATTGGCTCAGAATGTGTGAAGGAACACTCCCCCCTCCCCTCTGGCTCTGTGTGTGTTTACCATCCCAGAGTAACATCCAGCTAGGTTTGGTGACGTCACTTGTTTTGAAAACATGCAGTAAAAAAACAGTCTTTATTTCCACAGAGACACATGAACCAGTTTGATCCAACAGTTTTTTACAGTTTGTGCAGCAGCTACTGTGGCGCCGTCTGCTCTAGTAGATGCTAATGCTACTTCAGATTGGCTGCAATGGGGGAGGGGCTTAACCCCAGGTGGGTGGGGACAATGTCCTGGTGACATGTAGTGGACAGACTTTTTCTGAGTGTCTGGTTTATCTTGGGGACAAACCACACAGCAAACGCAGCATGTGTTGGTAACTCTGGGTGAGCCATCACCATGGTAACTCTGGGTGAGCTATCACCATGGTAACTCTGGGTGAGCCATCACCATGGTAACTCTGGGTGAGCTATCACCATGGTAACTCTGGGTGAGCCATCACCATGGTAACTCTGGGTGAGCCATCACCATGGTAACTCTGGGTGAGCCATCACCATGGTAACTCTGGGTGAGCTATCACCATGGTAACTCTGGGTGAGCCATCACCATGGTAACTCTGGGTGAGCTATCACCATGGTAACGCCGGGTGAGCCATCACCATGGTAACTCTGGGTGAGCCATCACCATGGTAACTCTGGGTGAGCCATCACCATGGTAACTCTGGGTGAGCCATCACCATGGTAACTCTGGGTGAGCCATCACCATGGTAACTCTGGGTGAGCCATCACCATGGTAACTCTGGGTGAGCCATCACCATGGTAACGCCGGGTGAGCCATCACCATGGTAACTCTGGGTGAGCCATCACCATGGTAACGCCGGGTGAGCCATCACCATGGTAACTCTGGGTGAGCCATCACCATGGTAACTCTGGGTGAGCCATCACCATGGTAACTCTGGGTGAGCCATCACCATGGTAACGCTGGGTGAGCTATCACCATGGTAACTTTGGGTGAGCTATCACCATGGTAACGCTGGGTGAGCTATCACCATGGTAACTTTGGGTGAGCTATCACCATGGTAACTTTGGGTGAGATTCCCAAAGGACAAAAGTGGAAAAGTAGTTTTCAGCAGAATGATGTTGGAAAAAGTACTTTTTTTTACCATTTAAAAGGAATTAATTATTTTTCATTTCAACATTTGGTTAATCATTTAAGAATATATAATTTAACTTACTGGTACCAAGCAGCAGTTTGAATAATTTACTGATATTTTGACCTTTTTTTGTTTAATAAATACTGTGGTAAGGAAGAAAATAGTTTTGCATTTTTTTTCCATATTGTACCGAAAATGAACCGAACTGTGACTTCAAAACCGAGATGCGTACTGAACCATGATTTTTGTGTACTGTTACACCCCTAGTTTATAGGGCACATCAGTTGCACACATTTACATACTTATTTGCACACATATTTCACTTATATCTTTATTTAACCCTCATAGGGACCTGAACTTTGCTCCCTATGGTGTCCGAGGTCCCCATGGTGTGACTGTAAACATATCAATGTACCCATAAAAATAGAAATACAAGCACGCACAAACACACACACACACACACACACACACACACACACACACACACACACACACTGGAGCGTGAGTCAGTAGTAGCTGCAGAAGTCTTTGTGGGGACACGTGTGTTTAGTTTAGTTCAGCAAATGTTTTCACTCAGTCCCACATTGTGACTTCTTCTCATATATGGAGGAAAAAGACAGATTGACTTATGATTTGTCTTCCAGTCTGTGTGTGTTTTCATCAACACTCGTTCTCTCTCTGCCTGTTTTGCTTTTCCGTTCATCCACTGCCCATTTGATGCTCCACGGTCGACAGTTTAAATCAATTATACCTGAGGTGGCGGGAATAGTTTGGAGTCATTTCAAATAAGCGCTTCACAGAGGCATGTCTTTTAAAAACCATCCCTTATTTCTAGGAGGGGTGGGGGCAGGTCAGGGGCATATACCAGTGTATCATCTGCCCCCTCACAGCTCCATGGAATAACCTTTT
>CM035790.1:47031453-47043953 GCA_020466265.1 Siphamia tubifer
TTCCTCCAAGCTTTTGAATAATTTTCTGCTCAGTTTGTTGTTGATGGTCTCCTTTTTTATGTTGTTAATTTGTGGTTTTATTTTTATTTTGTTGTGAAATGTTATGTTAAAATGAACTCTTAATTTACAGCCCCTTTGGGGCAGCGGTGGCTGCGATATTGGGCTTTACAAAAATAAAATGATTTGATTTGAGCAGAAAAAGAAAACAATTCCACCTAGATTGTAAATACAATTTTAGAATCAATTTAGAGCCAGAGTATTGAACTTTTATTGACTGTGTCTACATGCTAATCTATCCAAAACAGACTAAAAACAAGTTTCATCACATTCTACACATGTGTGTTTACAATAAATCCAAGTGGAATTTTATATCTACAACCGACCTTTGATCCTAAAACACCGAAGGTAAGAACAAACTCAGAGCTGTTGTTGTACAAAACTAAATCCTTCTTTTCTCAGTATTTTGTTCTAACTCTGTAAATATTCATCAGACCTTGAAGTGTTGGCTTTCTTTATAGTACATGCTATTGCATGTATTAGGAAATAACATGTGATACTGAATTATTAGGTTGACATGTCATTGTAACCAAAGGTCTCACCTTTCCAATGATATATAACATATGAATATTAAATAAGATTTCACACTGGGGTTAATGTTAGGATGAAGGTAGCAGGTGTTCACTTATACAATAGTTCACCTTCATAAAAAATATTAGATGGAAGTAGCTACTTAAAAAGAAGAACATGGTACAGAAACTGAATACATTTGAGTTTGTAGTACTATTACTGACACTTTTGAGTATTCACAACTTAATATATTTAATTATTATGAACATTCGGGTTTACAGTGTAGAGTGGGTAAGTCATCTGCCACCAGATCAGACTGTTTATATATAATATAATATATAGACTTTATTAAACTGTATATATATATAATATAATATATAGACTTTATTAAACTGTATATATATATATAATATAATATATAGACTTTATTAAACTGTATATATATATAATATAATATATAGACTTTATTAAACTGTATATATATATAATATAATATATAGACTTTATTAAACTGTATATATATATAATATAATATATAGACTTTATTAAACTGTATATAGATATAATATAATATATAGACTTTATTAAACTGTATATAGATAATAGAATAGAATAGAAGAATAGAATAGACTTTATTGTCATTGTAAATACAATGAAATTCCATTTGGCATCCCTCAACATCAGCACCAAATAAAAGACAACAACATATAGTAGTAGGAGGTAAAAGCAAATACACACACATCATAGATAAAATGCATCCTGTTAAAATATTTACTGTTTATAAATATCTAAAAATGCTACTGTTTGATAAAAGAAAAGTGCAATAATACTTAAAAGGTGCTAAAGTGCCAATGTAGGTTAAAATCCATTAAAAGGAGGTGTTGTGCTTTTCACCGCCTGTGGGTAAAAGCTACGCAGCAATCTGTTAGTCCGTGCCCCCAGCGCTCTGTATCTCCTTCCAGAGGGGAGGGGGATGAACAGTTCATGTCCAGGGTGGGTGGGGTCTCTGGAGATGGAGCTGGCTTTCTTTTTAAGCCTGCCAGCGTAGATGTCGGACAGAGAGGGCAACCCGGTTCCTATCACCCTCTCTGCCGTTCTCACCACCCTCTGCAGAACCCTCCTGTCCTCTGCTGTGCAGTTCCCGAACCACACAGTGCAGCAGTAGGATAGGAGGGGTTCCACCGCAGCCCTGTAGAACCTGACCAGCAGGTTCTGGGGGAGCTGGGACTGTCTCAGCTTCCTGAGGAAGTAAAGTCTTTGATGGGCTTTCCCCACCTGATGGCTGATGTGCGCTGTCCAGGTGAGGTCCGCCGTGATGTGGACTCCCAGGTACCTGAAACAGTCCACCTCCTCTACTCTCTCCCCGTTGATGTACAGGTCACCGTGCTCAGTCCGTTTGGATTTCCTGAAGTCTATTATGATTTCTTTGGTTTTTGAAATGTTTAAGTCCAGATTGTTATTGTCACACCAGTGTGTCAAGTGCTGGACCTCGTCTCTGTAGTCTGTCTCGTTGTTATTGTGGATCAGTCCTACAATAGCCGTGTCATCAGCAAACTTAACAATGGTGTTTGTGGGGTGGATGGCTGAGCAGTCATGGGCGAAGAGAGAGTAGAGGAAGGGGCTGAGAACACATCCCTGCGGTGTTCCGGTGCTGAGGGTCAGAGTGGACGAGGTGTGGAGTCCCATCCTGACCCTATGTGGTCTGTTCTTTAAAAAGTCCAGTACCCATGTGCACAGTGAGCTGCCCAGTCCCAGGTTGCTTAGTTTTGTGACCAGTTTATGTGGAATTATTGTGTTGAATGCTGAACTGAAGTCGACAAACAACATTCTAACATTTGTATTGTTGTGTTCCAGATGTGAAAGTGCAGTGTGCAGAGCTGTTATAACTGCATCGTCCGTGGATCTGTTTGATCTGTATGCAAACTGATATTGGTCTAATGCAGCGGGTATGACAGCCTTGATGTGGGTGAGAACTAGTCTCTCAAAGCATTTGGTGATTATGGGTGTGAGTGCAACCGGGCGATAGTCATTCAGGCAGCTCACTGTGCTTTTCTTGGGTACTGGAATAATTGTGGTGGATTTAAAACACGTGGGGACCACACACTGCAGCAGCGAGAGATTAAAAATGGTGGTGAACACTCCTGCCAGCTGCTCAGCACAGGCCTTCAGGATGCGTCCAGAGACCCCATCAGGCCCCGCTGCCTTTCTGATGTTGATCCTGTTTAAGGCAGCTTGGACCTGGTGTCGCTGGAGCTGGAGGTGGTGGTCTTCCTCTGGTAGAGCTGGCTGCTGGTTGGTCTCTGTGTTCTGTCGTTCGAAACGAGCAAAGAACTGGTTCAGGGTGTTGGGGAGTGAGTTGTCCTTGGGGTTCAGGGCTGCTCTGCTAGGATTAAATCCAGTCAGGTGTTTTATCCCCTGCCACATGGTCCTGGAGCTGTTGTTGTTGAAGTGCTCCTCAATGCGCTGATGGTACCTCCGCTTGGCTTCCCTGATGCCCCTCCTCAGCCTCCGCTGTGCCTCCCTGTACTCCAAGTGGGTCCCCGTTTTAAAAGCACAGTCACGCTCCCTAATCAGAGTCCGCATGTCCTTGTTAAACCACGGTTTCTGATTAGGGAAGACCTTAACAGTTTTTGTTTCCACCACAGTCTCTGTACAAAAATGTATGTAGGAAAGGACAGTGGCTGCATATCCTTCCAAGTCTGTCCCCTCTGCTAAGACATCCCAGTCAGTTGTTTCAAAACAGTCCTGCAGAGCTGACGTTGCTTCCTCATTCCACACTTGGATTGTTTTGGTGGATGGTTTCTCCCTACTGATCAGGGGTCCATATGTTGGAATGAGGGACAGAGCTAAGTGGTCTGAGCGGCCCAGATGTGAAAGGGGGGTGACTTTATAGGCATGTTGGATGTTGGTGTAGACCTGGTCCAATGTGTTATTGCCTCTTGTGGGAATGTTCACAGTCTTAAAAAACTTTGGCATAACGGTGTTAAAATCAGTATGGTTAAAATCCCCTGCCACGATAACAACGCTGTCTGGTTGGGCCGTCATGTGTGTGTTTACAGCACCATGCAGCTGATCTAATGCTATCTTAGCATTAGCTTGTGGTGGTATGTAGACAGCAGTTATTAAAACAGATGTAAATTCCCGTGGCAGATAAAAAGGTCTACAGCTCAGGATCATGAATTCTATATCCGTTGAACAGTAAGCGTGGATAATTTTTGCATCCGTGCACCATTTGTTATGTGTGTAGATACACAGACCCCCCCCCTCTGCTTTTACCGGAGTGACTGTTGCGGTCTGCTCGGTAAACACTGCGGCCTGCGAGCTCGATAGCACCGTCCGGCGTGTGTGCATCCAGCCAGGTTTCTGATAGGACCATCACACAGTGTTCCAGTGAACTCGATGTAATCCACAATCGTAGTTCGTCCATTTTATTGTGGAGTGATCTTACGTTGGCGAGGAAAAGGCTGGGGATCGCCGGTCTATGAGGGTTAGCTCTCAGCCTAGCTTTTACGCCTCCCCTCTTGCCCCTCCTGCGCCGCCGCCTCCTCAGTGCCTCCCGGAGAGTTGCTGCTCCCCCAGGGTGACGCTGGATCACCAGTGGTATCCAGTCCCAGTTAGATGTTGTTCGGACTCTTCCACCTATTGCCAGCAGCTCCGCTCTGGCGTCCCAGCAGCCCATGCTGGGTCTAAGTATACTACGTCTATGGGTGGAAGTGCATGTGTGCTTTAATATCAGATTTGCTGGTTTTACTTTGTTGAGATCAGAGCATCCAGATGATAAGGCCCCGCCCACCTAAACGCCCTCCATCACAAGAACAATCAAACAAACAACAACTGGCTCCAGAGGAAACACACACACACACACACACACACACAATCTATTTATTTATTTTTTATCATTTATCCTTTAAGTCGTCTGTTTTTTTTGTCCGTATAATTCCTTTATTCTTCACACCCAAATCAAGTGCTTCTGTGCGCCGCAGATAAATAGGAATTCCAAACTCCAATGGTTCATTTGTCATGGTGTGAATTCCAAGAGTGGAATCTAGAAATAGCTCGAGTGTTCAAGCGCACTGGTTGCCTGGGGCTCGGTGGCATGTAGGAGGCTTTGGTGATATTTGCTTTTTGCATATTTTCTACTAGGGGGCTTTTTTGGAAGGCAGATATGCACTTTTTCCCATTGCAAACATTGCAAAAAAAAATAGAAAGATTTTTTTGTGTGTGTTCTGAGCTGCGTGTTGTAGGAGGCTATGCCCATTATTTTGGTATGACATTACAGTTTTAATTGAATTGAATGCAATTTATTCTGAAGAAAAGTTTTAATTAAGTGCCATATGGACAGATTGTGGAGTAGTGTGGCCTCCGTCATATTCCCTAGGGGACGTTTGCTGCATAATTAAGAATATGAACTGTAATGACACACAGAGATTTAATGGAAACTCTCAGTCTAAAGAGGCGATGGAGGAAAAAAAACATGATTAGCCAGTCACAGAGCAGGGTTCTCCAGGGACAGCGGGCTCTCCAGAGTGGAACCCTGGGAATCCAAAAACCCTAGAGAACACCAATAGAAGAAGAAGAAGAGGAAGGTGAGTGAGTTACAGCTGCACAATACATGTGTTTGAGCATTGACATCACAAAATAAGTGTGTGAAAATAGTCACATGACAGGTCCTGCATATATTTATATAGATTTTTTTATTTTAATATATATACTGTATATACAGGGGTGAAAGTGGCTTAAAAGTCTTGTCGGAACTGTACGCATTAAAAAAATTTAAATAAAGCGCACGCGCAAAGGGCATGTGCCCCCTACAAAGTTTAATGGCTTTTAATCAGTTTGGGGTGATTTTCATGACAGTTTTCAGGTGTCTTCCCACACAAATGTAGCCCTCATATCACTGTATGGTTCATATACAATTAACTATAACCACAAACACAGTAACTACAAAGAAAAAATAAATGACACATTATTGATAACATTATGACGTAACAATTTTCTTTATAATATTTATGTCATCCTCATCATCACTAGTTCCCCTTTTAATATTTCCCTCATATATATATATATATATATATATATATATATATATATATATATATATATATATATATATATATAAATTTTCCTCTTGCCCCCACCTGGGCGGTGTCTCCTTCAGACTCGGGTCCTCTACCAGAGGTCTGGGAGCCTGAGGGTTCTGTGCAGGATCTTAGCTGTTCCTAACAATGTTCTCTTTTGGACACAGATCTCTGATGTTGTTCCTGGTATCTGCTGGAGACATTGTCCCAGCTTGGGGGTCACTGCCCCTAGTGCCCCCATCACTACTGGTACCACTGTTGCCTTCACACTCCACATTTTCTCTAACTCCTCTTTCAGCCCTTGGTATTTCTCAAGCTTCTCATGTTCTTTCTTTCTCATGTTGCTATCACTGGGGACTGCTACATCTATCACCACCACTGTCTTCTCATGTTTATCCACCACCACTATGTCAGGCTGATTGGCCATCACCATCTTGTCAGTCTGGATCTGGAAGTCCCACAGGATCTTGGCCTGTTTGTTCTCTGTCACCTTTGGGGGGGTTCTCCCATCTTGACCCTTGACCTCCAGTCCATACTCTTTACAGATGTTCCTGTACAGTATGTCCTCTACCTGGTTATGCCTCTCCATGTATGCCTTACCTGCCACCATCTTACACCTGCTGTGATGTGCTGGACTGTTTCAGGGGCTTCTCTACACAGCCTACACCTGGGGTCCTGTCTGATGTGGTAGACCCTGGCCTCTATTGCTCTGGTGTTCAGGGCTTGTTCTTGTGCTGTCCTTTAGTCCAGCCTTTTCCAGACACTGGTATGTCTTTTCCATATCAGCCACTTCCTCAATTTGCCGATGGTACACGCCATGCAAGGGTTTGTCCCTCCATGATAGCCCCTCTGGTTCCTCGACCTTACTGGGCTTTTGTTGCCTGAGGCATTCACTTAGCAGTTGGTCATTGGGGACATTTTCTTGATGTATTCCTGGAGGTTCGCCGTTTCATCCTGGACAGTAGTTCTGACACTTACTAGTCCTCGGCCCCCTTCCTTTCGCTTAGTGTACAGCCTCAGGACACTGGACTTGGGGTGGAACCCTCCATGCATGGTAAGGAGTTTCCTTGTCTTGATATCAGTGGCTTGTATCTCTTCCAGTGGCCAGGATATTATCCCAGCTGGGTATCTGATTACTGGCAGGGCATAGGCGTTAATGGCCTGGATCTTATTTTTGCCGTTCAGCTGACTTTTCAGGACCTGTCTTACCCTCTGTAGGTATTTGGCTGTGGCTGACTTCCGAGCTGCCTCCTCATGATTACCATTTGTCTGTGGGATCCCTAGGTATTTGTAACTTTCCTGCACATCTGTGATATTCCCTTCAGGTAGGTCAACCCCTTCAGTTGTGATCACCTTTCCTCTTCTAGAAATCATCCGCCCACATTTATCTAGTCCCTATGACATCCCAATGTCTTTGCTGTAGATCCGGGTGAGGTGAATTAGGGAATCAATGTCACGCTCATTCTTGGCATACAGCTTGATGTCATCCATGTAGAGGAGGTGGTTGATGGATGTTCCACTTCGGAACTGGTATCCGAAGCCACTCTTTGAGATGATCTGGCTGAGGGGGTTTAGGCCTATGCAGAACAGCAGGGGGGACAGAGCATCTCCTTGGTAAATGCCGCATCTGATGCTCACTTGTGCAATTGGCTTTGAGTTGGCCTCCAGAGTTGTCTTCCACAGCCTCATTGAGTTCTGGATGAACTCTCTTAGTGTCCTGTTGATGTTATACAGTTTTAAACATTCCAGTATCCATGTATGTGGCATTGAGTCATAGGCTTTATTGTAGTCAATCCAGGCAGTGCACAGGTTGGTGTTCCTCGTCTTGCAATCTTGGGCAATTGCCCTGTCAACCAGTAGCTGGTGTTTGGCTCCCCTGGTGTTGTTGCCTATTCCTTTCTGTGCTCTGCTCATGTATTGCTCCATGTGCCTACTCATCTTAGTCGCTATGATGCCTGATAGAAGCTTCCATGTGGTGCTGAGGCAGGTTATAGGCCGGTAGTTAGATGGTATTGTTCCCTTCTGGGGGTCCTTCATTATGAGGACTGTCCGGCCCTGGGTTAGCCACTCTGGGAACCAGCAGCTGGTTCATCTGTGCTGCTAGGCGTTCATGGAGTGCTGTCAGTTTCTTAAGCCAGTAGGTATGAATCATGTCGGGCCCTGGTGCTGTCCAGCTCTTCATTTTGGACACTCTGGTTTGGATGTCTGCTAGTGTGATGACTACTGGGACTTGTTCTGGGAGTTGGCTGTGCTCTGCCTATAAGTCTGTCAGCCATTGGGCATTGGTGTTATGTGTTGACTCCTTCTCCCAGATGCTCAGTCTCAGCCCTAGGTGGGTCCGTTGTCACCTTGCCCCCCTGCCATTGAGAGTAGACCTTAGCTGGGTTGGTGGAGAACACCTGGTTTATTCTCCTGGCCTCTACCTCTCTTGTGTATCTCTTTAGGTGGTAGCTAGTGCTGTGAGCCTTTGCTTAGCAGTCTCCAGTGCCTCAGCTGTGGACAGTTTGTTGTATTTCTTGGGCAGTTCTTTCCTCAGATTCACACCTCTGCTTAGTTCTGTTAAAACACTGACTTCTCTCCATGCTGCCATGATCTTTGCCTCTTTGCCTCCTTGTTCATCTTGTAGCCAAGCATCTCAAGGATTACGGTTGCTGCTGCATACATCAGCTGATTGGTCTCAGTGATGGTAGTGGTAGGGACAGTTTGCAGTGCAGTGTTCAGGTCCTCCAGTAGAGACTGGTCTGGTACTTTGTTCTTTAGCCTTGGCAAGCAGGTAGTTGTGTTCCCCCAGGATTTCATGATTCTCTTTCTCAGGTCAGCTGCCCTTGTGTTTAGTCTTTCTGGGGCTTGGTACCCAATCTCGATATTTGGGGGTGGTGGTGAAACCACCCCCAAGCTGACCTGTCGTCCTGGCTCCCCCTTGCCGTAGCATCTTTGTACCGTGGATGAGGTACAATGCTGTACCTCATTAATCTCTAGCTGTGATAGCAACCTCTTATTGCGATATTCGAACACTGAGCTAGGAGCTGTTTCTTAGTCAATGAGGATGTGGGGTTTCGAAGCAACCATTTCTCCCACATCCTCTGCATGTACCCTCTCTCACTGGGGTTACTCCCATAGTAACACTCCATGAATGTCTTAGCCAGTAGCCAATTTAACATCATGTGAACTTGTTTACACTATATATGCTCCCTTTAGGTAACATCATTAGAAATCATGGCATTAATTTTCATTGTTATGCAGATGACACACAGCTATATTTATCGATTAAACCTGATCAGACCAGACAAATAGATAAACTAAGTACATGTGTCCAAGACATAAAGACTTGGATGAGTGACAATTATCTTTTATTGAACCCTGAAAAAACTGAAGTCGTTATAATTGGTCCTAAAAATGCGAGAGACTCCCTAACTGACCAGATAGTTACTGTAGACAACTTAAGTGGAACACCCAGTGACACAGTTAAACATTTAGGAGTTTTATTTGATCCACATCTTTCATTCAAAGGGTCAGGGGTCAGAGGTCAGGGCACATTAACCAAACATGTAGAACAGCCTTTTTTCACTTGTGCAACATTAGCCAAAATTAGGAATATTCTGTCTAAAAATGATGCAGAAAAAATTAATTCATGTATTTATCAAATTTCGGGCGACTTTTTCCCCCATTTTCCTAAATTTCTTGTCCATACTCACTAAACTAAGTACCATGACTTAATTAAAGAACTTTTTTACACACTATGCTACTCACTTTTAAAGACTTTCCTTTTTAAATACTTTGGAATCTTTTCAGATTTTTC
Organism: Siphamia tubifer; assembly: GCA_020466265.1. NCBI lineage: Eukaryota > Metazoa > Chordata > Actinopteri > Kurtiformes > Apogonidae > Siphamia > Siphamia tubifer. The sequence goes on from CM035790.1 coordinate 47,040,898, forward strand.
AAGTTAAATAAGAATTGTTTTAGTCAAAGCAAAAAAAATGCAATTTTACTTTTTACTTTCTTACAGTTGAAAAGTTGTACTTTTTGACTTTTACTTCAGTAAAGCAGTTGAATCAGTACTTTTACCAGAGTATTTTTTTCACACCAGTAGTTGTACTTGTACTGTAGTACTGTCAGCACTCTGAACACGTCTGGTCCATTGTCATCATAATGGAGGTCTGTGGGGAGGAGTCAGAGTAAGGGTGGGTGGTATACAGAAGATGTTTAAATCTATCTGTCACTTTGTCTGTACAGGTGCTCTTCATTCTCTCTCTCCCCCTCTCTCTTTTTGTCTCACTCTCTCTCTCTGCCCCGCCCCCCTCTCTCCACCAGACTATAGACTAGACTACTGCAGTATCTACTCTATAGTTTACTCTATAGTTTACTCTATAGTTTACTCTATAGTTTACTCTATACACTAGACTACTGCAGTATCTACTCTATAGTTTACTCTATAGTTTACTCTATAGTTTACTCTATACACTAGACTACTGCAGTATCTACTCTATAGTTTACTCTATAGTTTACTCTATAGTTTACTCTATACACTAGACTACTGCAGTATCTACTCTATAGTTTACTCTATAGTTTACTCTATAGTTTACTCTATACACTAGACTACTGCAGTATCTACTCCATAGTTTACTCTATAGTTTACTCTATAGTTTACTCTATACACTAGACTACTGCAGTATCTACTCCATAGTTTACTCTATAGTTTACTCTACAGACACTTTAATAAACTCCAGTTCATCCTCTGCAGCTCGTCTCCTCACTCACTCCCACTCACTCCTGTCCTCCAACACCTCCACTGGCTCCGCCCCTCAAACATAGAATCACATTTAAGCTCCTCCTCCTCACCCATAAACCCCTCCATCACCAGGCCCGCCCCCTACCTCACATGTCACCTCATGTCTCCTCCCGCACCCTCCCATCCTCTTCTGTCCACTTCCTCACCCACCGCCCAAAACCAAGCACCGAACCTGGAGGGGCGGAGCCTTTTCTGTCGCTGCCCCAAATCTCTGGAACTCACTCCCCCAACCATCCATCACTGTTCCCACCTCAACACTTTTAAAAACTCATTTATTTAAGATTTTAATGTTTGATTAATTTTTATTCTGTCTGTTTTAATTTGTGATTGATCTGTTTTCTATTGTTTGTTTTTATTGTTGTTCGACTCTTATTGTTCTGTTTTTACTGCATGTAAAGCATCTTTGAGTGACATGAAAAGCACTATACAAATACAATGTATTATTATTATTATTATTATTATTATTATTATTATTATTATTATTATTATTATTATTATTATTATTATTATTATTATTATTATTATTACTATTATTATTATTATTATTATTACTATTATTATTATTACTATTATTATTATTATTATTATTATTACTTCTCTTCCTTCCTTCACTCTTCTCTTCTCATCCTTCACTCTTCTCATCCTTCCTTCACTCTTCTCTTCCTTCCTTCACTCTTCTCATCCTTCCTTCACTCTTCTCATCCTTCCTTCACTCTTCTCTTCCTTCCTTCACTCTTCTCATCCTTCCTTTACTCTTCTCTTCTCATCCTTCACTCTTCTCTTCCTTCCTTCACTCTTCTCTTCCTTCCTTCACTCTTCTCTTCTCATCCTTCACTCTTCTCATCCTTCCTTCACTCTTCTCTTCCTTCCTTCACTCTTCTCTTCCTTCCTTCACTCTTCTCTTCCTTCCTTCACTCTTCTCATCCTTCCTTCACTCTTCTCTTCCTTCCTTCACTCTTCTCTTCCTTCCTTCACTCTTCTCTTCCTTCCTTCACTCTTCTCTTCTCATCCTTCACTCTTCTCTTCCTTCCTTCACTCTTCTCTTCCTTCCTTCACTCTTCTCTTCTCATCCTTCACTCTTCTCATCCTTCCTTCACTCTTCTCTTCCTTCCTTCACTCTTCTCTTCCTTCCTTCACTCTTCTCTTCTCATCCTTCACTCTTCTCTTCCTTCCTTCACTCTTCTCTTCCTTCCTTCACTCTTCTCTTCTCATCCTTCACTCTTCTCATCCTTCCTTCACTCTTCTCTTCCTTCCTTCCATCTGTCTGTACTTCTTCATCCCTCAGCTGCTTCGCTCGCCCCCTTGCTTCCAGCCTGTTGTATTCCCTCTCTCTCTTTTCATCCGTTTATCACTGGCCCTTGTTCCGTTAATCCCTGAGGGTTTTGTTTATTTGTGTTGGAGCTGCTTTTACAGCTTGTGACTGACCCCACCTATTTTCTCACCAGTCATTTGAACAGCAGGGCTGCTTTGCAGCTACTCCACCAATTAGCATAGCATTAGCATAATATTTGCATGTGTGCATTAGGGTGTTGATGGGGAGAGAAAATAACAGTTTTACAGGGTTTTTTTCTTGTCTCAAAAAATATATTTCATGGAATGACGTGAAAGCGCCCACGGCTTCTTTATGTGGCTTTAATACTGCGGCTCTGAAAACAACATCATGTTTTCAAGTTTTCTGTGAGAAGTTGTGTGATCAGCCCACCTACACGTTAACATCTGACGATCATTCCCATCAGATCAGATCCTCTCACTTCTTCACTCACTATATACATTCAGTCTTTATCAAAGTTAAAGGACTTTCAAACTCTAATATTGAGCCTCATTCATTTGGCCAACTTCAGCAAGTGAAGTGTTTTCGTGGAGCGTTCGGGTTCCAAGGACGCTCCGCTTTTTATTCTCAGTCAACACAGATCACAGAGGTCAAAGGTGAAATAAATCGACAGAAATGCCTGTGGCCGACACAGAACAGCGTATGAAGGAGTGAAGACTGTGGCCTAATGGGTGACAAACAGACGCAGAGCGTGTGTTAAGCAGGTGAAAGTAGGCCAGCCGCCGCTCCTGACGCCCGAGACGCTCAACGTTTCATGTGCGAGCGGGCGACGTGTCAGCGGCGTGGAGCCAGTTTTTCAGTCTTGATCAGAAATCAGCCCGCGGGCCTCGCTGTTCCACCGCGTACCACGCCTGTCCCTCACACACCGCCGCTCTCA
>CM035790.1:47046453-47051453 GCA_020466265.1 Siphamia tubifer
TTTATTATTTTTGGAGAACAGCTGTTCTCTATGAAGAACATTTCTGCCATTTTAAAACTGAAGTGGTTCCAGATCCAGACCATAATTAAACTTAACTCAGTAGTAAATGATGTTTAGAACAGGTAAAAATAAATCAGCCACATACTGCGTTTGTTTGACAGTGTGTGTCGTCCTCACACAGATGCTCTTCTATACAATATCTCTCAGGCTGTTGGTCGTCGCTGCAGCTGCTCTTGTCTCTGCATAATCCCTCCTCCTCATGAATACATTAACGCCGGAGCCTTAAACTCAGCTTAGCTGGCGGCTCAGCGTCACAGCACATCCTATTACCGACTTTAAATCATTAATGTGACATCGTTTTCACTCAATTTTCAAACACCCACGGTCGAGAACTGCATATTTCACCGAGCTGCTGCAGACGGCGTCGCTCAGAGTGGAGCAGAAGACGCCTGCGTTCAGAGGTGAAACAGTCAGACAGGAAACAAAAACAAACTCTTACATTTGAATGGAGCTCTTTAGTGTTTCCAACACCTGAAAAGTCACTCTGCAAATTCAAATGGCAGCGTTTGGAGTTCAGATAAAAGAATGTTCACTTCATAAAGAAACACTTTTACTGTTTATTTAATAGATGAAAAGATGGACACTGAAAAAGAGAACGTTCCCCCGCACCTTAACTTTGGCCAAAAATACATGAAAACTAAACATTAAAAACTAAATAAAAGACACTAAAACTAGAGAAAAATTTACTAAAAGTTTAATAAAACAAACAAAAATACAACGAAATTCTCTAAAAATGAAAATATATATTAAAATGAAATGTAGTAAAAAAAATGTAAAAAAATAAATCTACACCTGTTGTTGTTCTTCTTCTATGGTTGTTTACACACTAGTGTGGCTAGGCTACTACGATAGAACATTAGATTTACTGATGCTAGGAGGAGCTAGTGTGGCTAGGCTACTACGATAGAACATTAGATTTACTGATGCTAGGAGGAGCTAGTGTGGCTAGGCTACTACGATAGAACATTAGATTTACTGATGCTAGGAGGAGCTAGTGTGGCTAGGCTACTACGATAGAACATTATATTTACTGATGCTAGGAGGAGCTAGTGTGGCTAGGCTACTACGATAGAACATTAGATTTACTGATGCTAGGAGGAGCTAGTGTGGCTAGGCTACTACGATAGAACATTAGATTTACTGATGCTAGGAGGAGCTAGTGTGGCTAGGCTACTACGATAGAACATTAGATTTACTGATGCTAGGAGGAGCTAGTGTGGCTAGGCTACTACGATAGAACATTAGATTTACTGATGCTAGGAGGAGCTAGTGTGGCTAGGCTACTACGATAGAACATTAGATTTACTGATGCTAAGAGGAGCTAGTGTGGCTAGGCTACTACGATAGAACATTAGATTTACTGATGCTAGGAGGAGCTAGTGTGGCTAGGCTACTACGATAGAACATTAGATTTACTGATGCTAGGAGGAGCTAGCGTGGCTAGGCTACTACGATAGAACATTAGATTTACTGATGCTAGGAGGAGCTAGCGTGGCTAGGCTACTACGATAGAACATTAGATTTACTGATGCTAGGAGGAGCTAGCGTGGCTAGGCTACTACGATAGAACATTAGATTTACTGATGCTAGGAGGAGCTAGCGTGGCTAGGCTACTACGATAGAACATTATATTTACTGATGCTAGGAGGAGCTAGCGTGGCTAGGCTACTACGATAGAACATTAGATTTACTGATGCTAGGAGGAGCTAGCGTGGCTAGGCTACTACGATAGAACATTAGATTTACTGATGCTAGGAGGAGCTAGTGTGGCTAGGCTACTACGATAGAACATTATATTTACTGATGCTAGGAGGAGCTAGTGTGGCTAGGCTACTACGATAGAACATTAGATTTACTGATGCTAGGAGGAGCTAGTGTGGCTAGGCTACTACGATAGAACATTAGATTTACTGATGCTAGGAGGAGCTAGTGTGGCTAGGCTACTACGATAGAACATTAGATTTACTGATGCTAGGAGGAGCTAGTGTGGCTAGGCTACTACGATAGAACATTAGATTTACTGATGCTAGGAGGAGCTAGTGTGGCTAGGCTACTACGATAGAACATTAGATTTACTGATGCTAAGAGGAGCTAGTGTGGCTAGGCTACTACGATAGAACATTAGATTTACTGATGCTAGGAGGAGCTAGTGTGGCTAGGCTACTACGATAGAACATTAGATTTACTGATGCTAAGAGGAGCTAGTGTGGCTAGGCTACTGCGATAGAACATTAGATTTACTGATGCTAAGAGGAGCTAGCGTGGCTAGGCTACTACGATAGAACATTAGATTTACTGATGCTAGGAGGAGCTAGCGTGGCTAGGCTACTACGATAGAACATAACATTTATTTTTCAGTATTCCACTTCCTCCTCCTAACAATAGTTCATCCCAGGGTCCACACTTGGAAGCTTCTCCATATTTCACATATTTACATACACTAACAATACTCATCAGTGCTCAGGTGCACACCTGTGCCACGTAGCGTCCACGGAGGAAGTGGAAATGGAGCGGCACTTCCTGACCACGTTTATAGTCCACTTTCCCACGAAATGGATGAGGTGATATGAAAATGAGTGTCAGTTTGTCTTCAATATATTTACAGAATGTTTAAGTATTAAAACTGCTGTTACTAGTGAGAGAAAAAATATACTATGGAAGTATGTGTATACTATGGAAGTATGTGTATACTATGGAAGTATGTGTATACTGTGGAAGTATGTGTATACTGTGGAAGTATGTGTATACTATGGAAGTATGTGTATACTGTGGAAGTATGTGTATACTATGGAAGTATGTGTATACTGTGGAAGTATGTGTATACTGTGGAAGTATGTGTATACTGTGGAAGTATGTGTATACTATGGAAGTATGTGTATACTGTGGAAGTATGTGTATACTGTGGAAGTATGTGTATACTATGGAAGTATGTGTATACTGTGGAAGTATGTGTATACTGTGGAAGTATGTGTATACTGTGGAAGTATGTGTATACTATGGAAGTATGTGTATACTGTGGAAGTATGTGTATACTATGGAAGTATGTGTATACTGTGGAGGTATGTGTATACTGTGGAAGTATGTGTATACTATGGAAGTATGTGTATACTGTGGAAGTATGTGTATACTATGGAAGTATGTGTATACTGTGGAAGTATGTGTATACTGTGGAAGTATGTGTATACTATGGAAGTATGTGTATACTGTGGAAGTATGTGTATACTATGGAAGTATGTGTATACTGTGGAGGTATGTGTATACTATGGAAGTATGTGTATACTATGGAAGTATGTGTATACTGTGGAAGTATGTGTATACTATGGAAGTATGTGTATACTGTGGAAGTATGTGTATACTGTGGAAGTATGTGTATACTATGGAAGTATGTGTATACTATGGAAGTATGTGTATACTATGGAAGTATGTGTATACTGTGGAAGTATGTGTATACTATGGAAGTATGTGTATACTATGGAAGTATGTGTATACTATGGAAGTATGTGTATACTATGGAAGTATGTGTATACTATGGAAGTATGTGTATACTGTGGAAGTATGTGTATACTATGGAAGTATGTGTATACTGTGGAAGTATGTGTATACTATGGAAGTATGTGTATACTATGGAAGTATGTGTATACTATGGAAGTATGTGTATACTATTGTTGTTTTGGTAGTATTAATGATATTTGAGCCGCCCAGTGGGAGGGGCTTAAAGAGGACAGAGAACGCAGAGAGAGAGTGAGAGCAGAGGAAGAGAAACATAAAGTGACAAAGCTGCTAATTTTCATCATATGTTTTTTTTTTTTCATGCCAAAGAACAAACCTCTGAACTTTGTTTGTTTTATTTGTTTTATTTGTTTTTGTACATTTTTAACTACACCTGTAAAACGAACGCTGCTGACGGCAAAATAAACCACCACTTTTTTTCCAAACTCTCGACTGCCTGAATTATTCCCTGTTTTGTTTTTTGTTTTTTTTTTGGAGCGTGGAGCAAAGAACCCCGCGACAATTTTGTTGATATTAATTAATTAATTAAACTCAGTCACAGGAGAGTGAACGATGTGGGATTGTTGAACAACATTTTGTAATAAACGTCCAAAGTCTAATACATTTTTCATTTCATTTTATAAAACTTTTTACTTCATTACGTGATAAGTTCTGACATTTTTAAAAGATTATAAAATACATTTGCAACTTTTTATTTTGTAGTAAATTTAATAACATGGTTCATTACGTGATAATAATTCAAAAACATAGTTTATTTGTTTAATTGTATTTTTTAAATTTTATTTTAAAGTATTAGTCAAAGCTAGTTCTATTATTAGTATCAGTGTATTATACTAGTAACACTAGTTAACTAGTAACACTAGTTAACTAGTAACACTAGTTAACTAGTACTATCACTACATTATTCACAGGTTGAAGTAACAGAATATTCTGTAAATTACAGATTTTTTTTATTGGAACCAAAACCACATCAACAATAGTTATAAACATCAACAACAACAACTGAAGCAACACACGCAGGTTTGTGGAGAATTTAAAATAATAATGAACCAATGAAAATAAGTTTTACCTTAAACAACGTCAGTGTTTGTTCGTTTACATTTACTGTGACCACAACATTTATTTACAATAATATGAAGGTTCAAAACAAACCTTTATATTTAATAAATATATCTGTCATTTAAATTGACCTAATGTTTAATATGTTTAAATATCAGAAAAAACAAAAACCAGTGGAAAAAACACCTGCTTTAGTTTGAATGTAAACAAAACACCTGCTTTATTATATAAGAAGAAACAATGATTATAAAATGGAATAAAAAACTTATTACATTTTGGACGTTTATTATATAATGCGGATCAACAGGGATTTTCAGACATTAAAAATAATGTAGATGAAGAAGTAACGAAGGGGTTCGTTGTTTAGAATC
>CM035790.1:47061453-47068953 GCA_020466265.1 Siphamia tubifer
TCCTCGTAATCGAAATCGTCGTACACGTCCCCGTTGCTGTCGTCCAGCCGTAGCTCCTCTTCTTTGATTCGTGGCTCCTCCCCCTTCAGGCCGGGCATGTTGGCGGTCTGGTGGTGGGTGGCGTTGGGCTCTGGACTGCTGGACATGGACGAGTGTTCAGACGGCATCTGGGGCGACGGCAACCCCGCCATGGAGAGGGCGCCTGGGTAAACAACGCCTGCTGAGGACAGTGGCAACTGACCCTGCTGTCTGTAACACACACACACACACACACACACACACACACACACACACACACACACACACACACACACACACACACACACACACACACACACACACACACACACACACACACACACACACACACACACACACACACACACACACACACACACACACACACACACACACACACACACACACAGCGGTCATCAGCTGTTCATGACAGAGGAAAAAAACTGAAATTACCAGAAGCAGGAAGTAACGAAGTAAAAGTACTTTGTTACTGTACTTTAGTAGTACTTAAGTATATGTACTTTACGAGAGTTTTAATTTTTCTGGAATCTTTTTACTTTTACTTCCTACATTTTTATATAAATATTTGTACTTTATACTCTTTACATTTATATAAATATTTGTACTTTATACTCTTTATATTTATATAAATATTTGTACTTTATACTCTTTACATTTATATAAATATTTGTACTTTATACTCTTTAAATTTATATAAATATTTGTACTTTATACTCTTTACATTTATATAAATATTTGTACTTTATACTCTTTACATTTATATAAATATTTGTACTTTATACTCTTTACATTCTCAGAATAGACTCAGGATCAGTGCAGAGGAACCGTGTCTTTATATATTGTAATCATACAACTATTATTTCAATTTTGACTTTTTCTCTTAAAATGTAGCTTTTTTTGTTTATATTTTTGAACTTCTTTAACATCTCATGATGACTAGTGTGACTTCTTTTACAGTGACCTGATCACACACGGTTTCTAGGCAAAGGTAAATGTATTTGTATAGCACATTTCATGTACAGGACAACTCAAGGTGCTTTACACAAAAACAAAAACAGAAGAAAATTAAAATGATAAAGATGCATTAAAAGACAATTAAAAACAAAACATAAAAACATTTTAAAGCAAATAATAATTTAAGTAAAAGCTCCAGTGAACAATAATGTTTTCATCTGATTTAAATGAACTGACAGTTTGAGCAGACCTCAGGTATTAACACTAGTTAACAGTAGTTAACACTAGTTAACAGTAGTTAACACTAGTTAACAGTAGTTAACAGTTGTTCTCAGACCTCAGGTATTAACACTAGTTAATACTAGTTAACACTAGTTAACAGTAGTTAACAGTAGTTAACACTAGTTAACACTAGTTAACAGTAGTTAACAGTAGTTAACAGTTGTTCTCAGACCTCAGGTATTAACACTAGTTAACAGTAGTTAACAGTTGTTCTCAGACCTCAGGTATTAACACTAGTTAACACTAGTTAACAGTTGTTCTCAGACCTCAGGTATTAACACTAGTTAACACTAGTTAACACTAGTTAACAGTAGTTAACAGTTGTTCTCAGACCTCAGGTATTAACACTAGTTAACACTAGTTAACAGTAGTTAACAGTTGTTCTCAGACCTCAGGTATTAACACTAGTTAACACTAGTTAACAGTTGTTCTCAGACCTCAGGTATTAACACTAGTTAACAGTAGTTAACAGTAGTTAACAGTTGTTCTCAGACCTCAGGTATTAACACTAGTTAACACTAGTTAACAGTTGTTCTCAGACCTCAGGTATTAACACTAGTTAACACTAGTTAACAATAGTTAACAGTAGTTAACAGTTGTTCTCAGACCTCAGGTATTAACACTAGTTAACACTAGTTAACAGTAGTTAACAGTTGTTCTCAGACCTCAGGTATTAACACTAGTTAACAGTAGTTAACAGTTGTTCTCAGACCTCAGGTATTAACACTAGTTAACAGTAGTTAACAGTAGTTAACAGTTGTTCTCAGACCTCAGGTATTAACACTAGTTAACACTAGTTAACAGTTGTTCTCAGACCTCAGGTATTAACACTAGTTAATACTAGTTAACACTAGTTAACAGTAGTTAACACTAGTTAACAGTAGTTAACAGTTGTTAGTTAACAGTAGTTAACAGTTGTTCTCAGACCTCAGGTATTAACACTAGTTAACACTAGTTAACAGTTGTTCTCAAACCTCAGGTATTAACACTAGTTAATACTAGTTAACACTAGTTAACAGTAGTTAACAGTAGTTAACACTAGTTAACAGTAGTTAACAGTAGTTAACACTAGTTAACACTAGTTAACAGTTGTTCTCAGACCTCAGGTATTAACACTAGTTAACACTAGTTAACAGTAGTTAACAGTTGTTCTCAGACCTCAGGTATTAACACTAGTTAACACTAGTTAACAGTAGTTAACACTAGTTAACGGTTGTTCTCAGACCTCAGGTATTAACACTAGTTAACACTAGTTAACAGTTGTTATCAGACCTCAGGTATTAACACTAGTTAACAGTTGTTCTCAGACCTCAGGTATTAACACTAGTTAACAGTAGTTAACAGTTGTTCTCAGACCTCAGGTATTAACACTAGTTAATACTAGTTAACACTAGTTAACAGTAAACACTAGTTAACAGTAGTTAACAGTAGTTAACAGTTGTTCTCAGACCTCAGGTATTAACACTAGTTAACAGTAGTTAACAGTAGTTAACAGTAGTTAACACTAGTTAACAGTTGTTCTCAGACCTCAGGTATTAACAGTAGTTAACAGTAGTTAACACTAGTTAACAGTTGTTCTCAGACCTCAGGTATTAACACTAGTTAACACTAGTTAACAGTTGTTCTCAGACCTCAGGTATTAACACTAGTTAACAGTAGTTAACACTAGTTAACAGTAGTTAACAGTAGTTAACACTAGTTAACAGTTGTTCTCAGACCTCAGGTATTAACACTAGTTAACAGTAGTTAACAGTTGTTATCAGACCTCAGGTATTAACACTAGTTAACAGTTGTTCTCAGACCTCAGGTATTAACACTAGTTAATACTAGTTAACACTAGTTAACAGTTGTTCTCAGACCTCAGGTATTTACACTAGTTAACACTAGTTAACAGTTGTTCTCAGACCTCAGGTATTAACACTAGTTAACAGTAGTTAACAGTAGTTAACAGTTGTTCTCAGACCTCAGGTATTAACACTAGTTAACACTAGTTAACAGTTGTTCTCAGACCTCAGGTATTAACACTAGTTAATACTAGTTAACACTAGTTAACAGTAGTTAACACTAGTTAACAGTAGTTAACAGTTGTTAGTTAACAGTAGTTAACAGTTGTTCTCAGACCTCAGGTATTAACACTAGTTAACAGTAGTTAACACTAGTTAACAGTAGTTAACAGTAGTTAACACTAGTTAACAGTTGTTCTCAGACCTCAGGTATTAACACTAGTTAACAGTAGTTAACACTAGTTAACAGTTGTTCTCAGACCTCAGGTATTAACACTAGTTAACACTAGTTAACAGTAGTTAACAGTTGTTCTCAGACCTCAGGTATTAACACTAGTTAACAGTAGTTAACACTAGTTAACAGTAGTTAACAGTAGTTAACACTAGTTAACAGTTGTTCTCAGACCTCAGGTATTAACACTAGTTAACACTAGTTAACAGTAGTTAACAGTTGTTATCAGACCTCAGGTATTAACACTAGTTAACAGTTGTTCTCAGACCTCAGGTATTAACACTAGTTAATACTAGTTAACACTAGTTAACAGTTGTTCTCAGACCTCAGGTATTTACACTAGTTAACACTAGTTAACAGTAGTTAACAGTTGTTCTCAGACCTCAGGTATTAACACTAGTTAACAGTAGTTAACACTAGTTAACAGTTGTTCTCAGACCTCAGGTATTAGCACTAGTTAATACTAGTTAACAGTAGTTAACAGTTGTTCTCAAACCTCAGGTATTAACACTAGTTAACAGTAGTTAACACTAGTTAACACTAGTTAACAGTTGTTGTCAGACCTCAGGTATTAACACTAGTTAACAGTAGTTAACACTAGTTAACAGTTGTTGTCAGACCTCAGGTATCCAGGTAGTTTGTTCCACAGTTGAGGAGCAGAGTAACAGAATGATGCTTCACTTTGTTTCGTTCTTATCTTTGGAACACACAGTAAACCTGTTCCTGATGACCTATGACCTCAGGGCTCTGGATGCTTCATAGGGAACCAGTAGGTCTAGGATGGATTTGGGTCCAAGGCCGTTTAGTTCTTTATAGACCAGGAGTAAGATTTTGAATTCTAACCTTTGACCCACAGGAAGAACATGTAAGGATTTGAGGACGGGTGTGATGTGGTCCAGTTTCCTGGTACTGGGTGTGATGTGGTCCAGTTTCCTGGTACTGGGGTGTGATGTGGTCCAGTTTCCTGGTACTGGGGTGTGATGTGGTCCAGTTTCCTGGTACTGGGTGTGATGTGGTCCAGTTTCCTGGTACTGGGTGTGATGTGGTCCAGTTTCCTGGTACTGGGGTGTGATGTGGTCCAGTTTCCTGGTACTGGGTGTGATGTGGTCCAGTTTCCTGGTACTGGGGTGTGATGTGGTCCAGTTTCCTGGTACTGGGGTGTGATGTGGTCCAGTTTCCTGGTACTGGGTTGTGATGTGGTCCAGTTTCCTGGTACTGGGGTGTGATGTGGTCCAGTTTCCTGGTACTGGTCAGGACTCTGGCAGCAGTGTTTTGGATCAGCTGTAGCTGCCTGATTGATTTTTTGTTTAGTCCAGTGAAGACACCATTATAATAATGTAACTTACTGAAAATGAATGAATGAGTTTTTCTGTGTCTGGTTTGGACAGAAAACCTTTTAATTCTATGAATGTTCTTTAGGTGGTCATAGGCAGATTTGGTAATAACTTTTAAATGGTTGTTACATTTCAGGTCAGAGTCAATAATTACACCCAGATTTCTGTCTTGGTTTGTGGGGTTTAGTGACATGGACTCAAGGTGAGCATTGACCTTTGACCTTTCTTTTTTGGGGCCAAAAACGATCACTTCTCTGCACACTAACTCACTTTTAAAACATTTATTTTAGCCACTTTTGAAACTTTGTCAGATTTTTACCCGTTCAAAAAGTATTCATGACAAAAAAATGTAGTTTTACTTTTTACTTTATTACAATTGAAAAGTTGTACTTTTTTACTTTTACTCCAGTGAATTACTACTTTTACTTTTACCAGAGTATTTTTCCCACCAGTAGCTGTACTTCTACTTAAGTACAGAATGTCAGTACTTTAACCACCTCTGGAAAATACACAAACTGCCTGACATGAACAGTTTTTAATTAATTTATTCAGAATAAATAATTCAGAATTAAATCTATTTTAGCAGAGAAATGCAGCGTGTGACAGGACAACCGCAGTCACTGTAACCATGACGACACCTAGACGCAGCAGGTTTTGGGCGTCTATCATTTTCCAGTAGTGAAATGTGGCAGGATGATATTTGAACAGAGTTACGACGCTCCTGCCTAGAACAACCGTTCAACGTGCAAATATACGCAGCTTCAGAATTAAGATCAAAATTAACCAGAGACTTTATTCTGAATTCACTTTAATTGTGAATGATCATTTTCAACTGGATTTATTTATTTTGGATTAAACAGGAATAAAATACTGGTCATGTGAACTGGACTAACAAGAGTGAAAAGTAAATCCAATAAAAATGGATAAAGAAAAAAAAGTTGACTTTAAAAACACACATGCTCACTGTACAAAACTCTTCAATTATTGTTTTTTAAGCAATAAAAACATGGTTGTGGTTCCGTTTATTTATCAGATCTACTTTTAACATATGAGCCCTCGGGTCCTCAGGTAGTAAAAGCTTTTAATTGTTAAAAAAAGTTACCACTAAAACACATGGTGAGGCCTCATTCACTTTTAATTTGCTCAAACTCTGGAACAGTCGACCTGAGGATCTGAGGTCCGCCACCAGTGTTCACATTTTTAAGGCTAAACTGAAAAGTGACCTTTTTAACATGGCTTTTAATTACATCTTTACTCTTAACATTATTTCATTCTGTTTTATGTACTATTATTTATTTTATTTTTTTGGATTTTTAAAATCTTCCTACAACTGCGGGATAATGGGAGGGTCTGATGTAAAGCACTTTGAGCTACATGTAAGAAAACTGCTACATAAACTAGTCTTCAGAGAACGCCTGATCTCACCAATTCTTGAATTAGAGCCAATAATGTGATTTTGACCTTTGTGCTAAATGCGACCTTGACCTTTGACCTTTTACAATATTGATAATTTGGTTATATGTGTAATATTATGATAATATATCCAGTATTGATTAAGTTATAGCGTGATATGTCTATGTTTGACACAAACAGTGTTACACAAGTTAATTTGGACACATGTCACCTTTGACCTCGAGAGATCTGAAAAACTATTGGTCGTAGGTGATAACACTAATTATTATAATTGTAAAAACCTTCATTCTGCATTGTTTGATACCAATCTGAAAGTTCTGTGACCCTCTGTTCTGGAGTTATAACCTATAATGTGATTTTGACCTTTTAGTTAATTGTGACCTTTGACCTTTACTCAAATGGATCATTACATCTGATGTGCATTAGCTATATGTATATGAACATGTAATTTAATGGTGATATCTACAGTATTTATTGAGTTATAGCAGGATATATATATCCATATAAAACCATTAATGGTATGGGTTAGGGTTAGGGGTCAGAGGTCAGGGGTTAATGGTATGGGCCCCTCTTATCTTAAAGATGATCTGGTTCCGTACCAACCCAATAGAACCCTTCGTTCTCAGAATGCAGGTTTACTGAAAGTTCCTAGGGTTTCTAAAAGTACAGTAGGACCTAGAGCCTTTAGTTACCATGGTTACTGTCTTATGGAATCATCTTCCCTTTAATATTAAAGACGCTGAAACAGTCTCTACATTTAAAACTAGGCTGAAAATATTCCTGTTTGAGAAAGACTATGATCAGGTTAGTTAAAAATGATGTGACTCATATATCATGTATACATGATGTATGAGTCACAGTTCAGTCTAGGCTGCCCTAGGAGTTAGAATGCTGGGGGAAGTACAGACACTGAGTTCTTTCTTCTCTTTCTCTCTCTCACATCTGTTTCTGTCATTTTTATAACCTATCTTTCATACCAAGTCTGTTCATGACTAGTCACCTGGTGTCCCCCCCCCCCCCCCCCCACCCCCCCCCCCCCTTGGGGGGAGTGGTGGCGGCTCTCCTGACAGTGTCTGCACGGGAGCCATGGACGACAGGATCTGGAGTATCTCGCCTGTGCTGACCTGTGACCCCGGACCACCGCCCCTGCCTGTCTGGACCAGCCCCCCCTTCCTGCATTTATACATGGACGTTCATCTATAGCCTGTCCGTCCATGGGAGTGGATCTGTCCTTCAATGTGGT
>CM035790.1:47073953-47081453 GCA_020466265.1 Siphamia tubifer
CGCACGCACACACACACGCACACACACAGGCGCGCACACACACACACACACACGCACGCACGCACGCACGCACACACACACGCACGCACACACACACGCACACACACGCACACACACACAGGCGCGCACACACACACACACACACGCACGCACGCACGCACGCACACACACGCACACACGCACGCACACACACACACACACACACTTTTCTTTTTTCTTCACTTTTTTTCGGTCAATCTCTTTTGAAAAAGTCAAACCTGTTTGTTGAGAAAAACAGAAATTTGACAGAAGTGTGTTTTCCCTCCTGTGATGAAGCAGATAATAACTAGTCTTTTTGATAAAGACAATCAACCGCAATTTGAGCGTTGGGTTTCTTTTTCGTTTGGGGAGGGGGGGTGATGTCAATGGCTGCATTTACATGATGGTTTTAATGCAGAATTATTTATTCTGCATTAAAATTATTTACTTGGAATCAGCTACATTTTTAATTCTGAATTATTTGACTCAGAATACAATAATTCAGAATGAAATCTATTTCCTTCATGTTTACATGGACATGTTATTTCAGAATAAAGGTTTCCATGGAAACAGGTGTATTCCACTGGTCTTTCAGAGCTGGAGGTACAGAGGGTTCTGATTGGACAGAACGACCACTTAACGTCTGGATGTCTACTGGAAGAAAACCATGGCGTCCACTTCCTGTTTTGTTTCAACTATCAACATGTTAGAGCAGATACTACATGTGATGTTTGACTTTGGGTGGTGTGGTTCAGTTGGTAGAGTGGGTCGCCCAATGACCGGGAGGTTGGCGGTTCGCGTCCCAGCTCTGGCTGTCCACATGTCGAAGTGTCATTGGGCAAGACACTGAACCCTGACTTAGGCCCCCAGTAGGACTGACCTTTGACCTTAGAAACCTACTGGTGTACGACTGTGTGTGTGAATGGGTGAATGTGAGGCTAATGTAAAGCGCTTTGGGCACCATGAAGGTGGAAAAGAACTATATAAGTGCAGAACATTTACCATTTACTTTATTTTTGTCACAATTACAAAGCAGCAGCTCGACCCAATCAACCATAGGAATCAACAAACTAATGTCGACAGTGGAATATGTGTTGTCATGGCGACCAGACCAGGAGCGTGTGCAGAACGACAGGAAATAAGTGTTTACATGGTTCATCTGAAAGAAGAATGAACCTTTATTCTGGATTAAACAGGAATAAAAACTGGTCATGTGAACAGGGCCAGTGTCTGTGGAAATTTTAACAATGAAATCAAATGGTGCAGTTTCACACGTCTGTGTGAATGTTTGCATGTGCGACAACAATGATTACATTTAGGCCTATTTGAGCGTTTACACTTTTGTATGTGTGTGAATGAGTGGTTGTTTTTTTCTTTTTTTTTATTATTAATATATTTTTGAATTTCTTTTTGTTCCAATGTCTGGCTTATTTGAAAATAATCAGTTCACTTTGTATTATAATATGAAAAATTAATAAATATATTAGGGAAAAAAAAAAAACGAATGCCCACAGCATAATATGAGCATCATGGCGTCCAGTGCAGGAATAATGTTAAAGAGGAATTCACTTTATTCTGGATTAAACATGAATAAAACTCATCATGTAAACAGGGTCAGTGTTCATCTGTGGAAATTTTAACATCAAATCTTTGTTATTTTGTGCTGGAACACACGTCTGTGTGAATGTTTGCATGTGTGACAATGATGATTCCATTTAGGCCTATTTGAACGTTTACGCTTTTGTGTGTGTGTGTGTTAAGTCCTGGCAGCCACCTGCGTGAATGGAGTGCAGCGGCTTTCCTCTCTCTTGCAGAGGCCCCGAGGGTCGATGCATTAGAGAGAGAGAGAGAGTGAGAGAGTGCAGCACGGACGAGTGCGAGGCCACGCCGCACAGCCCCCTGGGTATTTATTACAACCAATAAAAGGCTGATTTACTGAGCATTTACATGCTTAATGCAAGCAGCCGGCACTCTGCGCTAGAACCTGTTAACACACACACACACACACACACACACACACACACACACACACACACACACACTGCCAGCATTTTACAGTTTAATTATACGATTAGGATCGCTCCCCAAAACGCTGTCATCTTCTAAAACAACCTTCCAAAAAGTGTCCCTCTGCATTTCCATGTGACCCTGGCGAGCCGGCTGCTGGTATGGAGGGAGGGCACAACTATAATGAAATGCATTTCCTCTGTTTTTAGTCCAACACACTTTAATTGTTAGAGATAATTTTTCTCCTAAATTGGAATAAATACAGCTAAATAGACAGACGAACGAGAGAGAGAGAGAGAGAGAGAGAGAGAGAGAGAGAGGAGAGAGAGAGAGAGAGAGAGAGAGGGAGAGAGAGAGAGAGAGAGGGAGAGAGAGAGAGAGAAAATAAAAAGCCTGAGCAGAGCACGGAAAAAGAAAAGAGTCTTTGTGTGTGTGTTCTGAAGTTAAAGTACATTAAATGTATTCATTATGTTTTGATTAATTAAAAAATACCAGCAGTTTGGAATGATTTGTGTTGGTTTTGTACGTAAATCAAATATTTGAGTAAAACAGCACAATATGTTAAGTTTAAATCAGCCGTAGCCTTTGAGATTTGAGATTCTGTGGAATGAACAGAATAGAATAGAATAGAATAGAATAGAATAGACTTTATTGCCATTTGTTCCAGTTCAACAAGGTACATTGGAATTCTTTCGTACGTGTCCCTGAGTCAGATAACTAGATAACCATTTAAAGAGTAAACTATACATTAATAAATAACATAAATAAACTGCACCTTATAATAAAAGCAATGAATATAAAGTAATATGATTAAATGAATGAATATGATTAATGAACTAACCCTGAATGAATAAAATCACAGTTTTTGTCAGTACAATGACATATATTTATAGAAGAAATGAAGTGATTGTAGTTATTATTAAAAAAAACAAAGAAGTAAAGTGGATAAATATCAGCTCTGAAATTAAGGTATTTTGTATATTTATAAGAAATGTACCTTTAGTTTTACCACCAGGCATTAAAATGAACAAGGAGTGGTGTGACACTAATATTTTAGTGACTCTACAACACAAACAGATTTTAAAAACACAGTTGGCAATGATTTGTGTTGGTTTTTGTACGTAAATCAAATATTTGAGTAAAACAGCACAATATGTTAAGTTTAAATCTGCCTCAGCTTTTGAGATTTTTCAGATGTTCCTGTGGTTTTAGAAAAGGATTGGAGTGTTTTTGTACAGACAGAGTGGTTGACAGCCTAGTCTGACATTAAGCCTCAGTTCAGTACATGAGGAGAGTGAATGGATGACACTGGAGCCAAGACACAAAGTAGCAACAAAACCTAATCCTCTGAGTGTGTCACACATATGACACTGTTGTATGTGAACGGCCGACGCTCCGCTCGTCTCATTCACACCGGCAGCACCAGCCAAAGCTTTGATTTGAGCTAAAGCGTCTGAGAAAGAAGCTGAAACTCCAGTGTCACGTACATGAAAGAGCAAAGTTACTGCTTCATATGTACATTATATCATTTATATTTTTATGCTAACACTTTATAAAACCTACACACTATTCATTATATGTTATATTAATCATTTGTTAATGTCTTATAAAGATTCATACCAGTGTCTACTAAAGATAAATGGACTCTTCATATCATATTATATTATATATTACTTTTCTTGAATTAAGCAAATAAATAAATCATCCAATGGAACGAGAGAAAATGATTTTTCGAAAAAACATTTTCCAGATTTAAAATAACTCACTTATATCTGACTGAAAATCACAATGACATATTTTAATTAGAAATAAGTGTCACACTTTATAATATCTGCACATAATTCACTATATATTAACTATTTGTTAAAGGATCAATGTAAAATTAAATCAAAAAACCTGTTTATCTTTAAAGAAGATAAACAATATTACATTTTTTAAAAGTGCATGAAGTTTGTTTACTCCAACAGATATAAACAACTCCTTCCTCTGGGAACCTTAAGTAAGATTCTTAAAGCATCATTGTATGCTACTTGTAATTTCTGCATACTGGACTTTTTGTAAAAAAAAAAAGTGTACAGTAGTGTACAGTTGTGTACAGTTGTGTACAGTGGTGTACAGTAGTGTACAGTGTACAGTTGTGTACAGTTGTGTACAGTGGTGTACAGTAGTGTACAGTAGTGTACAGTGGTGTACAGTAGTGTACAGTTGTGTACAGTTGTGTACAGTGGTGTACAGTAGTGTACAGTTGTGTACAGTTGTGTACAGTGGTGTACAGTAGTGTACAGTAGTGTACAGTGGTGTACAGTGGTGTACAGTGTACAGTTGTGTACAGTGTACAGTAGTGTACAGTGGTGTACAGTAGTGTACAGTGTACAGTTGTGTATAGTGGTGTACAGTAGTGTACAGTGTACAGTAGTGTACAGTGGTGTACAGTTGTGTACAGTGGTGTACAGTAGTGTACAGTTATGTACAGTGGTGTACAGTGGTGTACAGTGGTGTACAGTGGTGTACAGTAGTGTACAGTGGTGTACAGTGGTGTACAGTAGTGTACAGTGTACAGTAGTGTACAGTAGTGTACAGTGGTGTACAGTAGTGTACAGTAGTGTACAGTGGTGTACAGTAGTGTACAGTGTACAGTAGTGTACAGTAGTGTACAGTGGTGTACAGTAGTGTACAGTAGTGTACAGTGGTGTACAGTAGTGTACAGTGTACAGTAGTGTACAGTGGTGTACAGTAGTGTACAGTAGTGTACAGTAGTGTACAGTGGTGTACAGTGGTGTACAGTAGTGTACAGTGTACAGTAGTGTACAGTAGTGTACAGTAGTGTACAGTAGTGTACAGTGGTGTACAGTAGTGTACAGTGTACAGTAGTGTACAGTAGTGTACAGTAGTGTACAGTGGTGTACAGTAGTGTACAGTGTACAGCAGTGTACAGTGTACAGTAGTGTACAGTGGTGTACAGTAGTGTACAGTGGTGTACAGTGTACAGTAGTGTACAGTGGTGTACAGTAGTGTACAGTAGTGTACAGTGGTGTACAGTAGTGTACAGTGGTGTACAGTGTACAGTAGTGTACAGTAGTGTACAGTAGTGTACAGTAGTATACAGTAGTGTACAGTGGTGTACAGTAGTGTACAGTAGTGTACAGTAGTGTACAGTGTACAGTGGTGTACAGTAGTGTACAGTAGTGTACAGTGGTGTACAGTAGTGTACAGTAGTGTACAGTGGTGTACAGTAGTGTACAGTGTACAGCAGTGTACAGTGTACAGTAGTGTACAGTGGTGTACAGTAGTGTACAGTGGTGTACAGTGTACAGTAGTGTACAGTGGTGTACAGTGGTGTACAGTGTACAGTAGTGTACAGTGGTGTACAGTAGTGTACAGTAGTGTACAGTGGTGTACAGTAGTGTACAGTGGTGTACAGTGTACAGTAGTGTACAGTAGTGTACAGTGGTGTACAGTGTACAGTGGTGTACAGTGGTGTACAGTAGTGTACAGTGGTGTACAGTGTACAGTAGTGTACAGTAGTGTACAGTGGTGTACAGTAGTGTACAGTGGTGTACAGTAGTGTACAGTAGTGTACAGTAGTGTACAGTAGTGTACAGTAGTGTACAGTAGTGTACAGTAGTGTACAGTGGTGTACAGTGTACAGTGGTGTACAGTAGTGTACAGTAGTGTACAGTAGTGTACAGTAGTGTACAGTGGTGTACAGTGTACAGTGGTGTACAGTAGTGTACAGTAGTGTACAGTAGTGTACAGTGGTGTACAGTGTACAGTGGTGTACAGTGGTGTACAGTAGTGTACAGTGGTGTACAGTGTACAGTAGTGTACAGTAGTGTACAGTGGTGTACAGTAGTGTACAGTGGTGTACAGTGTACAGTGGTGTACAGTAGTGTACAGTAGTGTACAGTAGTGTACAGTAGTGTACAGTGGTGTACAGTGTACAGTGGTGTACAGTAGTGTACAGTGTACAGTAGTGTACAGTAGTGTACAGTGGTGTACAGTAGTGTACAGTAGTGTACAGTGGTGTACAGTGTACAGTGTAGATTCAGATTCAGATGCCTTTATTTATCCCCCAGGGTTAAGTCAGTTTGCAGACATTAGTCACAGTATAAAAACAGTCATTCTATAATTCCACTAGGATCTGTCAATATCCACAGCAGCTAAAAGGTCCAGCAATAAGAAAATAAAATACAACAGTGACAAGTGCAACAGAATCAACAGAGACATGAATCCATTTTTACAGATAAGAACAGGCAGTAATACTCTTACTCTGTTACTGTCATTTAAACGCCTGATGGCATCAAATTATTTACATATCGATTTGTTTTCTTTCTAGGAGCTCGATAACGCCTCCCAGAGGGAAACAACACATTTACTATTAAACAGGTGGTGTGGGTGTGGAACACCTGTCTGCTCCACAAGGAATATAGATCAGTTGTCATCACAGATAGATCTGCAGCTCTATGTTATTAACCTGTGTTTTTATAAACTTCCACCTGTGCTCTATTAATGTACCTGAGAAAAAAACACAATATTCTCTTCCATCCTCATCGTCTTCAGTAACATGAAGTTAAATCACCTGATTGGTCGTTAGAAACACTGTGGTCTAATGAAAAAACTAATGAGTTGGTGTAAATGTTCACAATAGAATTGATTTTTACATAGAATTAGGAGAGAAGTTCGACAAGAAAAAAAACAACAGCAAAGGACACAGATAGAGCTGTTGAATGTCAGCGCTGCAGATGCTCCCAGCGCATGTGTGTGTGTGTGTGTGTGTGTGTGTGTGTGTGTGTGTGTGTGTGTGTGTACCAGCTGACTCCCAATGTGTTTAACAAATAACTACAATTTAGCCACGCTGCTGAGGAGCCGGCGCCGTCACTTCACATTACCATCTCCTTGACGCTGCGCTCTGTCGCCACACACACACACACACACACACAAACACAAACTCACACACACACACACACTCATTACCTCTGAGACGCCTCTGGTTTTACCTTATCTTGCCCTGTTTAGCTTCAACACATTTCAGCGTGTGCATTTCCCTCCTACGTGCCGCAGTAGACACGACACATGTTCCACGTACAGCAAAACTAATTATTACACACCGACAATGAGACGGTATTTTAAGAAAAGTTTTAGAAAAATCTCAAAATAATGTGTTTTTTTTTTTTGTTCAGCCCTAATTTATAGAGACTTTTTCATTTTCAGGTCCCCTTTAGCTTCTGATATCACTTATGAAAATAAAAAAGAAATCACAATTTGTATAGATAACACTTTAACGCAGGAGCGTCACAGTCATGTTAGTTCAGTTCCACATTCAGTCCAATATGTTCTGAAAACCACCAGACCAGTCAAATAATAACAGTGAAAAGAGTCACATGACATTCTGATAATGTTTACATCTATAATGTTTCCTTCAAAATGTGAAGAACATGTGGAACAAATGGACATTTTTCATCATTTTCTGCCTCA
>CM035790.1:47091453-47096453 GCA_020466265.1 Siphamia tubifer
TCTTTCATTTTCACTCCATCCTGTTTTTAACCCTCGTCTGTATTTACACACGCTCTGTACTTTCCACCCACACACACACACACACACACACACACACACACACACACACACAAAACATCAAAAACACCACATTTAGAGCGTCGCTCGCCCCCTCTGCCCTCTCTCTCTCTCCCCTTTGAACTTCCTAAAACACTTCCAACTGTAATAAAACACTAATGTTCCGGTCACAGAGGAAAAAGTCAGTGGCAACAGATGGAACCATGAGCTGCAACACAACTGGGATGTGCAACAAAACACACAATTACATTGTAAAAAAAAAAAAAAAAAAAAGCAGTTTTACGCTGAAACACCACCGTAAATTTAGGGTAAAACATTTTCTTCATTTACAGAAAAAAATATGTATTGACATAGTTAATTTTAGGGTTTAAAATGTGTTGATTCTATGATTTACTGTAAAAAATAAAGTTTTAACATTTAAAAAAATACCCTGTTTTACTTGAAAATGTCTATGATCTTTTTTTTGGGTTATTATTATGGTGTCAACAGCTGTGGTTGTCAGGACGCTACAGGTACAAAGTGTATTTATAGATTTAAATGTAATAAGAATAGTCATGTATTTGTTAAAAGTACTTGTTGGTGTTATCAGTACAATAAAATGTACATTAAACTGAAAAATGTTTTTATTTTTAAGATTTTTTTTAAATTACAGTATTGAATGTAACACACATTATGGCCTTTTTCCATTTAAAAAATAAACAACAGTAGTTTGGCCATGTTTGTTCATTTCACTGAATATTTGTGTGATTCAGAACAGTAACTCAGTGTCATATAAACAGTATCAAAGCGTTTTTAGAGTTCACACATTTACACTGTCATGGTTTGCAGTTTGTCATTTTACAATTTACCAACTATTTTTTTTTACAGTGCATGTGCAACAAAACACATAAACACACACACACACACACACACACACACACACACACACACACACACACACACACACACACACTGGTCTCTTTTCACATAAATACTCAGCAGGGATCACACACAAACTTTAAACACTGTAATCCAT
This sequence comes from Siphamia tubifer, assembly GCA_020466265.1. NCBI lineage: Eukaryota > Metazoa > Chordata > Actinopteri > Kurtiformes > Apogonidae > Siphamia > Siphamia tubifer. Next base: position 47,092,526 of record CM035790.1, read on the forward strand.
TTTTCTGAACAAAAAACATCTGGGACTGAAAATCCACTAATCTGATATTAAATCCACCGATTTGTTGAAAAACAGTGAGATTAGCCAAGAAGACGACGGGCTAGGGGTGGGGGGATGACTAACTGCATATTGCATAGGAGTTTATGGGATAGTGTGAGTGTGTGAGTGTGTGTGTGTGTGTGTGTGTGTGTGTGTGTGTGTGCATACGCTGTCATTGTGTCATTAAGTGTCCTGGCTCATGTAAGAGGCTTGTCTAATCTCATTGGTGATACCTCCTGTCTGTCATGTGCTCCGCTCTTCATTATTTCCTCACTTCATCCGTCACATCAGGAAAAAATAAAAAATAAATGTGTTAATCCCTATCTCCCTCTCTTTCCCTCTTTTACCCTTGCTCCCTATGTCTCTCTGTCTCTTTCAGTCACTAATAAACACATAACAATGAAGCAGCCCCGAGGCGAAACAGCGACACGCAAGAAAAACACAAACACGCTAATTATAGCTCGTTACATACGTGTAATATTTGAACTATCAGCGTTGCGTGAAAAATGGATTAAGAGTACAAAATAGTGATTCATTTATGCCACATTTCATGTACGTGTGCATATGGCCGGGTATGATTATGGTACTGGCATTACCCACAATGACAAGTGCACAAGCAAAAAAAAGGCTATTTTTGACACTGTCTATTACTGTGTTCCATTAAAAAAACTACATTGTTGTTTTGAGTAACTTAAAGAGTTTATGTTGAAGGTTCCTAATACTCTATCCATGAAATGGTTCTGCTGGACCTTTCCAGAATGTAGACAAGTGTTACTAGATGGTGTTATGACCAGAAATTGAACCAGAAAATAATCCAAAACAACCTAAATATTCAGTAAAATCTCCCATTTTGAGCCCAGACTTATCTTGTAAACTTGATCCAAGCACTATTTTAGACTTTTACTTTTCTTTTTCATTCACTCACATGTGGGGACATTTCATTAGTTTGATTTTCCTTGTAGTCCAGTGTCATATGAATGGTCTGTGTTTGTATGATGATGCTTTTGTGAGGTGGAATTATCTGGAACATGACCTACCTATGGAGGTGACTCTGGACTGGGGTCCTCCGATGCTGGAGGGGCCCATGCTGTGCTTCATGGAGCTGGCGGAGCCCAGCTTGGCGGCGGCGGCAGCGGCAGCGGGGACCTGTGGGGAAGTTGGGGGGGAGTTGGGTGACTTGCTCTCGGATGCCTTAGGCTTGGCCGACAGGTTCAGTGGCTGTGCACCCTCACTGTCCTGCAAAAACCAAAACAGCACAGTTTCGCCTGCTGTGACCACCGTAGGAATTTGGAAGCGGGAGGCAGGGGGCGGACCCCTCGCCCTCCCTCATTTAGATCATTCGCAATCCAACGCTTTAGTCGCAACACGGACTATTCGACGGAAGCCCATGCACTACGACGTAGGGGCAAGCCTTGACGGGTCACGTGAGAGGGCGCATGCCGCTGCCCGCGTCCAAGCCAAAATAACAATAAAGGCACGTCACAAAAACCAAAAGAAACGGGACAGATTTTGGTGCAAACCACTGACATTCACATGCAACATGTCGTCCTCCATGCACATGCACAGTCCACACATAAGCTCCAGTAAAAACATGCAGTAAAATGATGTACATGTACATTTTACATCCTGTACTGCAGTACAAGTACAGCTAGTGGTGTGAAAAAATACTCTGGTAAAAGTAGAAGTACTGATTCAACTGCTTTACTGAAGTGAAAGTAAAAAAGTACAACTTTTGAACTGTAATAAAGTTTTAAAACTGCCTTTTTTTTGCTATGGATGAAATAATACTTATTTAAGCAGAAAAAAAGGAAAATGTCAAAAATAAAGCCTTTAAAAGTGAGTTAGTGTTTACAGTTGGTTTCTAAAAGTCATCCTGGCTTTGGTAGATGAAGCCAAATAATTATTATCGCAATCATGTGTACACCTACATCGCAAATTTGATCAATATCGTGCAGCCCAACCCTTGGACGACCCGCTCTACCAACTGAGCCACGGCCTCCCCCCAACTATGCTAATAAAACACGCTAATAAAATATGCTAATAAAACCAGCGGCAAGAGCAACAATCAAAGTCCTGATGTGGAGAAAAACCTAGAAATGATTGAAATGTGTGTGTGTGCAGCGCTGGGAAAGAACCTCAAAGGAAGAACACCTCTTTTAGACTCTACAACAACTGGGACAAACTAAAGACGCTGTGACGTGTCAGTGTATCCAACAGTGAACACAACACACGACTGTGTGCCACTTCAATGTGCATTTACTCCATTAGAATGAAGGGACCTTTGTGGTTGAGAACATGGGAGTGTTTGGAGAGAACAGAAGAACAACAGCACATTCTGCCTCAAAGAAAAAGCACTGGCGTCGTTTGGACGAGCGAGTGATCGATACGTTTGGACTAATGTTTGGACTAGATATGTTCATCTAATAATGTCGATCAATGGGCCTTATCCACCCAGAACGTTCAAAAGATGCTGAGGGCTACACTACACTTGTTGCTACACACAACACTTTTTCGATGGCAATAGCGCCTCATTGCTGCGTCCCCAAATGTCCATCCTCAAATAGGACAAAAATCATAGCATGGACAGACCTTCCGTGGTTTCCCCAAAAATAAGACACTTGGGTGTGAATGGATCAAAAACATGTCTCTCTCTCTCGTGTCTGTATTTGTAACTTTTATAACCATGTCACCTCCATGAACCACTCTGTCAGCAGTGTCTACATAGGGAGCCATGGACGGCAGGACCTGCGGTGACTCCCTTGTGCCCTGAGCTGACCAAATAAAGATCTAATTATACGTTTTCTTAAAAATCTGAATAATATGAACAACTTGAAATACAAGTGCAAATTTTAACAATATTTTGACACATTTTCCCTCAATTTCAACATATATTATAAATTACAAATACATTCAACATTTAGTAACAGGCAGAATATTGATAAAATTACACTTGGTTCTCTCAAGTTGTTCATATTTGTTCTGATTTTTGCAGTTTGTTAATATACACATTTCCATGTAATTTGACTTGTTTCACATTAAAATCTGCAGTTTTCATTATTTAGAGGTAATTAGGAAGTATGAAGAACCTGAATCATAATCATTTTTACATATATATTCGTCCTATGGGGCCATTTTGGATCCTTTGGTGGGTTGCATTTAGCTCCCGGGCCTTATGTTTGACACCTGTGTGCTAAATTAATCAGCCTGTGGACCCCCACATGAAGCCGGCTGGCTGTTATCACATTAATTGTCATGGCAACATCACCCCTGCCGTTGACCTAATCCAATGGGAGCGACCCTGTGAGTCACGTGACAGGAAGGAAGGAATTAGAAAAGTGGAGGGGCCAGATCCAGATCCAGATGCACACAAACCACTTCATGTAATTAAAAGTCTGCAATTAAAAGGCAGACACAACACAAGGGCAAGAGAGAGAGAGAGAGAGAGAGAGAGAGAGAGAGAGAGAGAGAGAGAGAGAGAGAGAGAGAGAGAGAGAGAGAGAGAGAGAGAGAGAGAGAGAGAGACGGCGTAATGGGCCCACCAGTGAAGCAGTCCCACCGCAAGAGTGTATATGTGAAAGAAAATGAGTAGAAGACACAGAGGTGTGTTGGTTTTTTTCTCCTTATTACAGCGTTACTAGAGTTATCTATTAATTGTTGTGACAACGTTTATTTCGCCCTCGTATCTGTGACCGTAAATTGAAACCACAGGCCAGACTGCAGTGGAATTATTTCCTTTATTTTCTGGTCATTAGTCTAATTGCTGCTTAGACCCAGTAAAATACAGTATGTACTGGTATCCAAAAAGAGTGTGTGAGTGTGTGTGTGAGTGTGTGTGTGTGTGTGTGTGTGTGTGTGTGTGTGTGTGTTCTATCCACTCATTAAGGCCGAC
>CM035790.1:47101453-47113953 GCA_020466265.1 Siphamia tubifer
GACTTGAATGTGTCTTTTGGTCGAGTATACGGGTCCAAACATCCTACCTGCTCAATACTTCCATACTGATCCTTATGAGTATCAGACAATTTCGAAGCATAGTCAGAAAGACCATCATTTTCAGCCATAAAACTGTACAATGATAGAGTGCTGGGTTTTCTCAGTCCAATATGGCGGCACAACGAAAGATTCGCGGAATCATGGGATTGCATTACGTCACATGCATTACCTCTATAGGGCACTATACAGTGGTTAGGGAGTGACTTTGGACACAGCCTGGGTGTGTTTGTAAAGTGAAGCATGGTCCATTTGGCCTTGGGCAGCGGTGCGTGTCTACAGTGCATGTCAGCAGCAGCTTACAGACGCTGCATGATTTGAACTGAATCTGGTATCAGTGTGTATGCATGCCTGCGTACGTCTGAACATCCACTCTAGCGGAGAACAATAGTGCATGTGTGCTGCAGTGATTTGTGTGTCTGTGAGGAGGTGGCTGCATGGTCTCCAGTTGGCATGGTGTCTCGTCCCACACCTGTGTGTGTGTGTGTGTGTGTGTGTGTGTCCATGTCTCACCCCAGGGTAAAGCACTTAAGTGGTGTGTGCCTGAGTCCAAACAGCTGTGAGCAGAGGCAGGCAGCGGCTTTGTAAATGACTAGAGACCTGAGATAGAGGCCACAGGGGGAGCCTACCTCTGAAATATACATGTCACTCACCCTCAGAGGAGAGCCAGGGGGAGATATGGGGGGGGGGGGTGCAAAGAGAGAGAGAGGGGGGGGGGCAAAAAAAGAGCGAGAGAGAGGGGGGGGCAAAAAAAGAGAGGGGGGGAGAGAGGGGGGGGCAAAAAGAGAGAGAGAGAGAGAGAGGGAGAGGGGGGGGGGCAAAGAGCGAGAGAGAGGGGGGGGGCAAAAAAAGAGAGGGGGGGGAGAGAGGGGGGGGGCAAAAAGAGAGAGCAAAGAGAGAGGGAGAGAGAGATACTGAGGACAGTGGCAGAGGAATTATTGAAAGACCCACCAAAGAAAATAAAGCAAAAAAAAGAAAACTGAAGAAGGGAAGAAAACAACAAATGCACTACGTGTCCAAAAAAGTATCACATACAATGTTTGACTGCACCACCTTTGTTTTGGATTACAGAACTCATTTACTTTGACTTTTTTGTTACATAATGCTTATGTAGTGTCACATATTTCACCCATAGTTGCATTATTTTTATTGATGATGATGATGATGATGATGATCACTGCATCAACTCTTCATCATCCCAAATTAGAGTCTGGCCTTTTTGGAAGCTGATGGTCCCTGAAATTCCCTGTATCATTCATTTTTTCAAAATAAAACCAAAAATAAGACAATGAAACAAGTTGTTTCCAAAACCAAAATGAAAAAAACTAATAACAATGTGTTTTTTCAGTTTTCGTTTTTGTGTTTAAATGAATAATGGATAAAACAGATAACAACCGTTTTCTGTTTCATCTAATTTTGACCTGAAGCAAGTTGAGCAAACTGGAAATGACCTTTGACCCACAGCGACACAGATGTAAACCTATGTCCTATGAGGGTCACCCTAGGACCACGGTATCACACCATAATGATCTACATGTTTCTATGGTTGTTAACATTCATTTACATTTTACTCAACTTGAATCAGGTCAAAATCACTTCACTGTGTATCTTTGCACCATTTGAAGCTGTTCGTTTGACTTGATCTACCATATTTTACCATATATATTCTACCATATATCTACCGTATTTTTCGCACTGTCAGATGCATTGGACTATAAGTGAAGTCAAAATGATCAGATAAAAAAGTTTCTTTAGGTTGTCAACATTCATTTCTGCTGTTGTTTTTGGGCCATAGTTTATTTACCCAGTAGCTACTACAGGGATATTACTGTGAATTACTTTTACTTTTCAAATTAAAATACCATTAAAATGGCTACATTGTATGCGTTCTGTTTGTGTACGATAATTTCTTCAAAAATACGATAATTTTGTTGGACAGTCGGACATTTCCTCTCTGACGACACTGGCAGTGTTTCTATAGAAGACACCAGAACACTTATCTAATGTTTGTCTCACAAACGCTGCATGGGGGGAGGAGCTCCAAAACAGCGCGGCGGTCAGTCTGCCATTTTGGCTCTGCGGGGCCCGTCGGAGGCCGAGTGAGTCCAGCAGGAGCGGCCGACTGGGGAGACCATTACTGCTCCTGCTTGTGCTCCACCACAGGCTGCGGCACTGGCCTGTTGACACAACTCCATATATATGCTAATGGGCATGAGTCTGTGGAGGGGGGTTATGTGTGTGGACCCCAAAACAGGGGTTAGCCAAAAGCTTTCATCTGGACCATGAGCTGGTCCTGGACAATGTGATGCTGGAACACAAAGTGATTTATACTTTTTACAGTTCCACTTTTTATTCTATACTTATTTATTGTTCTTTGTTCAACATTTAATTATTTATTATGTTGTCTGTGATTGTTTTGCTGTTTTTCATTTTGGTTTTGGAAACAAATAGTGAAGAAACAAGTTTTTTTTTTAATCTGTGTATCACTCGTTCTTTCGTTTTCCAACTGCCAATAAAAAAAAATTTAAATAAAAAGGAGATGGATTTTTTTCTCTTTCTTAATCCAACACAATAAACTAATATGTGACCCCCCACCAGTAAACCAGGCATAAGTGTGTGTAAATCCAAACAGAGTTATGTGTGTATCTTGGTAGAGTGTAAACTAAGGTTTAAGATGGTGAAAAAATGATGTTTCTATCACAAGTAGAACCAAAGTTATGGTCATTTTAATATCCACATTTGGACATATTTTACAATTTGCATATTTTTAGATATTGTCCGTTAAAGTTTTGGACTGTTTTGGGGTAGGAAGTCCTTAGCAACGCATAATAATTTGTATCCGATTGACACAAATTGTTGACAGATGTTAAAGGACACTCTGATGGACATGTCACAGAAGTTTTATATATTATAATAATAGGACAGAAGTGTGACGTATTATAATCATTTGGCTTACACCATTGGACAGAACATTCAATATAAGCTTTTACCTCGTACCAAACACTTGGGTGTTTACCCACGGAACGGAGATCGTTTTGTTCGGCGAAAAGAGGTGGAAGTCGTCTTTGTCTTTGCTCAGCAATACCTGAACTTTTGTCGCCGCTTAAATAATTGACTTAATAAACACCTTTATTGATTGGATTTCAATGTAATGACCACAGGAAGTGAACATAGAGGTGTTAAGGTACCGTTTTTTGATAAGGTGTAAACACTAATAACAAATCACCTTCCAGCCTAAATTTGGCTGTAGCTCTGAACGGCTCAGCGCCACTTATGCCTGGTTTGGTGGTGGGGGGGGTCACATATATGCCTGGGTTTTTATATTTCAATTTTTGGCTCAGATCTAAAATATTAAATGGAAAAACAGACCACTGGACTGAATTAGAATTTTATATTTAATTGTTTGTATTTATGTGACCTGAAAGTTTTGCGCACAGCAGTTCAGGTAGTGAGATTTAAAAAAAAAAATAAAAATATCGTTTTTATTCATCGTGCTTTGGTGCCAACACTGGCAGCAGCCAAGACAGAAGAATGTTGACTTTTGGAAGTCAGTCAGAATGAAGGAAGTTTAAATCTATATTTTCCAGCAGTAAAATCTGGCAGGATGATATTTCACCAGAGTTACAACACTCCTACATAAAACAACCGTCAATGGAAACACGTTCAAAGTGCAAATATACACTGTTGAAATTTTAAGAATATCGCTATTGTTTTGTGAAAACTGTCATGGAAACACAACAAGAAAAAAAGTTTGGACTTTGTTTCCAAAGTAATTTCTTTACATGTTACATTTATTACATTTCTAACAAACAATTTATACAGGACATGTCATGTATTTGTAATGTATATAAAGCTCACTACATGAACTGCTGTGTGTAGTTCAATGGCCCGTTTTTCTATTTAGTATTTTTGATCTGAACCTAAAATTGAAATATGAAAACCCAGGCTTGATTAAGAGAAAGAAAATAATCCATCTCCTTTTTATATTTTTTAGTTTTTGATTGGCAGTTGAAAAATGAAAGAACAAATGATACGCTGATTTTTTTTCATTGTCTTATTTTTGGTTTTATTTTGAAAAACAAATGAACGACTGATACACAGACTCCGATGAATCCGAATACAGACGGGCAAACGCTGCTGGATTTGACTGACCGTGTCGGGGGGTTGTGGGGTCCTTGGTTGGACAGAGAATGGCAACATATGTGTGTGTGTGTTGCTGGGGGGAGGTGGTCAAGGTCCCAATGGCCGAGCAGATATTCATAGAATTCCACTTGGATGGACACAAAGCCTCCCTTTCGCAGCCATTGGGCAGCCAGCCGAGAAAACACCACAAACACCAATACATCCTCAAATCCTCAGCGACCAGATAGCAGCTGGAGGTCTGTGATAAAGTTGGACCATTTGATTTGCAGAGGTGGAAGTTTGTAGCAAGGCATGCATTAGTGTGAGGGGCTGACGGCTGCTCAGGACACTTGTTTGATTGCAAAAATAAGAGGGGGGGTAAAGATCTGGGATGCAATAGAAGTATCAAACACAGGTTTATCTCATGCACTGCAGTGACACATAATCTGCAACAGAACATTTCAACTCTTTCATCTGTGCTGTAAAACTAGAAAGGCCAAAAAAAGGACCACGAATAGAAGTGTGAACCTAAAAATATAAAGACATCTGGTAAATGAGGTCGAGGAATTTGCCACAATAACCTCCTGAGACCCCAGGAAAGAACAAGTTTGGGCTTTTTTCCCTTTTTGCAAACAGTATAATGAAACGATTTTTTTCAGATGCATTTTATTTTATTTTTTTTTATAGAATGTACTGTAGTTTCTTGACTATAAAGTGACACTTAAAAGACTTACATTTTCTCCAAAAACCACAGTGCACCTTATATATGGATTAATTTTGGTTGTACTTAGTGAGTGGGAATTTTGACTTTTTATCTTTTAATGTTGACTTTTTATCTGATCATTTTGACTTCACTTAATCTGTCTTATACTCCAGTGTGTCTTATACTCCAGTGTGTCTTATACTCCAGTGTGTCTTATACTCCAGTGTGTCTTATACTCCAGTGTGTTTTATACTCCAGTGTGTCTTATACTCCAGTGTGTTTTATACTCCAGTGTGTTTTATACTCCAGTGTGTTTTATACTCCAGTGTGTTTTATACTCCAGTGTGTTTTATACTCCAGTGTGTTTTATACTCCAGTGTGTCTTATAGTGCGGAAACTACGGTACTTTACAGTGGAAATGCATCACTGGGTCTCAGGAGGATGTGACAATATTTAAAGCAGGGGTCTCAAATCAGATCAAATTGAGTTTGAGACTCCTGTTTCATGTCTGAACCCCCCCCCAGGTTTTCCCAAGTCTTTAGCGGTCACATGTGTTGGCCTTCCTGGTCTTAACGCCACATAGATTGCAGAGCGCTCGTCTCGTCTCTTCTGTCCTTTACCTTGGTCTTGTTCGGTGGGGGGGAGCTGTTGCGGCCCTTGTCGCTCTGTGGGTGTGTGTTGGTGGGTGGTGAGTGTGCACCCAGGTTAGCTTGGGGGGGCATACTGCCTCCGTGCTGCTTGGCCCCCGGGGAAACCTGCATGGCCGCCAGCTGAGCTGCGTACAACTGCTGCAAGGTCAGAACGACAGGAAAGAGGAGAGGCAAAGGGGGGGGGAGAGAGAGAGAGAGAAAGGGGTGACATTAATAAATGAATACTCGAGAGCACAAACAAAAAGAAAGACGCTGACTTAAAAAGCTCTGGAAGAAGAAGCCATTAGTGGCCTCGGCCGCTGTTGTGTGACAGAAAGAGATAGAGGGACATCTCCACTGTCAACCTCACCCCCCCTCACCCCCTGGGAGAAGCGCTAACAGCCTCTCTGACAGGGCCCAGAGATGGCCATGTCCCCTCCAGGTGCATCGTGGGAGAAAGGGAAAACATTCTGGCTATCGAGGTCACGCCGGAGAGCCCGGCTTTGGCTCAAGGTGAAAAAAGTGATGATGGAGAAGGGAAAAAAAAGACAGAGAGAGAGAGAGAGAGAGAGAGAGAGAGAGAGAGAGAGACAGAGAGAGAGAGAGAGAGACAGAGAGAGACAGAGAGAGAGAGAGAGAGAGAGAGAGAGAGAGAGAGAGAGAATTCATGAAGCTACATGATGCCAGATGGGACATGCCAGAAGTGTCGTGTGCTCCTGCGTGTGTGTGTAACAATAAAGGCGTAAAACACACACACACACAAAAGCTATAAAATACGCCTTAAACGAAGATAAATCGATTCAATAACTGCGCCGCGAAACAAAAAATCATGCCCCCCCCTATTCTTATTTATGTATTTAATTAATTTCCAATTATACAAAAGCATTATGGCATGTGGCGCTATGGTGTGAACATACTTGGGAATATTTATGCAATACCATTGTATCACACAAAACAGTCTCGGGCCAGTATTTCCACAGCAACACACACGCGGCGTAATATTCACAAGTTGGAAGGAGCTTCAATATTCATAACCGCTTCTTTTTCTGCCTCTGTCTTCTCCTCAAAACCATTCTGCAAAGCTCAATTACTTTTATGTGGGCTAATACAAATCTCCGAGACGCTGTTTTGTTTTCTCAGAATTGTTATTCCCTCGTCTGAAGAGCAAGAGAACGGTTGTTTTTGCTGAGAAAAAGTAACTGATGTGTTGTTTTTGAGTAGTTATAATTGTTATTATTTATTTCTGGTGGAAGATTTTTCTGGAAGACGACCATCCTTTTTTTGAGTTTAACTTCCGTCCTTCTGTTGGCGCTTGGCTGCCGGCCACCGGCGTCAAACAAAGGCTGGTTTATGCAAATGGACAAGGAGGAGATGCTGTCACTGCTGTTTCTCTCTCTCTGGCTCTGTTTGTACCTCTCTCTCTCTCTCTGTCTTCACAGCCACATTAGCTCCTGCTCTCCTCTGCTATCTTAAATAAAGACATTTATCTCTTTATATAAACAAGAAAAAGAAGACTTTCAAACTGGCGGTACACTCATGCACAAAGGAGTAGTTCTTGGAAGAAGCTCAGAATTTGAAATAATCTCCTCCTGACTGTCACTCACACAGCGATGCCTTTTCCAACACGGTCACAGGAACGCTTCCTGTTGTTCATTCACTCTATCTCTTACTTTACTGAATACCCAACTTTGCTATTCACTCTAAAACACAGGACGACACCAGATAGTCCGTAAAGGTAAGTTCTATTCCCAGCCAAAAACTTCCTACTGGAAAAACACTTTCAAAAAGTTACAGGGTTACTTCAGTATATTTTTCTGTGTGCCTTATCAAACTACATTCATCAATTGTTGGCCAGTGTTAGCTGTTAGCAGTGTTAGCGGCTGCTACGTGCAGGTGCACAGCTGTTAGCAGTGACAACGCTAGCGCATTGATTGCTATTGAGAGAAAGTAGCTCCAAACAATTACGTGGTGAATTGTTTTTCAGTGATGGTTTTGTTATGTAAATAAATCACTCATTCCAACACATACTGTTTTAAGAAGAAACATGTTTTATTTTGTTGACCCCAGTAAACCTGCTGGGACTACTTTGGCTTTGATGATAACCGGACCACAACTGGGCTCAAAGGACACTGTCGGGGGTAAGTCACTGTGGGTGCACCAGAGTAAAGGGGCGGAGTCACTGTGGGTGCAGCAGAGTAAAGGGGCGGAGTCACTGTGGGTGCACCAGAGTAAAGACACTGATGACAAAAACATTCATCTGAAAAATACTCAACTGTCCCTTTAAAGCTTTATATGAAACATTGACAAAGTTGGAGCCTGAGGTCATTATTTAATTGATGGCAATGGGTAATTTATTTTTTGGGGGGGCATGGCTCAGGAGGTAGAGCGGGTCATTCATTAACAGAAAGGTTGGTGGTTTGATCCCGCTCTATCCTTGGGCAAAGTCCCTTCACCCTCGTGCCTCCAGTGTCACCCACACTGGTGTATGAATGAGTATGAATGTTCAGTGGTGGTCAGAGGGACCATAGGTGCGAATTGTCAGCCACACTTCTGTCTGTCTGCTCCAGGACAACTGTGGATACATATGTAGTTTACCACCACCAGAGGGAGAATGTGAGAGTGAATGAATAATGGATGAATAGTGTAAAGTGCTTTGGGTGCCTTGAATAGTGCTATAGAAAATATAATCCATTATTATTATTATTATTATTATTATTATTATTATTATTGTTATTAAATAGGAGTCCTCGTGTCAGTGTGTGTGTGGTATAGCAGGTTTAAAGGTGTTAGCAGGCAGCGTTTAGCCGCTAACGGGGTTTCAGAATTTGTGTAAGGGGGAAACAACCGCATAAAGGCTGTGAGGTTTTCCAGAGCTGGGACAACCTGCTGCTCACACAGAAGAAGCTGATAATGAGCGATTCAGCGTCTGCGATTCTTTGAGTCCCCAGGAGGGACTTAAAGAACTGCACTCACGACGAGGTAGGGTAGGTAACCCCAGGGGCAGAGCGGAGCATCCTTCCTGCACTTCCCTTTTTGTTTCATGTTTTATTCTGCTGTGTTGTCTTTGTCAAGCACTTCCAACTGCCTCCAGGACGAACCACGGCGCCGCACGAGCACATGTTGGACTCAGAGGAAACTGTGATCACTGTGGACGTACGGTAGACAGGGTGCGGTCTGTAGTCAGCAGGTGACGGGTCACACTCTGGAGGGTCATACGACGGACGCTCCGCAGAAGAAGAACCAGCTCCCTGAGATCAGATTAGCCTCCGCTCGCTCATTTCTCTTCAATTAGCTGCTCTGTGCACGCAGCCGAGCGTTAACACCCTCCCCCTCCTCCTCTTGCCCACCTCCCCACCAGCCAAACCCCCGAGCGAGTGGACCACAGGCAGTGTGTGTGTGTGTGTGTGTGTGTGTGTGTGTGTGTACATGCGCATGTGTGTGTCCTGCCGTATTCGGACCAGTGGTTCAAAGGCCTCTTTATTTGCAGAGTGAATTGAGTTCCATTACAAGGCCAGCTCCCGTCACTCAAAGCCTGCTCAATGGGCCGGCGAGCAATGACACACACACACACACACACACACACACACACACACACACACACACACAGAGGGCAGAGGCAGAGCGCGCCCAGAGCATTGCCACAACGACATGCATGTCAACAAACAGGAAGTGACAGCCCAAAGCCCCCTGGGGTGACCGGAGGAGTGAGCACACACAGGCACACACACAACACAGCAACACAATGACTGGGGAGGGCTGTAGGGGTGTGTGTGTGTGGGGGGGGGGGGCAGACGTAGTTGCAGGATGAGACGAAAGAATGTGAAATGTCACTCACTAACCCAGCGTACAGACACACTAAGACTTCCTGTTCGCTCTCTGTCCCAGTCCCTAATGTGACACCAACACCGACCCACACATCTGGAGTGTTTTTTTTGTTTTTTTTTGTGTGGGTGCACGTGAGCGTATGCAGTGGTCAGCACACGCTGGTCACATGACCCTGGCCTTTGTGTGGCTAAAGCCTGTGCTCCATTGATGGGCGGTGAAGAGGTGATGAGTGACTACTGGTGTTTCTGTGAGTGAAGACATGGGGGGGTGTTTACTATTACTACTATTGACATTGTGTGTGTGTGTGTGTGTGTGTGTGTGTGTGTGTGTGTGTCAATCTGTCGAACACACACACATCACCATCTTCTAAAATGACAAGAGAAACAGCTCGACACAGAGGGATGAAGTTTAAGAAGTGTGTGTGTGTGTGTGTGTGTGTGTGTGTGTGTGTGTGTGTGTGTGTGTATACCTGTCTCCATGGGGACATTGTTGGGGACCTCTGACACTATGGTGAACAAAATTCAAGTCCCCACAAGGGTTAAATATAAATAAAGGTCCCCACTTGTAAAATAGAAATGATGTGGACCTATAAATACATTAATTTGTTTTTTCTGGAAGTCCCCATAAAGCATGAGGTAAATGGGTGTAAAGTGAAACATGTATTTTTGAAAGACTTGAAGATGTGTTTACTTTTTTCTGTATTTTTTAAATATTTTATTTACTTTTTATATACTGTATTTGTTACCTCCGCTAAGGTGGTTATGTTTTTGCCAGCATTTATCTGTTTGTTTGTCTTATTTTCCAGGTAACTCAAAAACTTATGGACGGATTTTGATGAAAATTTCAGGATATGTTGGAAATGTGAACAGGAAGAACTGATTTCATTTTGGGGGTGATCAGGGGGGGGGGGGGTCTACCTTGCCGGAGGTCTGTGCTCTCAGTTATATTTATTTTTAATTTAACTTATCATATTTTTAAAATTATATAATTATGATTATTCTATTTCAGTTATTTAGATTTACATTTTATTTTATTCATTCATTAATTTTTTATTTTTTAATTTTAGTCTATTAAATAATTAAAAAAAATAGATGCAGTTACACTCACTACCCTATGCCTACTTGATTACAAACTTGGTCCTCATGAGACATTTAAACTAGTGTGTGTGTGTGTGTGTGTGTGTGTGTGTGTGTGTGTGTGTGTGTATGTGTGTGTGTGTGTGTGTGTGTGTGTGTGTGTGTGTTCTTGGTCAATAATCTACAGCTTTAGTCAGATTACAGCTGGTCTGTTCTTTGTTGTCATAGTTAGAGCTTCAGTTCTATAGTTTACATGGACACGCTGGACTATTGTTTGGATCTAAATGGATTCTTGTCTGTATGCCCCCCCCCCCCCCCCCCCCCCCCCCCACCCCACACACACACACACACACACACACACACACCTCTTGTAGTGTATGAACAGAAAGAAAAAAGCAAACAAAAATGAAATAAAATAGTGGGCTCAAATAGAAAACTCTGACCTAAACATCTTTAGAGTGTCTTTCTCAATCAGTCTTTTCTTCCTTTTAAGCCTTTTTTTTTTTTGCTTTTCTATTTTGTAATCAAAGTATATGTGAGATAAACACAAAAAAAACACCAAAAGATGAGCGCAGTGGCCAAGCCTGAATAAATGTTTATCACAATGCGTTCCATCTACCTTCATCCTTTCACTTCAAGGACAAGGAAAATCTGCTGAACTTTCTTTTGAGTGTGTATTTTTTAAAAATGCTTTCAGTTCCAAAGCGTCATCCTTTTAGCGTGAATACAAAACACAAACACATGTAGACTTTTACACCAGTGCTGTGTTCCAATAGTCATACTGTCATAACTACACTTATGGTACGGCCACGCCCAATGCCAATTTACGCATGTACGCCTGTGGAGGCTGGTCTATGGACTGGACGTCCCAGATATGTGGGAGGGCCAGACGTCATCACTTTTGGGTTCAGCTGGTCCAGCAGAAGCTCCTCCAGCACCAGGACTTCCAGCACCTTCTCCAGGAACTGTCGTCTGGATGACGTCCGCTTTCAACGGTATTTCAGGCTGACTCGGGTTAATTTTTTTCCTTTTTGCCGCCTGCTGGGTTGGTCCGTGCGTCATCTGTCATTCTATTACAATGTTGGCAGAATCTCAAAGCTGATTGGCTTTCATTGCCCGACATCACGCAAATTCACCTGACAAGTTCAATATATTCAACTTGAGCATTAACCCGTATTTGCAGCAAAACGTGATGTTCCAACACACCGCGGGGGATGAATCTACGCCCAAACACATCTCTCCGTTGACTTTGTATGTAATCTCGAAGCATGAATGTGAAAATTTGCCTTTGGTGCGGTCGTAGCATTACACACAGCATACTTTCTGTATTTACTAAGAGTACATTTTTCCAATATTGGATGTGATTCTGCCTGTCGTTCTTATCAGAAATGGCATCAAAAACCATGAAAAATACATATTTTTTCTCACCAAAATAGGTGCTTTTTTTTAATGGTTTTCTTCATGAACCTGAATCTGCAGGAGAATGTGTTGTTGCTAATGCCATCAGCGTGTCCTTCTATTGGCTGAAAATACACTGCTGTGTAAAACCATTTTTTTTCTTTTGTAATGAACTTCATTGAACATTAGAAATATTCAATCTCTCAATGAGGACAATGAATATATCACCATTTATTCTCATATATGTGACCCACCACCAGTAAAGCAGGCATAAGTGTGTGTAAATCCAAACAGAGTTATGTGTGTATCTTGGTAGAGTGGAAACTAAGGTTTAAGATGGTGAAAAAATGATGTTTCTATCACAAGTAGAACCAAAGTTATGGTCATTTTAATATCCACATTTGGACATATTTTACAATTTGCATATTTTTAGATATTGTCCGTTAAAGTTTTGGACTGTTTTGGGGTAGGAAGTCCTTAGCAACGCATAATAATTTGTATCCGATTGACACAAATTGTTGACAGATGTTAAAGGACACTCTGATGGACATGTCACAGAAGTTTTATATATTATAATAATAGGACAGAAGTGTGACGTATTATAATCATTTGGCTTACACCATTGGACAGAACATTCAATATAAGCTTTTACCTCGTACCAAACACTTGGGTGTTTACCCACGGAACGGA
>CM035790.1:47116453-47118073 GCA_020466265.1 Siphamia tubifer
AGATTAATGCAGGTTTCTAAGGGCTGCACTTAACTTAAAGCCTAGCTACTGCCGTGTTAGTACACACTTATCTTTCTTTGTAGATTACCAGTTCTCACACCAAAAGCTAATGCTGACGTTATGTTTTTCTACATCTATACCATCATTTGGGAGGTTACAGGGACAGATCAGTGAAGGATAACCTGTGGTTTAAACAGATACCTGGGTTAAATACTGCATTTTTCATTCCCTATCAGTGCTATCTCTGTTCATTCCATGTATGGGTCTAGTGGTGCTTCATAGTCAGAGGAGGCGGGGCTAAAAGGTTGTCTTTCAAATCCTCTGTATGCGATAGGACGGTACTACAACCAATCAGTGTAATCTTTAGGATGACGTAGTTAGAGCGACTGAAAGTTGACGGAGGAGTCTGGAGAAAGTTAGGAATGACTAAACAAAATGGTGGATTATGGAGCTGAACGACTGTTGTCGCTTCTGTAAAAAGAATTTAAAGATTGTTGACGTTTTCTCACATTCTTCACTCATCTGTGATAAAAGGAAATCTACACCTGTTGTTGTTCTTCTTCTATGGTTGTTTACGCTTGTTTCTCTACCAATCGTCACAGTATCACTTTGTTAGTCCCGCCCTCTGACTCTATACTTCACTGTGATTGGTCGACCAGTTTCAGGGAAATCTAGACAAAAGTTACATTGAGTGAAACTAGACTACTACGATAGAACATTATATTTACTGATGCTAGGAGGAGCTAGTGTGGCTAGGCTACTACAATAGAACATTAGATTTACTGATGCTAGGAGGAGCTAGTGTGGCTAGGCTACTACGATAGAACATTAGATTTACTGATGTTAGGAGGAGCTAGTGTGGCTAGGCTACTACGATAGAACATTAGATTTACTGATGCTAGGAGGAGCTAGTGTGGCTAGGCTACTACGATAGAACATTATATTTACTGATGCTAGGAGGAGCTAGTGTGGCTAGGCTACTACGATAGAACATTATATTTACTGATGCTAGGAGGAGCTAGTGTGGCTAGGCTACTACGATAGAACATTATATTTACTGATGCTAGGAGGAGCTAGTGTGGCTAGGCTACTACGATAGAACATTATATTTACTGATGCTAGGAGGAGCTAGTGTGGCTAGGCTACTACGATAGAACATTATATTTACTGATGCTAGGAGGAGCTAGTGTGGCGAGGCTACTACGATAGAACATTATATTTACTGATGCTAGGAGGAGCTAGTGTGGCGAGGCTACTACAATAGAACAGATTTACTGACAAGGAGGAGCTAGGCTAGTTTTTTCTGACTATGAATTAAATTCAATTGTATTTATAGAGCCTCAGATCATGTCATGTTACAGGGCTTTACAGGGTTTATATTATACTTATCTGAACAACTGTTAATATGTTACATTAACATACCAGGAACGTTCTCAGTTCACTGTACGTAACGTTAGCTGAATGTGTGAGCATTTTTTATGCATTTTTTGGCCGGTGCCACAAAATATGGGTGTACAATTGTACCGACTGTGTGCCTAAAATTACTATCCTGTTTCATCACACTCTTCAAAGTTATTGCGACTTGTTTCAGAGAATCTTCACATTGTTGACTGGTTTGTG
>CM035790.1:47123173-47130673 GCA_020466265.1 Siphamia tubifer
CACACTCACACACACACACACACACTCACACACACACTCTTTTCTACTCCTCTTTCCTCCCATCTCTATTTTTTCCCTCTGTTTATTCATTTAACTGATCATCCCATTTAAATACTGCTCTCTCTCTCTTGTGCTTCTGCCTTTTCATCTGGTCTTTATCATCAATCTCTCTCTTTTCCAGGATAAGTGCACTTTTCTTTTTATGTCAGCGCTCTCTGTCTGTCCTTCTCGGTCTATTTGTGTGTGATGTGGATGATATCAATGATATCAAGGGTCAATAGGGAGCCAGATTAACATGCTCTAATGCACAATGTCACACTCATCCCCCAGATTAAGATGTTAAATGCCAACCTTGTACACTCAAAAGCCTCCGTTGCCTTGAAAAACCCTCTCTGTTAAGCTCCTATTGACCACAAGAGCTACTCGGCTGATTTCTATGATGGACATTTGAAACATAGAAAGTGCTTTAAATCATAGAAAGATTAATGCAGGTTTCTAAGGGCTGCACTTAACTTAAAGCCTAGCTACTGCCGTGTTAGTACACACTTATCTTTCTTTGTAGATTACCAGTTCTCACACCAAAAGCTAATGCTGACGTTATGTTTTTCTACATCTATACCATCATTTGGGAGGTTACAGGGACAGATCAGTGAAGGATAACCTGTGGTTTAAACAGATACCTGGGTTAAATACTGCATTTTTCATTCCCTATCAGTGCTATCTCTATTCATTCCATGTATGGGTCTAGTGGTGCTTCATAGTCAGAGGAGGCGGGGCTAAAAGGTTGTCTTTCAAATCCTCTGTATGTAATAGGACGGTACTACAACCAATCAGTGTAATCTTTAGGATGACGTAGTTAGAGCGACTGAAAGTTCACAGAGGAGTCTGGAGAAAGTTAGGAATGATTAAACAAAATGGTGGATTATGGAGCTGAACGACTGTTGTCGCTTCTGTAAAAACAATTTAAAGATTGTTGACGTTTTCTCACATTCTTCACTCATCTGTGATAAAAGGAAATCTACACCTGTTGTTGTTCTTCTTCTATGGTTGTTTACGCTTGTTTCTCTACCAATCGTCACAGTATCACTTTGTTAGTCCCGCCCTCTGACTCTATACTTCACTGTGATTGGTCGACCAGTTTCAGGAAAATCTAGACAAAAGTTACATTGAGTGAAACTAGACTAATACGATAGAACATTATATTTACTGATGCTAGGAGGAGCTAGTGTGGCTAGGCTACTACGATAGAACATTAGATTTACTGATGCTAGGAGGAGCTAGTGTGGCTAGGCTACTACGATAGAACATTAGATTTACTGATGTTAGGAGGAGCTAGTGTGGCTAGGCTACTACGATAGAACATTAGATTTACTGATGCTAGGAGGAGCTAGTGTGGCTAGGCTACTACGATAGAATATTAGATTTACTGATGCTAGGAGGAGCTAGTGTGGCTAGGCTACTACGATAGAACATTAGATTTACTGATGCTAGGAGGAGCTAGTGTGGCTAGGCTACTACGATAGAACATTATATTTACTGATGCTAGGAGGAGCTAGTGTGGCTAGGCTACTACGATAGAACATTATATTTACTGATGCTAGGAGGAGCTAGTGTGGCTAGGCTACTACGATAGAACATTATATTTACTGATGCTAGGAGGAGCTAGTGTGGCGAGGCTACTACAATAGAACAGATTTACTGACAAGGAGGAGCTAGGCTAGTTTTTTCTGACTATGAATTAAATTCAATTGTATTTATAGAGCCTCAGATCATGTCATGTTACAGGGCTTTACAGGGTTTATATTATACTTATCTGAACAACTGTTAATATGTTACATTAACATACCAGGAACGTTCTCAGTTCACTGTACGTAACGTTAGCTGAATGTGTGAGCATTTTTTATGCATTTTTTGGCCGGTGCCACAAAATATGGGTGTACAATTGTACCGACTGTGTGCCTAAAATTACTATCCTGTTTCATCACACTCTTCAAAGTTATTGCGACTTGTTTCAGAGAATCTTCACATTGTTGACTGGTTTGTGCTCCTCTAAGTGATTCTCCCACGTCGTGTTTTCCAAACGTTACCGTGGCGACCTGATGTTTGAGCTATGTCTGTGCGACAGAAACAGCTTCTTATGAAGACCATCCCAAAGGAAATCCAGCAACATTTGAGACATCTGTACTAGTGTTAGTCTGGACAAATCCTTTTCTTTCTGACACAGCCTTAATCTCAACACTTGTGTGTGTGTGTGTGTGTGTGTGTGTGTGTGCGCGCGTCTGAGAGGATTGTAAGAAAAAAATATCTGCAAGTGAGATGTTTTTTTTTGTACTTGTTGTGTACTCAAACCCCCCCCCCCTAATTGCAAAGTGGACAAATGGGAGATTGTGAATGCGTCGGGACACATTGGAACATATGGGAGATGAGATTAAAGCACAGAGGACATTATTCTGGGGCTAAACACACACACACACACACACACACACACACACACACAGTGGTTTCCATGTCTCATGAGGATAAAGTTTGTAATCAAGTAGCCACTGGGTAGTGAGTTTTTTTAAATTAGAACATTTAATAAAATTAAAAACTAAATGAATACTAATTAATTAAAAATAAACAAATAAAATAAATAAATAAAAATAAATAAAATATATTTTTTTATAAATAAGAAAATAGAAAATAAATAAATAAAATCATATATATATATATATATATATATATATACATATATATATATATATATATACATGTGCATTTATAGGGCCACATCATTTCTATTTTACTAGTGGGGACCTTTTTTATATTTAACACTTGTGGGGACCTGAATTTTGGTCCCCATTGTGTCAGAGGTCCCCATGGTGTGACTGTATACACGTATCAACGTCCCAATAAAGATAGATGTGTGATGTGTGTGCTTATGCGCACACACACACACACACACACACACACAGGTTTCCATGACTCATGAGGACCCAGTTTGTAGGTAACAAAGCCATTGGGTAGTGAGCGTAAACATATCTTTCTTTTTTTTTAATAAATAAAAAAAATCTTTATAAAAATAAATTAAACTAGGAAATTCAATTTGATTCAATAAAAATAATAGAAAAATAAAATAAATGGAAAAAGTAAACCTCTTTTATTACAATAAATACAAAAATGTAATATGCATAAAACATAAAAAAATAAAAAAATAAAAGTATGTAATAAAATTTAATTTAATTACAAAATTAAAAATTCAAACCTTTGAAAAATACATGTTTTGCTTTGCACTTGTTTCCCCTTATGCCTTATGGGGACTTCCAGAAGACAAGTTAATGTGTTCATCAGGGACATCATTTGCATACTTCACACAGATATCACCTATATTTATCTTTAACCCCATGGTGTCAGAGGTCCTCATGGTGTGACTATGTAAAAATATCAATGTCCCCATAAAAATAAACGCACACACTGGGCTGGGTTCTCCATGATAGAATTATACAGCTCTGTTATTCTCCTGTAGTGTCTAACATATGGGCCAGTGTGTTTAGTTGACAGGTGCAAATGTATTGAATCCACTCTGCTTGACCTTTGACCTAGATTTCCCACCATTCTCAACATGTGTAAGCAGTAAGTGAAAAAGATGTGCTTCCTCCTGTTAATATACATGAAAATGTGTGTGAATGCAGCTGTTTCACTCACATGTACATATGTGTGCGCACACTTCTGTCATATTTTATGATAATGTGTGTCAGAAGGACAGGAGGGCCGAGTCCCGCCTGTGTGGGGACACGCTGAACACAGGAGGTTAATGTGTTTCAGACAGGCAACTGAGAGGACGCCCGCGCAGGCTCTTAACCCCTGGGAAAATAGCCCCTCCCCCCCAAAAAAGCCTATGTGGATGTGAGTGCAAGTATGTCAGGTCTGGATGTGTGTGTGTGTGTGTGTGTGTGTGTGTGTGTGGGTGGGTGTGCATTCCTATCTTTATTATTAATATGTTTACACAGTCACACCATGGGGACCTCTGACACTATGGGGACCAAAATTCAGGTCCCCACAAGTGTTAAATATAACACTATAGTAAAATAGAAATGATGTGGCCCTATAAATATATTAATTAGTTTTTTCTGGAAGTCCCCATAAAGCATGAGGGAAAAAGGTGTAAAGTGAAACATGTATTTTTCAAAGGTTTGAAGATGAGTTTGCATAAAAAAAGGATTTAATGATGTTCATCTATAGTCTGTCTGTCCATGGGAGTGGATCTGTCCTCCAGTGTGGTTCTCCTCAACATTTATTCTTTTTCCCACTGGGTTTGAAAGGGGGAGGGTCTAAGGACAGGGGAGGGTCTAAGGACAGGGGAGGGTCTAAGGACAGAAGGAGGGTCTAAGGACAGGGGGAGGGTCTAAGGACAGGGGGAGGGTCTAAGGACAGAAGGAGGGTCTAAGGACAGAAGGAGGGTCTAAGGACAGGGGGAGGGTCTAAGGACAGGGGGAGGGTCTAAGGACAGAAGGAGGGTCTAAGGACAGAAGGAGGGTCTAAGGACAGAAGGAGGGTCTAAGGACAGGGGGAGGGTCTAAGGACAGGGGAGGGTCTAAGGACAGAAGGAGGGTCTAAGGACAGAAGGAGGGTCTAAGGACAGGGGGAGGGTCTAAGGACAGGGGGAGGGTCTAAGGACAGAAGGAGGGTCTAAGGACAGTGGAGGATCTAAGGACAGGGGGAGGGTCTAAGGACAGAAGGAGGGTCTAAGGACAGAAGGAGGGTCTAAGGACAGGGGGAGGGTCTAAGGACAGGGGAGGGTCTAAGGACAGAAGGAGGGTCTAAGGACAGAAGGAGGGTCTAAGGACAGGGGGAGGGTCTAAGGACAGGGGGAGGGTCTAAGGACAGGGGGAGGGTCTAAGGACAGAAGGAGGGTCTAAGGACAGTGGAGGATCTAAGGACAGGGGGAGGGTCTAAGGACAGAAGGAGGGTCTAAGGACAGAAGGAGGGTCTAAGGACAGGGGGAGGGTCTAAGGACAGGGGAGGGTCTAAGGACAGAAGGAGGGTCTAAGGACAGAAGGAGGGTCTAAGGACAGGGGGAGGGTCTAAGGACAGGGGGAGGGTCTTTTCATATATCTCTGTAGTTGATTGTGTTTCTGTAAAACCCTGTGAGACGACTTTGTTGTGATTTGGGGTTTTATGAATCAAACTGAATTGAATTAATTTTTTATGTATTTTTAATTATTTATTTACTTTATTATTCTCTTAAATTATTCATTTTATTTATTGATTTTATATTTAAAATAATTATTTTATTTATTTATTCATTGATATTCATTTCCTTTTTTATTTAATTGAATGTATTGTTTTTATTTCATTATAAAAGTGTTTACACATTGTCTACTTGAATACATACTTGGTCCTCATGAGACATATAAACAGTATGTGTTTGTTGGAAACACTGTAAAAAAAATTCCCTGATATTTACAGACTTGCCAGTAATTCTGTAGCTAGGAATTACAGGATATTGTGTGTATATATATATATATATATATATATATATATATATATATATATATATATATATATATATATATATTATTTTTAATTTTTTTAACATATAAACTAGTGCATTTTCACATGTCTCAGATGAGTCATGTGACAATAGGAACCTGATAAAAGGAACATTTGGTCAAATGTCCAGTCATGGTCTGACTGTCAACTGTACTCTATATGATATCCCACAATGCATTGCACACATTGCACATTACTGTACAGTTAATTAGGGACTAATATCCTGTAAGGTTTTAGTCATTTCTTAGAGTGAAGGTAAAGAGTGAGTGTGTTAACGGTACGACAGCAGGACCGGTGGAGTCCTGGTCCTGGTCCTGGTCCTGGTCCTGGTGAGTGGGATAACAGATGTTGACTGCTGTTTTTACTCCTCTTCCTCTTCCTCTCTGTAGCTTTGTTTCTTTCTCTCTGTTATCTCTATTCAGCTTTTTTGGCTCGCTCACTGATTTATGACATCGTGGCTGAGCACAGAAACAGAGCAGCTTTTAAACTTTAAAGTACATTTCCTCACAAACGGGCCAAAATGTAATGAGTCAAATAACATCCATGTCTGTCCAGTCCCCAAATCTTTCTCAGATAGAAAACGTCACATCACAAATCATGCATTTTTCTACGTTAAATTTAGATGCTGCTTCATTGCTCAACGATTTTCCAAGTATTTTTTTTTGACTGCATTTATCCAAAAGACAAGTATGGCAGTATGGTGATAGACAGGCTTTAAAAGGTTAGTATTTCAGGAAGACGTTAAAGTCCTCCTTACAGCAAACACCCCAGGACTGAGAACATAACCTGCACACTATACTTTTGAATAGAACTGCTATTTTTAAACCTTCTTAAACCTTTATCCCACCAAACTGTCATTTCGTTGTAACTTGCGTGCAATGACAATTACGTGTATTCTACAACCAGGGCCGGATTATGGTAGATCTGGGCCCCGGGGTCAGGAGTTTGACACACACACACACACACACACACACACACACACACACACACAC
The DNA here is from genome assembly GCA_020466265.1 of Siphamia tubifer. NCBI lineage: Eukaryota > Metazoa > Chordata > Actinopteri > Kurtiformes > Apogonidae > Siphamia > Siphamia tubifer. The sequence goes on from CM035790.1 coordinate 47,129,698, forward strand.
CAACCTACCCTGCATAACGATTCTACAAAAGTTTCTTTCTGCTCGTCCTTCTTTCATAATCGTCCACTAACTCATTAAAGTTGAGCTGTTGAACAAACTCTGATTCTTTAGCCTAGCCACACTAGCTCCTCCTAGCATCAGTAAATCTAATGTTCTATCGTAGTAGCCTAGCCACACTAGCTCCTCCTAGCATCAGTAAATCTAATGTTCTATCGTAGTAGCCTAGCCACACTAGCTCCTCCTAGCATCAGTAAATCTAATGTTCTATCGTAGTAGCCTAGCCACACTAGCTCCTCCTAGCATCAGTAAATCTAATGTTCTATCGTAGTAGCCTAGCCACACTAGCTCCTCCTAGCGTCAGTAAATCTAATGTTCTATCGTAGTAGCCTAGCCACACTAGCTCCTCCTAGCTTCAGTAAATCTAATGTTCTATCGTAGTAGCCTAGCCACACTAGCTCCTCCTAGCGTCAGTAAATCTAATGTTCTATCGTAGTAGCCTAGCCACACTAGCTCCTCCTAGCGTCAGTAAATCTAATGTTCTATCGTAGTAGCCTAGCCACACTAGCTCCTCCTAGCGTCAGTAAATCTAATGTTCTATCGTAGTAGCCTAGCCACACTAGCTCCTCCTAGCGTCAGTAAATCTAATATTCTATCGTAGTAGCCTAGCCACACTAGCTCCTCCTAGCATCAGTAAATCTAATGTTCTATCGTAGTAGCCTAGCCACACTAGCTCCTCCTAGCATCAGTAAATCTAATGTTCTATCATAGTAGCCTAGCCACACTAGCTCCTCCTAGCATCAGTAAATCTAATGTTCTATCGTAGTAGCCTAGCCACACTAGCTCCTCCTAGCATCAGTAAATCTAATGTTCTATCGTAGTAGTCTAGTTTCGCTCCATATAACTTTTGACGCTGTGACGATTGGTAGAGAAACAAGTGTAAACAACCATAGAAGAAGAACAACAATGGGTGTAGATT
>CM035790.1:47135673-47137388 GCA_020466265.1 Siphamia tubifer
CTTCGTGTTTAAATGAATAATAGAAAAAAATGGATAACATCCGTTTTCTGTTTTATCCAATTTTGAACTGAAGCAAGTTGAGTAAACCGGAAATGACCTTTGACCCCCAGTGAAAAAGATGTAAACCTATGTCGTATTTTGGGGAAACTAAGAGGGTCACCCTAAGACCTGAAGATATGACCATGGACAGCATAAGCCAGGTATAACTAGATGTAAACATACATACTAACCTGGTCTTCAGGACCAGGTTAGTATTATATAATATAATAGTAATATCCACAGCACAGATTATTGGAAAATCTTTGGCTTCTGTCCAAAACTCATTAATTATTTCTGTGAAGGAGGTGATGTTTTACCTCACGTTTGTTTGTCTGCAAGACAAACAAGATAACTCAAAAAGTTATTGATGGATTTTGATTAAACTTTCAGTGATAATTGACCATGCTTTAAGGAAGAAACCATTAAATGTTAATCTCTAAAGGTCAAAGGTCAAGGTGCCAGTGAAGGTCAACAGTTCAAACACATCAGTGGTGATATCTCAGAATCCAGACCAGATAGTATCAGCTGTTTTTTTTCCTTCACTTCGTCTGACCTTCTGACCTCAGATGAGATAACACCCATAGGCTCCATGACGTCACGTAAAGACGTCACATGACGTCACGTAAAGACGTCACATGACGTCACGTAAAGACGTCACATGACGTCACGTAAAGACGTCACATGACGTCACGTAAAGACGTCACATGACGTCACGTAAAGACGTCACATGACGTCACGTAAAGACGTCACATGACGTCACGTAAAGACGTCACATGACGTCACGTAAAGACGTCACATGACGTGGCACCAATGGTATATTTGGTAAATGTATGACCTTTAACCTTAAAGCAGGTTATTGACATATTTAATTAAATCAGACAATATCTTGTGCTTCATATTTAACATTAGATCTAACATGTGACATTTGGTCGTTGTGCGACGTCACATAACGTCAGAGTGACGTCATACGTGGTCGAATATTGAAATGGACATATGTGAAAAACAGGAGCCAGGATTTCTGGGAATGTTTTTAAACCCTCTAAGGCACAGGTGTCAAAGTCCAGTCCTCGAGGGTCGGTGTCCTGTATGTTTTAGATATGTCGCTCTTCCATGAGATTCAGTTTAACCCTTTAACTCCTGAGAACTAACAAAAAAATTGGTAACATGAGCAAAGTAAGAGACAAATGGCAGAAAAAAAACAAACAAAAAAAATACAATAAAAACATTTAAAAATTAAAAAAATAAACAAAATGAGCAACAAAAACGAATGAATATTTACAAAATGACAAATAATGTGGAAAGAAAACTATTATTGAAATTTGGTCCCAGCAATTTTACTTTTGCCTTTAAATTTTTTAAAAATAAAATAAATAAATAAATAAAAACTTTTGCTTTTTGGCATCTTGTCAATGCACAAAACTAAAAAGAAAATGGTTGAATTTTTTTGGAATATTTAAACTAAATCATCCATTCAGAATGAGTTAATAATCAGCTCCTCATCAGACTGATAATGATGTAATGACCTCCAGGTGGAATGGAAGAGGGAAACATCTAAAACATGCAGGACACCGGCCCTCGAGGACCACAGTTTGACACCCCTGTTCTAAGGGATTGTTAATGAGCCATAAAATAAATGGTTAGTGAACACAGAACACTAGTTTATAAAGACGTTCTGA
>CM035790.1:47137488-47144988 GCA_020466265.1 Siphamia tubifer
GAGAGAGAGAGGAGGAGAGAGAGAGGAGAGAGAGAGAGGAGAGAGAGGAGAGAGAGAGAGAGAGGAGAGAGAGAGAGAGGAGAGAGAGAGGAGGAAAGAGAGGAGAGAGAGGAGGAGAGAGAGGAGGAGAGAGAGGAGAGAGAGGAGAGAGAGAGAGAGAGGAGGAGAGAGAGGAGAGAGAGGAGAGAGAGAGAGGAGGAGAGAGAGAAGAGAGAGAGAGGAGAGAGAGAGGAGAGGAGGAGAGAGAGAGAAGAGAGAGGAGGAGAGAGAGAGAGGAGGAAAGAGAGGAGGAAAGAGAGGAGAGAGAGGAGAGAGAGAGGAGAGAGAGAGGAGAGGAGGAGAGAGAGAGAGGAGAGAGAGAGGAGAGAGAGGAGGAGAGAGAGAGAGGAGGAAAGAGAGGAGGAAAGAGAGGAGAGAGAGGAGAGAGAGAGGAGAGAGAGAGAGGAGAGAGAGGAGAGAGAGAGAGGAGAGAGAGGAGAGAGAGAGAGAGAGTAGGAGAGAGAGAGAGGAGAGAGAGAGAGAGAGGAGAGAGAGGAGGAGAGAGAGGAGAGGAAAGAATAGAGGAGAAGAGAGAGAAAAAGGAGAGGAGTAAATGTTCTGCACTTCTATAGTTCTTTTCCACCTTCATGGATCAAAGCTCTTTACAGTAGCTTCACATTCATCCATTCACACCAGTAGGTTTCTAAGGTCAAAGGTCAGTCCTACTGGGGCCTAACTCAGGGTTCAGTGTCTTGCCCAAGGACACTTTGACGTGTGGACAGCCAGAGCTGGGACACGAACCGCCAACCTCTCGGTTATTGGGCGACTGTATTGAGGTAATACTGTATATGTGCATGGACTGAATCTGCTGTTCCCAGGTCAGTGGTACACAGACATGAACAGTGTGATGCGTTCAAGGACCTGTTTGTCATAACAAAAAGCCTCCAGAAGTGCTGCACAATAACCTGTAAGTCTGTTCACTGGGATTAGAAGAAACAGTGACACACAACGCTTTATAGACAATCATTCTGTCCATATGTTACTGTTGTTAGAGCCCAGTAAGACATGTGTGAAACAGCTGTGTAACACACACACACATATACACACACACACACACACACACATATATACACACACACATATACACACACACACACACATATATATACACACACACACACACACACACATATATATACACACACACACACATATACACACACATATACACACACATACACACACACACACATACACACACACACACATATACACACACATACACACACACACACACACACACACACACACACACACACACACACACACACACACACACACACACACACACACACACACACACACACAGACCTCCACAGGGCAATAAACACACACATGCACATAACACAGCTGTAGCATGTTAAGTGTAACTGGCAGAAACAAACAAAACCAACAAAAAAAGGCTAAATTGTTTTACTTCAGGAGTCACATTAAGCTTAATTTGATCTGAAGTAGCTCAACCACTAAAATAATAATATACAGAAAAATGTTTTACAACAAAAAAAGTTAAATTACAAGAGTTTACATCTATAAACTATCCTTTCAATGTGAATAACCTGAACCTATGCTTCATCCTACTCCTTTTTGGACATGTCACTGTGCATTATTATTATTATTATTATTATTATTATTATTATTATTATTATTATTATTATTATTATTATTGTTGTTGTTATTGTTGTTATTGTTGTTGTTGTTGTTGTATTGATTATTGTTGCATTTTGCACATGTTTGAAATAAAGCATTCAAATCAAATCAATCAAATCAAACATGTAATTTTAACACTGTTCTGCCTCAGTTTGTCACTTCCACATGTACATTATAACTTACAGATCACTTAAACACAAAAACAATTAAACACAAGTACAATTAAACATAAAAACAATTAAACACAAATACATTTAGCAAAATCTTGTTAAAATGACACCTGCTTCTCCTAACATATTTCAGGTTATTCACATTTCTTGCAATATTATACTTAGCTTTCATGTAAATACATGTCACAAAATAGAAAAAAATGCAGTTGTCATTATTATTTTTATGTTATGATAATAGTATTTTACTCAGTTGAGATTGAGTCGGTCTGAATGTGGAACCTGAATTCAACTTCATTTCCATTACAGTTTTTCACAAAACAAAAGTGATAGTCCAAACATTTCGACAAAGTATATTTGTACTTTGACGGTACTACAACCAATCAGTGTAATCTTGAAGATGACGTAGTTAGAGCGACTGAAAGTTAACGGAGGAGTCTGCAGAAAGTTAGGAATGACTAAACAAAATGGTGGATTATGGAGCTGAACGACTGTTGTCGCTTCTGTAAAAAGAATTTAAAGATTGTTGACGTTTTCTCACATTCTTCACTCATCTGTGATAAAAGGAAATCTACACCTGTTGTTGTTCTTCTATGGTTAATTACACTTGTTTTTCTCCAATCATTGCAGCTCCACTTTGTTAGGCCCGCCCTCTGACTCTATACTTCACTGTGATTGGTCGACCAGTTTCAGGGAAATCTAGACAAAAGTTACATTGAGTGAAACTAGACTACTACGATAGAACATTATATTTACTGATGCTAGGAGGAGCTAGTGTGGCTAGGCTACTACGATAGAACATTATATTTACTGATGCTAGGAGGAGCTAGTGTGGCTAGGCTACTACGATAGAACATTATATTTACTGATGCTAGGAGGAGCTAGTGTGGCTAGGCTACTACGATAGAACATTATATTTACTGATGCTAGGAGGAGCTAGTGTGGCTAGGCTACTACGATAGAACATTATATTTACTGATGCTAGGAGGAGCTAGTGTGGCTAGGCTACTACGATAGAACATTATATTTACTGATGCTAGGAGGAGCTAGTGTGGCTAGGCTACTACGATAGAACATTAGATTTACTGATGCTAGGAGGAGCTAGTGTGGCTAGGCTACTACGATAGAACATTATATTTACTGATACTAGGAGGAGCTAGTGTGGCTAGGCTACTACGATAGAACATTAGATTTACTGATGCTAGGAGGAGCTAGTGTGGCTAGGCTACTACGATAGAACATTAGATTTACTGATGCTAGGAGGAGCTAATGTGGCTAGGCTACTACGATAGAACATTAGATTTACTGATGCTAGGAGGAGCTAGTGTGGCTAGGCTACTACGATAGAACATTATATTTACTGATGCTAGGAGGAGCTAGTGTGGCTAGGCTACTACGATAGAACATTATATTTACTGATGCTAGGAGGAGCTAGTGTGGCTAGGCTACTACGATAGAACATTAGATTTACTGATGCTAGGAGGAGCTAGTGTGGCTAGGCTACTACGATAGAACATTATATTTACTGATACTAGGAGGAGCTAGTGTGGCTAGGCTACTACGATAGAACATTAGATTTACTGATGCTAGGAGGAGCTAGTGTGGCTAGGCTACTACGATAGAACATTATATTTACTGATGCTAGGAGGAGCTAGTGTGGCTAGGCTACTACGATAGAACATTAGATTTACTGATGCTAGGAGGAGCTAGCGTGGCTAGGCTACTACGATAGAACATTAGATTTACTGATGCTAGGAGGAGCTAGCGTGGCTAGGCTACTACGATAGAACATTAGGTTTACTGATGCTAGGAGGAGCTAGTGTGGCTAGGCTACTACGATAGAACATTAGATTTACTGATGCTAGGAGGAGCTAGTGTGGCTAGGCTACTACGATAGAACATTATATTTACTGATGCTAGGAGGAGCTAGTGTGGCTAGGCTACTACGATAGAACATTATATTTACTGATGCTAGGAGGAGCTAGTGTGGCTAGGCTACTACGATAGAACATTATATTTACTGATGCTAGGAGGAGCTAATGTGGCTAGGCTACTACGATAGAACATTAGATTTACTGATGCTAGGAGGAGCTAGTGTGGCTAGGCTACTACGATAGAACATTAGATTTACTGATGCATGGAGGAGCTAGTGTGGCTAGGCTACTACGATAGAACATTAGATTTACTGATGCTAGGAGGAGCTAGTGTGGCTAGGCTACTACGATAGAACATTATATTTACTGATGCTAGGAGGAGCTAGTGTGGCTAGGCTACTACGATAGAACATTATATTTACTGATGCTAGGAGGAGCTAGTGTGGCTAGGCTACTACGATAGAACATTATATTTACTGATGCTAGGAGGAGCTAGTGTGGCTAGGCTACTACGATAGAACATTATATTTACTGATGCTAGGAGGAGCTAGTGTGGCTAGGCTACTACGATAGAACATTATATTTACTGATGCTAGGAGGAGCTAGTGTGGCTAGGCTACTACGATAGAAAATTTGATTTACTGATGCTCATGTATGACCCTGACACTGCCTCGCCGCTGTCGTACCCATGGGTTGGACACCTGGTTTGACCCCTCCACCGGTTAACTGGTAACGTCTTTTGGATTGTGGCTCATGTTTTCCAAACACTTGTTTTTGACCTGTCCCTCAGTTGCCAGTCCGATCCAGTGCCAGCTACGGATCAACCACACTTCAGTAGATCAACCTACTTGCACATTATTTTTTCGATCAACATGTTAAAACTGAAATGCCACTTCAGAGTTTTGCATCTGGGTCCATCTGTCCTGTCAAACCATTACACCCTGGGCCAGGGCCGGCATTAGTCATAGTCAGAGTAGGTGGTTGCCGAGGGCACCATATGTCTTGGGGGCACCAAGTGTAACAGAATTAGAATATTAAGCTAAATAAAGTATTAAACTTAACATTTACAATGATTATTCATGGGCACCATGGCCTTTATGAACATCACATGACCTTTGACCTTACTCACATACCTGAATATCACATGACCTTTGACCTTACTCACATACCTGAACATCACATGACCTTTGACCTTACTCACATACCTGAACATCACATGACCTTTGAACTTTCTCACATACCTGAACATCACATGACCTTTGACCTTACTCACATACCTGAACATCACATGACCTTTGACCTTACATTTATTTCTGTGTTTAAATTCCATGTCATTGTTTGTAAGTTAATATGTTTATAAATATGTTTGTTCTGCTTCATCATTTAAAAGTTATCAACGCTAACGCAGCATCTAAACCAGGGGTCGACAACCTGTAACATCCAAAGACACATTTGAACCTGGTTTCCATGGAAACAAAAACACTGGGAGCCACTTATCATCTTTAAAAATCTCAAACCTTACTGTTTTTGTTTGTTTGTTTGTTTATTTCCTCTCTCTCTTCCTCCATACCATAGGATACTGACCACCATGGACGACACCTTCACCAACATTCACTGAATAAACTTTATTTACCAGGTTATTTTAATGTTTATATAAAACAACAAATGACCACAACCACAATATTATTCAAAATATTTTCTCAATGACCTGTAACTTTGGGTGACTGCAGGCACCCGCACACCCGCTCACGCATCACTGATGGACATTCAGTACGTAGGACACTATGTCTACAGATGCTAATTTCAACAAATAGGAAAGAGGGGTGCTCGCCTAGGTCACCAAACTGACCAGAACCGGTCCTGCTCAGGGCAGCATGTTTGACAACTGTGGTCTAAATCCACGGTTCTCAAACTGGGGTCCACGGACCCCTAGGGGGACGTGGCGCATGTCCAGGGGGTACTCGAAATTATTCACGTTTTTTTTTTTTTTTTTTTTGTTTGGTTTTTTTGCTGTTTTATTTTGAAATGCGGAAGTTTTATTTTGTAGCGAGCGGGCGGAAGTAACAGCGCTGTTTGACGCCAGCTTGACTAAATTGAGACGGAGCGAGTCACAGGCTATTTTTAGCCACCCTGCAGCGAACATGGATCGATTTTTGTGTCCGCCAAGTTCCTCAAGAAGTGGTAAAAGAAATGACAATGAAAATGACAATGACAAAAACAAACGCCCTAACCCTAAAAAGAGAAAGTACATTGATAGTTATATTGAGTTTGACAAGATCATCCCTCTCATTAAGTGTCTGTCTGTCTGTCTGTCTGTCTGTCTGTCTGTCTGTCTATCACACACACACGGTTTTGTGTGTCTTTTGTTCCGTTTATTATTTTAAAATTATTTAAAATTGTTGTTTCTGAAGTGTTCATTTATATTATAATACCTGAAAATGTGGCTGGTTTGCACAAAAGCACTATTAAAAAAGGTTATCATTGTTTCATAATAATCATTGTTGAAGTGGTTTTTTATCATTTTCAGTATCGCCAGGATGAGGGGGGACATGGAAAAATGTCACCCCTCCAAGGGGGACCTGGGCCAAAAAAGTTTGAGAACCCCTGGTTTAAATTATTGTGTGGACTTGATTCCATCAAACAGGTTGAAAGTGATCATATGATACTGGATCACATTCCTTCTGTTACATTCTTCAGTTTAAGTCAACATGACTTAATCTGATAGTTGTCCTTTTATTAGATATACAATAATGCAATACCTTAAAGTGGATTATGTATAGAAGCCTCCTGATGGTGATGTAAAGTGGACAAGCACAGAAACAGACAGAGAGAGAGTGAGCGGCTGCTCCCAAATATGAGCATCACAGACAAAGACATGAATTGTCAGAAGGAAAAAAAAGTTGTGTCGGGGAAACAGAGAAAGGGAAAGTGATAGCGAGGCCAGATCTATCAGACAATCTCTAGATCACACATAAAGGAAGAAGCACATCTGAAACACCAGGCGCTTTGTGGAATAATGCACTCTCTTCAGCTTCTGTTTCACATCAGGCCCAAAGCGAACATGAAAACCTACAAACACACACAGATGCTGCTACTGTAACGGCTGCTGAAGTGAAGAAGAAGAAGAAGAAGAGGCTTTTTATGTGTGTCTGTGTGCCCCACAAACAAACCTGAAACTAACTCATCTGCAAAAACCTCTAATCAGTGATAATTGAACGCAAAACAAAAGGGAAAACACAAAACAAATATAGACTGTGAAATACATACAGTTATTATTATATTATTATTTATGCAACACCTTTACAATTTCAACAATTGTTCCACTTAACTACATTAACATTTTTAATAAGATTAATCACATTGATGGATTAAGATTAATGCATTAATTTTGACAATTTGTACATATGTATAGATATAATAATGATAACTACATGTTTGTCATTGTTTTAGTGCAAAAAACCCCCCATTAAATTATGAAAATACTTTTAGAAATGATCTAAATACATTTTTTTTAATTTCATAAGGAAAATCAGGTCAATTTCAACAATATTGTGCCTCAGTTTATCATTAGTTCATGTGCCTTATTATGGATCAGTTCTAAAAAGACACTAAACTTTTAGTAACAGAAGCAGAAAATGGTTCAAATTATGTTGAATTTTCTTTAATGATTTCAGGTTGATTTTAATTGTTACAGGATAGTTTGTAAATGTTGATATAACAACAAAACAATAACAAAAATGTGTAGTTGTCATTATTTATAGCTTATTATGTTT
>CM035790.1:47149988-47154988 GCA_020466265.1 Siphamia tubifer
TGTGCATGTGTGTGTGCATGTCTGTGTTTGTGTGTGTGTATGTGTGTGTGTGAATGTGTATTCCATGTGTGTGCTCTTGTATTCATATCTTTATGGGGTCATTGATATGTTTACACAGTTACACCAATATTCAGGTCCCCACAAAGGTTAAATATAAATAAAGGTCCCCACTAGTAAAATAGTTTAAGACATAAAGCATGAGGGAAACTGATCTTTTTCAAAGGTTTGAAGATGTGTTTACATATTTAGTTTTATGTATTTTATAAATGTTTTCATTCATATACATATACATATATAGTAGTAGTATAGATTCTTTTAGTTATTTATTTATTCATTATTATTGTTTTTGTTTTTTAAATGTATTTATTTGAAATATGTTGACACTCACTACCCAATGGCAACTTCATTACAAACTTGGCTCTCATGAGAAATTGAAAAAAACCTAAACGGAGCAGAACAGTCGAGTGATGTAAAGTTTTTTTGTTCCATAAGAAAAGACATGAACTAATGATAAACTGAAGCAGAATATTGTTAAAATTACCTTCATTTTCTTATGAAAAGTAACTTTTTTTGCATTTGGATAATTTATTAAAGTATTTTCAGACTTTGAATCATTTTTTGCTTCCATTGCTCAGACTTGGGCTCGTTAGGACAGAGACGCTGTCGAAACAACAGCGCGAAACAAAAACACACACTTAAAGACGGATATCATCAAAGTACGTACGATGGCAGAAAAACCTCGCCAGCGTACGTCTTTTGCTGTCGTACATACACGGAAGCGGTCGCACAGAGCGCCCTGATGATCAAACACACACTCATCATCAAAGACTTGGTGGAGAAATACACTGCTTAATCATTCATGAAGAGATTGTCCCCACAATCCCATAATACAATAGTGTGCCAGAGCAGGGCACCAGGTTCACTGTGTCCATGTGTGTGTTTTGTGTCTGTATGATAAGCCCCTTGTGATTGCATTTCCCCCTAACGAGGCTGAGTTCAGCTGTCCGTTCGTGTGCTGTGTTGTTTGAGCGTGCACGTGCGCACGTGCACGTGTGTGTATATCTGTGTCCTTGGCTTTGTTAGGTCTAAACCCCCCAAAGGCCTGTGAAGAATGCTTTCAACCGTCTACTTGGAAGAGGTGATGAAATGAAACGAATAATCAAGCTCATGAAAAACACAGGACACTGACACACATCCTTTATGAAAGGAGGACAAATTATTTATTGTCTCTGTGTCCAGCCCCTAGTTCTTTATTTTATTTATTTTTTGCTCACCCTGAAATCAAGCTGGCGATATCCAAGTCTACGATATAGGCCAACGACAGCCACTGAACACAGTGTTAGTTTATAGAGAGGGTTAAAGAGAAACACAAGCTACTGACTTATGCTATACACACACACACACACACACACACACACACACACACACACACACACACACACATATATATATGTCCCTGGTTGGATTTAATTTGACTGACAGTGTTCAGACATATGAATATTTTGTCCTTCCTTACAGTCAAACTCAGCTGCCACTCTGCACTATAAGGCGGGGGTTTTTCATATATAAGGTGCTTCACAAAATAATGACATTAAAAGTTACATGTCCCAGTCTCTAAGCACAAGTACAACCAGAATGAATCCATATATGTGGTTTTTAAGTGTCACCTTATGGTGTGTGTTTTTGTTCCATACATGATCTGTGTTTAGGTTTTGACGTTCACACCTAATAAATGACAGGAGATTAACAGGAGACGTTACAAAATGGGAGTGTGTGTTTTTGCGCTGCTGCCTATTGACGGTGTCCCTGTCCTAACGAGGCTGCCTACAGCTGTCCCCTCACTTGTGAGAAACTATTGTTGGTGCCGTTCAATGGAGAGACGCTTGTTTGGGAAAAGGTTGCAAAGTCATGGGAAAAGAGAGCTTTGTCTCGGCGGGGTCGTGAGGGAGTGAATCATGAGCGGACGTGTTTATAGCTTAACACACACAGCTGCGGTGAACGCACACACACACACATAGACACGGCCCGAAGACACACACACACAAATACACGTCTTTTTTTTGTTAAAGAGACAAAAAGGGAACAATTCAGAATTTAACTCAAAGCACAAAGCAAATAAACACAGCTGCTTTAGTCGGAATGGTAGAAACACATAAGACACATGTCCCACACATGCTATCACAAGGTCTCTTATCACACACACTGTGTATGGCTAAAGTCTGGGGGGAAAGGAAATGTGTGTGCGTGCTCCTTTTCTTGGACAGGGTGTCTCTTTATGATACAAAGCCCCGCTTTCTAAGCTCAAAATTCAGTGTCATCTGCCTTTACAAAGGCCTGGGCTTTTCGTTCCAGGCCACCTGGACCAACATAGAGGCTCCAGTGTAGCACACCCAAGGACAATACGTCCATTTTTTAAATGTTACATATATAGCCATCTATTTTTCTCTCTTTCTCTGGAGCTTCAGACAGTTTCTCATTCAAAAGAGAATTTTAAGTTGATTCACATTGGGAGTTTTTTAAATTAATTTATAGTTTGTTTAAGGTTATTCACTTGTCTCGACATTTTTGAGTAATTAGATTTGTTCATAACCAAAGAGGTTTCATTCAACAAGCTGATTAAGTTTGCATTTCTTGGCAACGGCCTCCATCAGATGTCAGGTGATTGACAAAAAAGCAGTGGAAGTTATTGTTAGAGAATTTGTTTTAACACAGGCGTACAAATGGAATAGTGTGTAGTTTCAAATACAAATGAAACACAAAACAAAACCTAATGCGTCTGTTAAACTTTATGCTTCTTTTATCCTGGAAACCTTAGTAGAATCATCTCAAACTCTGTGATAAATCCAGACTTTGTCATTGTCATGCCACTTTTTTTTTGTCCGTCTCTTATGTGCTTTTGTTTTGTTTCTGTCTTTGTTGGTATCTGGGGCTTTTATTTTGTTATGAGGGTCTGTGTGCAAGTTATTTAGTTTTGCTTCCTGTCACCAGTGTAATCAGCGTGATTGTGTCCACCTGTCCCTTCCCCTTTATAAGTATGGAGTGAGTGTTCATATCTTGCTAGTTTGTCTACCTTTGTCCGCACCAAATAAGCATATTTTTTCCCATGTCTTGATTACTCAGTGTATGACTGTTTTTTTGATTGTTGGTATTCTATTTGTCGTCTGTCCCCTGCTGGTTTTGGTTGATTCTGCTTCATCTGCTTCATATTAGTGGACACTGCTTGGGCTGATCTGCTGGTTTGACCTTTGCGCCTGCTTGCTGGTAACGTTTTTTTGGATTATATTTAACCGTGCTGGATTTTCAGTGTTGATCTCTGCCTGCCTCGTGACCTGTCTTTTGCCCTGCCCCCCTAGTTGCCGGTTTGATCCTTCACCGTCACAGATCGGCCGCCCGGCCACAGATCCACCTTCATTTTTTCTGTTTTTCAATAAACTGTTGAACTATAAGTGTGCCATTCAGAATCTTGCATCTGGGTCCCTCTGTACTGATTCCCAGTTACAAACTCATGTTCTTCATTTTCCACATTCAGTGTGATTTCATCTCCAATGGGTTGGACCAGTAAAATGAGAGCATAACAACCTATAAATAATAACAACTACACATTTATGTCATTGTTTTAGTGCCAAAAAACCCATTAAGTTATGAAAATACATTTAGAAATTATCTAAATACATAAAAAAAGTTACATTTCAACAATATTCTGCCTCAGTTTATCATTAGTCCATGTGTTTTATTATTGATGAGTTCTACAAAGACACTAAACTCTTAGTAACAGAAGCAGAAAATGCTTCAAATTGTGTCTCATTTTTCACATTTTCTTGTTACAGGATAGTTTGTAAATGTAAATACTTTCATCATTCAATGTTATTTTTTTGCAGTAAAACAATGACAAAATGGGAAGTTGTCATTTATAGACAAAGGGGAAAAAAAAACTGAGAAGAAAATATGGAGTCAATTGTCATTAAAGATGGCTGTGAAATTGACCTTGTATCTTCTTTTTAAGTATTTAGACTATTTACTAGATAAAAACCTGTCAATCAAGGAGCACATTGAGCATGTTACAAAAATGCTGAAGGTTTTATTGGGTTTCTTTTCTAGAAATAAATCCTGTTTTTCGTGTTCTGTTAAAAAGAGACTTGTTGGGTTTATTTTTTATTATATACATGTTCTTGATTAAGGTGATGTAGTGCACATGAATGCTGCTGAGGTTGGACAGTGTTGATCATTCATCACTCATCACTGTCCTTTATTTTCTAAAGTCAACTGGACGTCTTTGAGCACACGCCGTGGACACTGGGACATTTTCATCTACAAACCTGGTTATCTCTCCTCTTTTTTAGTAGAATACACAACTTTAAGGTCACTGAACTTTGTGAAGTTTGTTGTTCACATAGTTAGAACTGAGGCTACGTTTATACGGTAACGATGAAAACCCAAGACGCAAAAGTGTCGTCTCATCTTCAGTTTTTCCATCTGCGTTTAGACAAGCATTTTCAGCAGGAAATACTTGTTTATACGAAGACGCAACAGTAGGAGAAATACAATTGGATAGTCCTGCCAGGTCAGCTATGTGTTACTGTGATAGACCTGTCCACATGTCCTGTGATAGACCCGTCCACATGTCCTGTGATAGACCCGTCCACATGTCCTGTGATAGACCTGTCCACATGTCCTGTGATAGACCTGTCCACATGTCCTGTGATAGACCTGTCCACATGTCCTGTGATAGACCCGTCCACATGTCCTGTGATAGACCTGTCCAAATGTCCTGTGATAGACCTGTCCACATGTCCTGTGATAGACCTGTCCACATGTCCTGTGATAGACCTGTCCACATGTCCTGTGATAGACCTGTCCACATGTCCTGTGATAGACCTGTCCACATGTCCTGTGATAGACCCGTCCACATGTCCTGTGATAGACCCGTCCACATGTCCTTTTCTGTTTTTGACATATGTAATTGTCCACCCGTCTGTCTTCATCTATGGTATGTATGTGAT
>CM035790.1:47159988-47172488 GCA_020466265.1 Siphamia tubifer
TTAACTACTGCACCACCCTGTTAACTACTGCACTACCCTGTTAACTACTGCACCACCCTGTTAACTACTGCACCACCCTGTTAACTACTGCACCACCCTGTTAACCACTGCACCACCCTGTTAACTACTGCACCACCCTGTTAACCACTGCACCACCCTGTTAACTACTGCACCACCCTGTTAACTACTGCACTACCCTGTTAACTACTGCACCACACTGTTAACTACTGCACCACCCTGTTAACTACTGCACCACCCTGTTAACCACTGCACCACCCTGTTAACTACTGCACCACCCTGTTAACCACTGCACCACCCTGTTAACTACTGCACCACCCTGTTAACTACTGCACTACCCTGTTAACTACTGCACCACCCTGTTAACTACTGCACCACCCTGTTAACTACTGCACCACCCTGTTAACTACTGCACCACCCTGTTAACTACTGCACTACCCTGTTAACTACTGCACCACCCTGTTAACTACTGCACTACCCTGTTAACTACTGCACCACCCTGTTAACTACTGCACTACCCTGTTAACTACTGCACCACCCTGTTAACTACTGCACCACCCTGTTAACTACTGCACCACCCTGTTATTTATTTCAATCTCTGAACAAATAAACACACTGGAAAGTTGTGACTTAACTGACTTTTGATCTTCTCGCTATTGAGACACAGATCCCCCTCCCACTGTCGGACACTTGCTCCACTGTGATTGGTCAATCAACATACTAGGGTGGGGAACACTCACATGTAATGAAGTGTAATGTGAGTATTCCCTGCCCTGGAATAGTAAGGGTTCGACAGTGGGAGGGGGTTCTGCATGATTCTGGTTCGTCTTCTAAACAGCAAGAAACACTGAACATGTTGATGTGGCGTACACCTAAACATCACACTGAATGCGCCAAGCCACTAAAACTACAAACATGTCCGACTACCTGGATCCACTAAAACTACAAACATGTCCGACTACCTGGATCCACTAAAACTACAAACATGTCCGACTACCTGGATCCACTAAAACTACAAACATGTCCGACTACCTGGATCCACTAAAACTACAAACATGTCCGACTACCTGGATCCACTAAAACTACAAACATGTCAGACTACCTGGATCCACTAAAACTACAAACATGTCAGACTACCTGGATCCACTAAAACTACAAACATGTCAGACTACCTGGATCCACTAAAACTACAAACATGTCCGACTACCTGGATCCACTAAAACTACAAACATGTCCGACTACCTGGATCCACTAAAACTACAAACATGTCCGACTACCTGGATCCACTAAAACTACAAACATGTCCGACTACCTGGATCCACTATAACTACAAACATGTCCGACTACCTGGATCCACTAAAACTACAAACATGTCCGACTACCTGGATCCACTAAAACTACAAACATGTCCGACTACCTGGATCCACTAAAACTACAAACATGTCCGACTACCTGGATCCACTAAAACTACAAACATGTCAGACTACCTGGATCCACTAAAACTACAAACATGTCAGACTACCTGGATCCACTAAAACTACAAACATGTCAGACTACCTGGATCCACTAAAACTACAAACATGTCAGACTACCTGGATCCACTAAAACTACAAACATGTCAGACTACCTGGATCCACTAAAACTACAAACAAGAGCTGGGAATATTTGACGGAACCCGCTGGGTCCTATCGGGTTCGGGCCTGGCTCGAGCTTTACATTGTTATTTGCGTGGTAAATAAGTGATCATGTGATGCGTCCAGGTCAGGGGAAGGTCCTGCCTCAGGTGGAGGAGTTTAAGTACCTCGGGATCTTACTCATGAGTGACGAAAGGATGGAGCGGGAGGTCCAAGGGCGGACTGGGGCAGCATCCGCAGTAATGTGGATCCTAAACTGATCTGTTGTGGTGAAGAAGGAGCTAAGCCAGAAGGAGAAGCTCAACATTTACTGGTCCATCTAGGTTCCGACCCTCACCTATGGTCATGAGCTTTGGGTCCTGACTGAAAGAATGAGGTCATGGCTACAAGCGGCCCAAATAAGTTTCCTTCGCAGGGTGGGCGGGGCTCAGCCTTAGAGATAGACAAGCTCGAACACCTGGGAGGGGCTGGGAGTAGAGCTGCTACTCCTCCATGTGGAGAGGAGCCAGTTGAGGTGGCTCAGGCACCATGAGAGGATGCCCAGATCTGGATAAGTGGAAGACAACGACGATGATGTGATGCCTTTTGATCGACACCAGATAGATATAAAATGGATGTTGCAGAGGTGAAACGAAAATTAGCCTGTTGGTCGTAAAGTCTAAGGTAGAGCTGAATAGTCTGTCCTTTTGGACCATGTGCAGGTGTGTGTGTGTGTGTGTGTGTGTGTGTGTGTGTATACCAGCTGAAGCCCTTCTCTATGCTAATACCTGTGTATGTGAACATGTTTCTGTCTGGGATTCATCCACTCTAACACCACATATCCTCACTTCACTGTCACTGTGATCACTCTGCCAAAGGCACATGTTTGGGCTGCACCAATACTGGATCAGCTGTGTGTGTCCACTTGTGTACCTATTTTTATGGGGACATTGATATGGTTACACAATCACACCATGGGGACCTCTGACACTATGGGGTCCCTGTTATTTCCTAGGAAAAATAAATGCAATGCTTCATATCATTTTTACACGAAGAAGCAAAACAACTGTTAAAATTGTAGTGAATTTTCTTCAGACATTTCATGTTGTTCACACTTGTTCAGGTTCATTTTATTCTTACATTATAGTTTGTAATTTTCATGTTATTTTATTTATACATAAAACCTTGCAGTTGTTATTATTGACATAATGTCAAATGTTTATCACGTCAAACCCAGAAGAAAATATGGATTTATTATTTTTTTTAAGTTATTCTGTGATTAGACTGTAGATAATATTATGGTCTGTATGAACCTGAACTAAAATCACCTCCACAGCCTTGACTGTGGAATTATTCACCTTTCATCATTTCATCCCAGGGGCTGCATTACAACCTTTGGTGGGCCGCATGTGGCCCCCAGGCCACATTTTTGGGACCCCTGTTTTAGTATATTTTTACTGCATTTTACTCTATTTCTACTGCATTTCAGTATATATTTTTACTGCATTTTACTCTATTTCTACTGCATTTCAGTATATATTTTTACTGCATTTTACTCTATTTCTACTGCATTTCAGTATATATTTTTACTGCATTTTACTCTATTTCTACTGCATTTCAGTATATATTTTTACTGCATTTTACTATATTTCTACTGCATTTCAGTATATATTTTTACTGCATTTTACTCTATTTCTACTGCATTTCAGTATATATTTTTACTGCATTTTACTATATTTCTACTGCATTTCAGTATATATTTTTACTGCATTTTACTCTATTTCTACTGCATTTCAGTATATATTTTTACTGCATTTTACTATATTTCTACTGCATTTCAGTATATATTTTTACTGCATTTTACTCTATTTCTACTGCATTTCAGTATATATTTTTACTGCATTTTACTATATTTCTACTGCATTTCAGTATATATTTTTACTGCATTTTACTCTATTTCTACTGCATTTCAGTATATATTTTTACTGCATTTTACTATATTTCTACTGCATTTCAGTATATATTTTTACTGCATTTTACTCTATTTCTACTGCATTTCAGTATATATTTTTACTGCATTTTACTATATTTCTACTGCATTTCAGTATATATTTTTACTGCATTTTACTCTATTTCTACTGCATTTCAGTATATATTTTTACTGCATTTTACTATATTTCTACTGCATTTCAGTATATATTTTTACTGCATTTTACTCTATTTCTACTGCATTTTAGTATATATTTTTACTGCATTTTAGTATATTGTCGTGCACGTTTGAGACCACTGTTCTAAGTATTGTACAAATCATTAAAAGGGTATAATTTATGCAGGTTTCTGTAGGTTTTTTGCAGTGTAGGCATATGAAGGTGTGCTATTACAGCAGCAGCAGCATTAGCAGCTGCAGCAGCGTTCTTCACTACCTGGTCCTGCTGCTGCTTGGCCAGCTCCATCTGCTGCCTCTGCTTCTCCATCTGCGACGCAGCCAGCTTCTTCTGCTCTTCATGGGCCGCCAGGAGCT
Source organism: Siphamia tubifer (assembly GCA_020466265.1). NCBI lineage: Eukaryota > Metazoa > Chordata > Actinopteri > Kurtiformes > Apogonidae > Siphamia > Siphamia tubifer. Next base: position 47,164,141 of record CM035790.1, read on the forward strand.
GCTCCCTCAGGCTGCTCAACTGGCCAATCATGCCCATAAGCTGGCGCTCTTTCTCCGCCAGGCTGTCTGGGGTACCTAGGGCAAGAAGAGGGGAGAGGGGGGTCAAAGGTCAGATGGAAGCACTTTGAAGAAAAGTGCAAGACGTGGTTAAGGTTACGCTATGAAACCTCTTTCATCCTTTACAAGTTCTTTTTTCTTTCAGTCTGCTTAGTGCAGCCATAAAGCTCTTCTTGACCTCGTGCTGTTTTATTTTTCACAAAGTAGGTTTCAGAAACAATTATCCAATGTTAGGAAAATCACAAAAGCTTTGGGAAAAAAACCCTCCAGTCAGATGCTAGTGATATGTTTATTATGTTCCGTCTGCTGCTGCTATGTCAACGCACTGAACAGCAGTTCATTTGGGAATAAAAAAACTAGAATAATCTAATTTTAATAATGAACCCAGTGAGAGAATACTCCTGTTATTACCATATGTTGCTTAAAGCTCCAACTGCAACGTGACTAAGATCAATACGCAAACAAAAAAGTGCAGCAAAAACTGTCGACTGACAAATAAACATACTGTCGTTCCCTTATGAAACAGAAATATATTGAAAAATATAATGCATTATATTCAGAAATATACTCCCATATATGGAAAAGTAGTGCATATATTATCTAATATACTGTAATATATGATTTGAACAAATATTGACAAATATAAAACATATATTGAACTGAAGACAAAAGCTGATCTATATTTTTACACATTGTTTTATTTAAACTCTATTTCCACATTTTGTGAATTGTATTAATAAATATATAATTGTATATATTAGTGAGACACTTCACTCTATATATATATATATGATTTGAAAACATTTATTGCAATTAAATAGAATGGTTGTTTTATTTTAAGTTATTTTGTTAAAACTGTGAAACACATTAACTGCATATATATTTATACTTTAGTTTTGGATATTTAACATAATTTTGTTTGGAAATTCTTTTGGGGGGTTTTTTGGGGGGGGGGTTATTGGATTTAAAAAATTTTTAAAAGATATTTTTTTCTCCACATTTTTTGTGTTTCTGTCTCTATGTGTAAAATTGGAGTACAAAAAAAAACACCAAAAACATAGAACAGCTGACCAACAAAGGGAATTAATCATGATTTATTGAAATTAATCTAAAGCATACATACATACATATATATATATATATATATATATATATATATATATATATATATATATATATGTACAGACATATACTATATATGCATAAGCTTTAGATTAAGTGGCAGTTCCTTATGTATTTTTAACTATATTGTAATATATTGACACAATATATATTTCTGTATATTATGTACATATATATTTATGTTCAGTTTAAGGCTGTAATACTCTATATTCATAGTCAGTATACTGTAGGAACAAATATAATTTTGTTTCATAAGGGAGTACACACATACATATAAAAAGTTGCACTCTGAATTTGTAAAATCCACAACCAAATGAAGCTGAGATGCCATGCCCCCCCCCACCCCCCCCCCCCAACTGGAAATGTTCATTGCTATCCGCAGGCCATAAAGGATGGCAGGGTTGAGGTCAAAGGTCAGAGGTATGAATGGAGGAGGAAGGAACAACAAAGCAGTGTAAAGCTATCCATGACTTCTTGTTGAACATAATATATGAGTGTTTGGGGGCTTTGGCCGGCAGGACGGCGGTATGTCAACAGAAGGTGTGTTTTTGGGGTGGGGGGGTGTATGTTGTAAAACCAGATGTTGACTGGTTTTCTTGGGCACCGCACACTTTATCCATCACAGCATTTATTGAATCTTTTATTGAAATAAGCACTAAATGTGGCTGTAAACAGGCAGCGTGTGTGCGTGTGTGTGTGTGTGTGTGTGTGTGTGTGTGTGTGTGTGTGTGTGTGTGTGTGTGTGTGGGGGGGGGGGGGGTAAATGCAGGAATCTAAATGTGTGATTAAATAAATAAGTAAAAAATGTTCAAGAATACGAAAGAATGTGTGTTAAAAAGTGTGTCTGGTCTGTGTTTACCCTGCAGTCAGCCAACCTCCTGCTCACATTTAGCATGGCCTGACCTTTGACCCCTCAGATCCTGACATACCAGCTCCATTACATACACACACACACACACACACACAGAAGTACATACACACAAACAGACCTAAATCATTCAACAGGATGTAGTTAGAGAGAGGCACACTGAGGCACAATCAGTAGGAGTGTGTGTAGTGTGTGTTAATGTCTGGTCATATGTACCAATGTTTGCCTACGTGTGTGTGTGTGTGTGTGTGTGTGTGTGTGTGTGTGTGTGTGTGTGTGTGTGTGTGGAGCAGCACAATCCCCCATTGTTCCTCAGCTGCTACCTTTAACAGAGCCACATTCCTGCACCAGTCAAACCAGATGAGGACGAGCGAGAGAAAGAGGGAGAGAGCGAGTATTTATGTGTGTGTGTGTGTTCCTATCTTTATGGGGACATTGACCTCTGACACCATCGGGACCAAAATTCAGGTCCCCATGAGGGTTGAATATAAATACAGGTGAAATCAGTGTGAAGTTTATGCACATATAGGCAAATGATTAAGGCATTATGAACGCACTGATAAAGGCATTAACTTGTGTTTTCTGGAAGTCCCCATAAAGCATGAGGGGAAACAGGTGCAAGAGGTTTTTTTAATTACTTAAATTTTATATATATATATATGACGTGTCACCAGACATCTGAAAAACTATTGGTCGTAGGTGTTAACACCAATTATGAGAATCTTTATTCTGCATCGTTTGGTACCAATCTGAAAGTTCTGTGACCCTTTGTTCTGGAGTTATAACCTATAATGTGATTTTGTCCTTTTAGTTAAATGTAACCTTTGACCTTTATCCAAATGGAACATTGCATATGATGTGCATTAGCTATATGTATATGTCCATGTAATTTAATGGTGATATCTACAGTATTCATTGAGTTATAGCATGATATGTATCTGCGGACACACACACACACACACACACACCATAATAATAATAATCTTGCCCAAGCTATGTTGGGTGAGATTATTAATCAGTGGTGATAAACCACTTAGGGAAGGCTAAATAAAGAGAAAAATGACACATGTCCAACTGGGTCCTTATGAGTTAAAAAAAACCTTACATTTTTTATTTTTTTATTTAACATAACAGCTGCTTTTCCTACAAGTGATTATTTCAAATGTGGTCCTCGTGACACATGGAAACCAGTATGTGTGTGTGTGTGTGTGTGTGTGTTAGTGGGGGGGGGGTTGTCAGATGAAAGGACGACCCAGACGATGGAGGGAGAAAAGAAGGCAAAGAGCGGCAGCCGCTGACCTGCCCTCTGACCGTTCAGGAAGGTGAGCGCCATCCATTTGTCCTCTCAGTTGGTAGCCACCACCTCTACCCCATACCCCCTACCCCCCACCCCCCACTCCATCACCTTCCCCCTCCTCCCCCTCTGACTTCCCCCCGCACTCTATCCATCCGCCAACAATGAACAATAAAGGCAACTGTCGGGAGCGCTGGCCGCTGGAAAAATAAACACGCCGCTGTCCTAACTCACAGACCCACCTTTGTAGAGCGAGTGAAAAGTGTGTGTGTGTGTGTGTGTGTGTGTGTGTGTAGCTGCTGCTGACCAAGACAAGAAAGAGCCTTGTGTTAAAAACGTTGGCCTGTTCAAATGGGGGGGGGGGGGGGTTGTAAAGGTGAAGCCATGGATCAAAGGGGTCTTTTTTTCTAGGGGTTTCTTGTTAGGGTAAATGCTCCTCACACACACACACACACACACACACACACACACACACACACACACACACACACACACACACACACACACACACACACACACACACACACACACACACACACACACACACACACACACACAGTAAAAACAGTGTTGCTGTATAGAAGTGTGTGTTGTGAGGTGGATGAACATTCCTTTAGGTGTGAGTCCAGTCCTACAAACATAAGACACTAGACTATTCTTTTGCCTTCCAGCTCTTTACACCCCCACCCCACCCCCAAAACCACCTTCTCCAAAAAAAAACATAAAGTTCCGTAGATGTAGTGAAACAAACCAACAAGTGAAATTTCACAACTTTATTCAAATAAGCCAGAAAAAAAAAGTCAAAGCCATGGGATAAAAAGTCAAAATTCCCAGTCATTAAGCACAACCAAAATTAATCCATATATAAGATGCATTTTATTTTCTCATTTTAGGAGAAAATTAAAGTTTTAAGTGCACCTTACAGTCTTCAAAATATGGTATATAAATGTAATCCATTATTATTATTATTATTGTGCGATGGACATGTTCAAAATCAAAAAATAAATTAAAATAATAATAAAAATAAATTAATTTCCTGCCTCAATGATGAGATGCACTAAAGTCTTATATTTTATAGTGAGACATTTCTGAGGGGCAAAAAGACAAAAACAGACAAAAAAAACCCAAAAGATTTTCCGATGGACATGATTTTCCTGGTCTTTCCTGTTTAGAGTTTCAGAATTCGTGCGCTGGTCTCATAAATCAGCCTGCGTCGGCTTGTTTCCTCAGCTGCTGCGAGGCAGGCAGGTGGATCAATAACTGGTTTCCTCCATTGGTTTACACACATTCCTCTTTGGGCAGAACACTAGAGTCTGTGCTTTACCTACAAACCCACTCTCTCTCTCTCTCTCTCTCTCTCTTTTTCTTGCAGGCAGACACAAACACACGGCGTAATTAACCAATTTGTAACAATGTAATACTTGTCACGGCGTTGGCGGTGCTAATTAATGACCCCGGCTACATTGATAACTCCCTCCGGTAAAGAGGGAGGAGTGGAGATGAGATGCCAGAGTAAGAAGAGGAGGAGGAAGAAAAGCAGAGGTGGTCAAAGTACAAAGTACTACAGTACTGCAGTGAAAAGTACTCTGGTAAAAGTACAAGTACTAAGTCAACTGCTTTACTGAACTAAAGATAAAAAGTATAACTTAAGAATTGTAAAAATATATTGTTTTCCATGGAAAAAAATAACAGGGTGATTGTCTGATCTAATGTACATAAGTTACCAAAATATTCAATAAAATGAACAAAAATGACCAAAATATTTAGTAAAATGAAAAATGATTACTAAAATATTTAGGTAAATAATCAAAAATGACCAACATATTCAGTAAAATGAAGAATAATTACTCAAATATTCAGGTAAATAAAGAAAACATACCAAAATATTTAGTAAAATGAACAAAAATGAACAAAATAATCAGTAAATTATTATGTTCTGACAAGTTGTATGAAGTATTTATTCTAAGACTCACATTTGGATGTCATCATAACCCAGTTACTATAAATAATGACATTACAGTAATAGTTTAAGGGTTTTGCATTAACCTGATTTTCTGCATAACTTCATTTGTTTGTTCTGTCATTTTAACTGATACTGAGTCGAATAAAGACCACTAACTGACCATAAATAATCCTATTTTTTATTCTTTACCTTTTACTGAGGGTATAGTGTTGTGTAAGGTGATGAACTGCTCTACTGTTAAGGTCAAGTTTCATTCGTTCATGTCCAAATCCATGTACAACAGCCACACCAGTGTTAATATTGATCAGAATTGAACAAAATAATCAATAAAATGAAAAAAAAAAAAACTAAAATATTCCATAAAAGGATCAAAATGAACTAAAATATGTATTAAAATGAAAAGTAAAGCATTTAAAACATTTAAGACTTCAGTTTTCTTTGTCACTAACACACATTTCATCAGTTTGATTCTAGAAGCTTCTAACTGTAGACCAGTGTTAAAGCGATGAAGAATATAATGAAGAAAATGAACAAAAATTACCAAAAGAATCCACAAAATAAATAATAATAATAACATAATAATAAATAATAATATTAATAAGAAGAAGAAGAATAATGTAAATTTTTGTGGTTGTGATTATTTTGTGAATTTTTATAAATTGTTTCTTTTTAATTTTTTGTTCTTTTATTTTTTAAATGTTCCTCCATATTTTGTTCATTTTCTTCGCTAATTTCTTTTTGTGAATTTTCTTGACGACAAAAAAAATTATTTTCTTTCAGAATTTGTTCTCTTTTTTGTTCATTTTAATGCATATTTTGTTAATTTTGCTCCTTATTTTGTTCATTTTCTTTCACAATTTGTTAATTTTTTTGTCATTCATTCCTTTTCTTGCTAATTTTTTTTAATTTTCCTCCCTATTTTGTTCATTTTCTTCACTCATTTATTTATTTTGGTGAATATCATTCTAAACACGGCATAAAAAAGTTGAATTTGTCTTCATTTGAAAACAGTAGTTGACATTCTACTTATGCCGCTGCTGCCAGACTCACTTCCATATTTTTCTAACACTTCCTCTTGTCCAATAAGTGCGTAACATCACAGATCAAATGTTAACAACACTCCTCTGTGGGGACATAGTGTCGTTACTGTAGTGTTGTGTGTGTGTTCCTATGAACCGCATGGGGCCTTTTATCATTTTTGTTCTCAATAAGGCTGACGGAGCAGGAGGCAATGGTTCAAAATCACTTTGTTCCCTTGAAAAAAAAAAGCTCTTCAATGGAATTCGATGTGGGAAAAATCAAGCACATACTCATGAAAACACACCGTTATATAAGCAGTGCTGTCTGGAACACACACACACACACTCATACATACTCCTGCTATTGCTCCCCAGCTGTTGGTGCGCAGCGAGCCAAGCGGGACGCCCCTGCACAGAAATGTCAGCGCGACGGGGAGGTGGGAAAAGGGGGTTTGATCAATGGAGCCCCCCTCTTGACGGCCACGCCGCTCTGTCAGGCACTTTGATTACATATTGCTTTGCTTCCTAATGAAGCTCAATTACTGCAGGAGAACGACGGCTTTGCCCTGGAGTTACAGCGAATAAGAAGAAGCAGCAGCGCTGCCCTTCACCTCCTTCTCTTCCTCTCACACCTTTCACATGCTTTTCTCTTTTCTCTCTGGTTGATCCTTGTTCCTGCTCTGAGTGTCCTCACATGTTTAACTGGATGAAAAGGTCCATTAATGACCACTTTAATACACAGCTGATCCACTGACAACACACAGTCACCTTCTTAACCTACTGGTTAACCCTTTGATGTATACCGCTCAGTCCAGTGGTCAGTTCTACTGGTCAGTCCAAAGTCAGTTGTTGTACTGGTCAGTCCAGTGGTCAATTGTTCTGCAGTTCAGGTAACTGTTAAACTTGTATGTAACTGGTTAAGTTGGACAAATAATGGTTCATTTTGCTCTACAGCTATCATCATTATGCAACAATGTACAATGATATCTGAGCATCTCCTTCTAATCAGTACAACATAAAAAATAAGATTATCAAAATAAATAATACAAAATAAGTAATAAAATATGTAAGTAATTCATGAATAAATAAAACATACACACACACACACACACATATATATATATATATATATATATATATATAATATCCTGGCCACTGGAAGAGATACAAGCCACTTATATCAAGACAAGGAAACTCCTTACCATGCATGGAGGGTTCCACCCCAAGTCCAGTGTCCTGAGGCTGTACACTAAGCGAAAGGAAGGGGGCCGAGGACTACTAAGTGTCAGAACTACTGTCCAGGAGGAAACGGCGAACCTCCAGGAATACATCAAGAAAATGGCCCCCAATGACCAACTGCTAAGTGAATGCCTCAGGCAACAAAAGCCCAGTAAGGTCGAGGAACCAGAGGGGCTATCATGGAGGGACAAACCCTTGCATGGCGTGTACCATCGACAAATTGAGGAAGTGGCTGATATGGAAAAGACATACCAGTGTCTGGAAAAGGCTGGACTAAAGGACAGCACAGAGGCACTACTCATGGCTGCACAAGAACAAGCCCTGAACACCAGAGCAATAGAGGCCGGGGTCTACCACATCAGACAGGACCCCAGGTGTAGGCTGTGTAGAGAAGCCCCTGAAACAGTCCAGCACATCACAGCAGGGTGTAAGATGGTGGCAGGTAAGGCATACATGGAGAGGCATAACCAGGTAGAGGACATACTGTACAGGAACATCTGTAAAGAGTATGGACTGGAGGTCAAGGGTCAAGATGGGAGAACCCCCCAAAGGTGACGGAGAACAAACAGGCCAAGATCCTGTGGGACTTCCAGATCCAGACTGACAAGATGGTGATGGCCAATCAGCCTGACATAGTGGTGGTGGATAAACATGAGAAGACAGTGTGGTGATAGATGTAGCAGTCCCCAGTGATAGCAACATGAGAAAGAAAGAACATGAGAAGAGAAGAGAAATACCAAGGGCTGAAAGAGGAGTTAGAGAAAATGTGGAGTGTGAAGGGAACAG
>CM035790.1:47177488-47179343 GCA_020466265.1 Siphamia tubifer
TTTATCTTGTCTTTTATATTTGTGTGTCTTTGCACTGCTGGAAGTTGTCTTTTAATTGTCGTACACAGTGTTGTGTATGATGACAATAAAGATCATTCTATGGCTAAAGGGGTGAAATGGGATTCAGCCTTAAAGTCCAAAAACATGCTATGTGTTTTCTGTATGGAGCCTTAAGGGGACACCCTGTAGTCCAGCCTTTTCCATGCTGGTGTCTTTTCCAGTTGCGTACTTGGAATCCTCTGCCTCCGTCCTTGCATTTCCTCACTGCCACTCAAAGCCAGTTAATCAACAAGCCCAGTTTCAGCTCTGTAACCCTGACATGTACTATTACTATCTGTCAGAAGTCACTGTAGCCTTGAGGAGAGTTGCCCGAGAAGTTTGACCAGAAGGATGAAGGGACAGCAACAAAGACAAACAGAATGAAGATAGTCTGCACAGAAAGACAAAGGAAGGAAAGAAAGAGAGAGAGAGGAAAAGAGTGTTTTTTTTCTCTGTGACAGCTGTCTTACCATCACCCCAACAGGTGCTATTAGCCCCTGGCACTCCCTCGCTCGCTCTCCCTCTCTCTCAGTCGCTCTCTCTCCCTCTCCCTCAACAATGACAGAGGCTTTTAAGCCAAAGAGCTTTGACAAGTGAGAGGGAACAACAAATGGCAGTGTGGCCTGTTCTGTCTCCATCTCCTAGTTATTATTTTTATTTATTAACAGCGCTGCAGCCATTGTCCCCAGTGACAGGCTGGGGACACTTTAACTATTAATAAAAGCCAAGAGGCTCTTTTTTATTGTGCACTGGATGGCAAAATGTGAGGAAATGGGTAGGAAGAGGAGAGGAGAAAGGAGAGGAGAGGAGGAGAAAAAGAGGAGCTACAAGAGCTTTTAGTCAGATGGTGATTGATGTAGTAATGTAGTGATGTAGTAATGTAGTAATGTAGTGATGTAGTAATGTAGTAATGTAGTGATGTAGTAATGTAGTGATGTAGTGATGTAGTGATGTAGTAATGTAGTGATGTAGTAATGTAGTGATGTAGTGATGTAGTAATGTAGTGATGTAGTGATGTAGTAATGTAGTAATGTAGTGATGTAGTAATGTAGTGATGTAGTAATGTAGTAATGTAGTGATGTAGTAATGTAGTGATGTAGTAATGTAGTAATGTAGTGATGTAGTGATGTAGTAATGTAGTGATGTAGTGATGTAGTAATGTAGTGATGTAGTAATGTAGTAATGTAGTAATGTAGTAATGTAGTGATGTAGTAATGTAGTGATGTAGTAATGTAGTAATGTAGTAATGTAGTAATGGGTACACCATACAAAATCAGCCCTGTGTCACCAGTGATCAGCTACAAACCCTCTGCACACACACAGGCCAGCGACACAAGGATCCAAACATAAAATTTCACCCTCTATGGTAGGGGTCTGAAACTCATTTTCTTCAGGGGCCACATTTAGCCCAATTTGATCACCAATGGGCCAGTGCAGTAGCCTAGCCACACTAGCTCCTCCTAGCATCAGTAAATCTAATGTTCTATCGTACTCGTCTACTTTCACTCAATGTAACTTTTGAAACGGGTCGACCAATCACAGTGAAGTATAGAGTCAGAGGGCGGGCCTAACAAAGTGATGCTGCAACGATTGGTAGAGAAACAAGTGTAAACAACCATAGAAAAAACCACAAATGAGTGAAGAATGTGAGAAAACGTCAACAATCTTTAAATTCTTTTTTTGTACTAAAACAATAACATAAATGTGTATTTTTAATTACTGTCAGGTTATTATATTTGAATTTTACTGGCCCAACCCATTGAAGATCAAATCTGGCTGAATGTGGAAAATGAAGAACATGAGTTTGAGAGCCATG
>CM035790.1:47181943-47189443 GCA_020466265.1 Siphamia tubifer
TCCCGACGGCGTCACTGGACGTGTACTGAAGGACTGTGCGGACGAGCTGGCTGGGGTCTTCACCGGGATCTTCAACCAGTCCCTCGCCCAATCCACTGTCCCACTCTGTTTGAAATCCTCCACTATAGTCCCCCTGCCCAAGAAACGCCACATCTCCAGTCTAAATGACTACCGGCCAGTTGCACTCACCCCAGTGGTCATGAAGTGTTTCGAGAAGCTGGTCCGGGGTCACATCACATCACTTCTGCCCCGAGGCTTTGACCCCCACCAGTTTGCCTATAGGGCAAATAGATCCACGGAGGACGCCGTAGCCACTGCCCTCCATGCTGCACTGTCCCACCTGGAGCAGCCAGGGAACTATGTGCGTATGCTCTTCGTGGACTATAGCTCTGCTTTCAACACGATCCTCCCCGACAGACTGGTGGACATTCTGGGGGATCTGGGTTTTCCGCACAACACCTGCATGTGGATTAAGAGCTTTCTGTCAGGTCGCTGTCAGAGGGTGAGAGTGGGCGATCACACATCTACGGCCCTTAGCCTCAGTACCGGCTCCCCGCAGGGCTGTGTACTGAGCCCGCTGCTCTACACTCTCTACACACACCAATACTCCCCCGCACACCACAGCAACACCATGGTCAAGTTTGCGGACGACACCACAGTTGTAGGGCTCACCTCCAAGGGGGATGAGTCCGCCTACAGGGATGAGGTGGTGCGGCTGACAGAAAAGAGCAGAGAGAGCAATCTGCTCCTAAATCCATCAAAGACCCAGGATCTGGTCATTGACTTTAGGAGAAATAAAACGGACATTCCACCACTGATCATTAAGGGAGAACGCGTGGAGAGGGTGTCCTCTGCACGCTTTCTGGGAGTCTATATTGAGGAGGACCTCACTTGGAATGTGAACACAAAAGAGATACTGAAAAAGGCCCAGCAGAGACTATACTTCCTGAGGGTGCTCAGGGGGAATAACATCAGCGAGAGACTGCTGGTATCCTTTTATTGGTGCTCAATAGAGAGCATACTAACATACTGTATATGCGTATGGTTCACTAGCTGCACAGTAGCACAGAGGAAAAAACTTCAGAGGGTGATAAACACAGCACAGAAGATCATCGGCTGCACCCTCCCCACACTGGAAGACCTTCACAGATCCCGCTGTCTCAAAAAGTCTGAGAACATTGTTAAGGACACTTCCCACCCTGGCCACTCCTTGCTCGAACTGCTGCCGTCAGGAAAAAGGTTTAGGTCAATCAAGTCAAGGACCTGCAGGTTCAGTAACAGCTTCTATCCCACAGCGGTAGTTACACTCAATGCTGCTAAGAAACGTTGATCTGTTGCTGCTTCACATGTTTTATGCTGCTATAGAATAAGTGCAATATGGAGTTGTGCAATAATGGTGGATATCACATGTGTGTTTTTTAGGGGTTTGTGCAATTGACAGGAAGTATGGCCATGTTTGTGTTTGTTCGTTTTTCTTAGTGGTTCGTTTTATAGTTTTTAGCTCTTTGCTCTTAGTTCTGTGTTTTATGTGATGCACTGATTGGTTGGCACTTTTTAAATTTCGTTGTACCTGTGACAATGACAATAAAGACCTATTCTATCACATGACCTTTGACCTTACTCTCATACCTGCATTTATTTCAATTTAAATTCCATGTCATTGTTTGTAAGTTAATATGTTTATAAATATGTTTGTTCTGCTTCATCATTCAAAAGTTATTAACGCTAACGCAGCATCTAAACCAGGGGTCGACAACCTGTAACACCCAAAGACACATTTGAACCTGGTTTCCATGGAAACAAAAACCGCTTATCTTTAAAAAATCTCAGTACTCAATACTAAGTTCTGAACATCCAGATCCAAACCTTGGCAGATTTAATGTGTTAGCGTTAGCATTAGCACAGACTAGTGCTGCTTCATTGAGGTCTGAACTCTACCACTGATCTAGTTTAATGTGTTAGCGTTAGCATTAGCACAGACTGGTGCTGCTTCATTGAGGTCTGAACTCTACCACTGATCTATTTTAATGTATTGAGACAAAACAGGATGTTGTGAACTTGTGACATATCTGGTCATAATGTCTGAAATTTACGTGAATTACAGACTTTTGTTTATCCTGTCCGAATGTGCCACACAATAACACAGAGGTACGGGGTTAATTGTGAATTATCAGTGGTCCACAGATAATACTGTGAATAGGGCATTAGTCTCATGAACATGACGTTAACTTCACTGACGGTAAATTTAGAAGAGCTTAATTACTGAACGCGAGGACAAATCTGGCTTTTTCTCCCGTGCTCAAACTTTTCTCTCTGTCGCCTTGTTGTGAGTATTAAAGAAAAACAACTCTCTCTCTCTCAGTGTTTCATTTCACTCGCTTTGGCTTTCCCAGTGCAAGAAGAATGATCGCCACAAACAATGCCTGTGAGAGTCCTGCTGCACTTCATGTTAATTTATACAACTAACTAATTACTGACAAAGGGTGGAAATCTCATAAAGACTTTCGCCCGCTCCCACGCTAAGTCTTGTGAAGCTTCTGTTGTAAGTCACAAATTCCCATTAGAGATGTGTGCTAAAAGTTGTTTGTAGAAGTTACACAGCTCTAGAAAAAAAAGTAGAGACAGCTGAAATGTCCTCTGCATGTATGACATTGTTCCATTCCAACACAAACACACCTTATTCTACTGAAGAAACAACTGATCCATGCTTTAGTTCAGAAGCAGAAGAAGAAACACCAACTATAATATCCACCACCATCTTCTTACAACATGCAAAAACAGTTGGATTAGTCCCATAAAAGTAAATGGAATCTATCAGTGCTATCTCTATTCATTCCATGTATGGATCTAGTGGTACTTCATAGTCAGGGGAGGCGGGGCTAAAGGGTTGTCTTTCAAATCCCTCTGTATGCAACATTAGATTTACTGACGCAAGGAGGGGCTAGCATGGCTAGGCTAATCAGCATCCTTATTTTTGAAAGAAAAACACTTTTTTGTTCAATGAAGATAACTTTAAACTAACTACAAGTGCACTCTGGACATTGATAACGTGGTAAATAACTATTACAGCTGCAAATCCAATTTATGGGAGGAGCTTGTAGAAGTATGGGGTGACATTTCTCCAGATTATTTCAACAAATTAAACAGCTAGAATGCCAAAGGTCTACATAAAAACAGATGAAAAAAACACATAAAAACAGAATAAAACAGATAGAAATACACGTTACAAACAGACCAAGGCAATAAAAAAATAATTAAAATATATACAGGCATTTAATCCAATGTGCTCTCAGCCTGGATGTTTTACCTTGTGCTACTCACACTACGATTTGAAAGTGTCACCATCATATTATTATTTGTGGAATCATCCAGTCGTTGTGTAAACTTATATATTTAGTTTCTTAAAAGTCCATGAAGTGTGTTTACCCCAACAGAAACAAACATATGGCTAACACTCCATCCTCTGGGAACCTTAAATAAGATTCTGAAAGCATCATTGTATGTATACTTTCTATTAATTTTACAACTTATGGTGGTAAATTAAAGTCTTTGTTTCATGGAAAACATAAAACTGTCTGGGTGACCCCAAACCTTTGAACGGTAGGGTGTGTGTGTGTGTGTGTGTGTGTGTATATATATATATATATATATATATGTATGTATGTAGAGTGTGTGTGTGTGTGTTTGACGTAACCCCCCAGATAGCAGAGCAGTGGAAGGATTAGTAAAATGAAGCTGGGGGGTGGAGTGATGGACGGATGAACGAGAGACCGCCTGGCTCCCTCCACCTCTCCTGGTCTTTTTCCCCCCTTTCCTTTCTCTCTCTCCTCCTTCTTCTTGGCAGAACGTATCCGCCCTTCCCATTGTCAGCCATTGGAGTGTAGGGAGGCGTGAGGGAGCTCCGGCCACTGTGTGCTCGTGTGGCACAATAGCCTGGTCTAAGTGCTGTCCTATAAAATGCCTCAGTGCTCTCTAAAAGCAAGCCCTGCTTTGAAAATAGATGAAGTGCAGTTTGTGTGTGTATGTGTGTGTGTGTGTGTGTGTATGTGTGTATGTGTGTGTGTGTGTGTGTGTATGTGTGTGTGTGTGACATCTGTCATTGAGTTGGCATTTTCAGTATGGAAACCAGTGCCTTGGAGCAGCTTGAGCAGCGATTAGACTCAGCCATAAAAACACCATTCTAGTTGACCTCAAGGTTGCAGGCATGGCTGTAAACCTGTGTGTGTGTGTGTGTGTGTGTGTGTGTGTGTGTGTGTGTTCATATCAAGGCTATGCAGTGTAAAGGCCAATTTATGCTCAGAAGCCAAGTCACATGCAAAGTGTTGCAGATACAGTGCTCGTCCAAAAAAAAAAAAAAAGTTGCACATGCAGTATTTTACTAGCCTGGTCAACCTAATAATAATAATAATAATAATAATAATAATAATAATAATAATAATAATAATAATAATAATAATAATAATAATAATAATAATAATAATAATAATAATATTGATAATAATAATAATAATAATGAAAATAATAATAATAATAATAATAATAATAATAATAATAATAATAATAATAATAATAATAATAATGATAATAATAATGATAATGATAATAATAATGATAATAATAATAATAATAATGAAAATAATAATAATAATAATAATAATAATAATAATAATAATAATAATGATAATAATAATAATAATAATAATAATAATAATAATGATAATAATAATAATGAAAATAATAATAATAATAATAATAGTAATGATAATAATAATAATAGTAATGATAATAATAATAATAATAATAATAATGATAATAATAATAATAATAATAATGATAATAATAATAATGAAAATAATAATAATAATAATAGTAATGATAATAATAATAATAGTAATGATAATAATAATAATAATAATAATGATAATAATAATAATAATGATAATAATAATAATAATAATAATAATAATAATAATAATAATAATGATAATGATCATGATAATGATAATAATAATAATAATAATAATAATAATAATGATGATGACCAAGACAGATAAGATAAATTAATTAAATATAAGTCATCACTAGACCTCATGTGTCATTCATGCTCCTCTTCAACACCCAATCACACATGAATTATTCTCTTTTCATAATTTTACAAACCTCACTGAAATCATAATGTTTTTTTCTGTTTCTATTAACCCATAAAGACCCAGTGTTACTTTTGTGTCACTTCCCAAATACATTTTCCTCTGTATTTATATCCTATCAGTGTTCTCTCTATTCATTTCATGTATGGGTCTAGTGGTGCTTCAGAGTCAGAGGAGGCGGGGCTAAAAGGTTGTCTTTCAAATCCTCTGTATGTAATAGGACGGTACTACTAGATCCTTCCATGGGTGTTAGTGTTGTCAAAAAAATTGCTTTTTTGTAGCGGGTAACGTTAAGAATTGTAAACAGGCATCAACGCGGTCAGCTCTGGCACAGCCGTAATGCCGGCGTGTAAGTTAAAGTCTCTTTTTTTCTCCAGCTGCCTCTGACAGCACACGGGATGACGCCAGTGCGACCACAGACCTATACACTATTTCTATAGGTCTGTGATTGGACCATCCGATGTAACTTTGCTTTTAAAGGCCTCGATATAGTCGAACGTTTATGCGCGCGGGCGGCAGCCAGGCGGTAACGCATAGTATCACGTTACCACCACGGAGGCCACCGTGAGCATGTCAGCCTATCATTTTTGACGTGCGCGCTGCTAGTCCCGCAAGGGGTCCGCGGTGGTCACATGATGCAATACGCTGCCGCCCGCGCACATAATGCTCGACCATAAAGAGTCTTACAGTTAGCACTGCAGAAGGGCTTGAGCTAAAAGATAGACCTACCTTAACTTACCAAGAGATAGACATGCATTTATTCTGCACCCGCACTCACTACCTTTTTTTAACAGTCCATGGAGGACATTTTAAAAGGAATCCCTCACATCTCCAGTATCGAAATAGTATCGAGTATCGAGTATTATCCTTAGTATCGGTATCGAGTTGGAAATTTTAGTATCGTGACAACACTAATGGGTGAATACTTTATATATATTATATGTTGTGTTTTATTGAGGATTTTTATTGTTGATCTGTTATGGATGATATTGATGACTTTATGATGTCGGTGAAGAAACGCTGCTAAAATTGTATTTTATTTCCTGCCACAGTTCGACTGTTGGTCAGTTTTTAATAAGTCGACAAGTACGATATGTTGTGTTTGTATATATGGACTAATGTGAACATGTCTACGTCCTCCTTCTACTCCTTCTCTTCCTCCTCCTTCTCTTCCTCCTCCTCTTCATTCTCCTCCTCCTGCTCTTCATTCTCCTCTTCCTCCTCCTCTTCATTCTCCTCCTCCTCTTCCTCCTCGTCTTCATTGTCCTCCTCCTCCTCCTCCTGCTCTTCATTCTCCTCCTCTTCCTCTTCATTCTCCTCCTCCTCCTCTTCATTCTCCTCCTCCTGCTCTTCATTGTCCTCCTCCTGCTCTTCATTCTCCTCCTCTTCCTCTTCATTCTCCTCCTCCTCCTCTTCATTCTCCTCCTCCTGCTCTTCATTGTCCTCCTCCTGCTCTTCATTCTCCTCCTCTTCCTCTTCATTCTCCTCCTCCTCCTCTTCATTCTCCTTCTCTTCCTCCTCCTTCTCCTCCTCCTCCTCTTCATTCTCCTCCTCTTCCTCTTCATTCTCCTCCTCCTCCTCTTCATTCTCCTTCTCTTCCTCCTCCTTCTCCTCCTCTTCCTCTTCATTCTCCTCCTCCTCCTCTTCATTCTCCTCCTCCTTGCAGTGCATTTTACTTTACTTGTCTCCTGGCTTTTTAAACAGTTCCATTTGTATTTTTATTTTACAGCGTTTTTTTTAGCTGTTTTATATAGTTCTGTTTGATTCTGGGAGAGACTGCATAAAATATCCTATGTGTCCTGTACAAATGGAAAATAAACCTCTATACTATTTGATTCTATTCTATTTTATTGTGTTTCTGGGCTGGTTTGGGTTAGTCTGAGGCTGTTGCCCCTGTGACCCAGAACTGGATAAGCAGAAGACAACAACTATATTAATACATAATAATAAGAATAATTTATTCACTTGTGTAAAAAAGTAAATAATGATTCAAAGGTGATCAAAGTACTCACATTCTGTACTGCAGTAGAAGTACAGCTACTTGTGTGAAAAAATACTCTGGGAAAAGTAGAAGTACTGATTCAACTGATTGATTGAAGTAAAAGTATGAGTTCTCAACTGGAATAAAGTAAAAAGTAAAACTGGATTTTTTTTTTACACAGATGAAATAATACTTATTTAAAGTCAAAATTATATAATAATCACAATTTTTGATTGATGAGTTATTTTTCATGTTGTCGCATTTGTCTAGTTTGAAAAAGTAATGAGTCTATTCTGAGAATGTAAAGAGTATAAAGTACAAATATTTATATAAATGTAAAGAGTATAAAGTACATATATTTATATAAATATA
>CM035790.1:47199443-47220900 GCA_020466265.1 Siphamia tubifer
ACTCACATTATATTTAGCTAAATATAAACTGTGACACCTCTGATCTCTAGTAATATACGGCAGGATAAATGTCAGACAGGTTGTTCAGTGGTACCCAGACGTGTTTTGTGCCGGTTCATTCTAGAAACAACTGAGTGAGTGAGTCAATCAGGCAGCGAGAGAGTGTTTCAGCTCAGCTGTTTGTAGACGACGGGAGGGTCAATGGTCCACGGGGTTAATCTTTGGCTAATCTCACTACAGTATGGAGCGCACCACCTGGGACAGCAGCAGCACCTATGTTTGTGGGTGTGGGGACGAGCGAGACAGAAAGAGAGAGAGAGAGAATAGCAGGAGCATTCCAGCTGCATTAATGTTATTATGGTGTTATTAAGGCCGACATGCTTTTCTAATCATTAACTAACGGGCTGCTGGTGGAAGTGGAACTTAATCCAGAGATCACAGTCCAGTATGAAGTCACATCTAAAGCCACATGACTTATCTTTTGTTCCATTCATTGGTTTTGACGCCAACGGAACGGACCAGGATACGCACTGTTTGCACTGTTACCCCCCCTAGTTATTAATAAGCACATTTTCTAAGTACCTTATTTTCTGGACTATAAGGAGACGCTTCAAAAACTGGAACACCACAGAGCACCTTATATATGGATTAATTCTGGTTGTGCTTAGTGACTGGGAATTTAGAATGTTTATCTAATAACTTTTTATTTCATAATTTTGACTTTTAATCTCATAATGTTTTTGTTTTTTTTACTTATCTCTATTTATCTGGGCTTACAGAACATAAAACTTTGACAGCGGGCCGTCAGGCAGAGGCGTTCAGAATCCACAATGCTTTCATTGTCAGCAGCCAAACACTATATGAGAGGTAGAGCAGAGCATTATCACTTGGGATTTTTTACACTCCACTGACTCACTCTGTGGCTGTCGTCAGCACGCTCAATAATTCACTAATTCTCTGGGACTTCTAGCACACGTACTGGAACACAGACTGTCACACTGTTGATATGTTTGTTGTATATATGATGGGATGATACATTGATACATACAGGTGTCAAACATAAGGCCCAGAGCCCAAATCTGGCCCACAGAAGGGGTCCGATATGGCCCGTAGGACAAATAACAATGAAGATGTTAACAGTCAATGGTGTAAGAATGATTTGAATTCAACTTCTAAATACAGAATAATTAAAATTAAATGTGGAACGACACTAAAGTTACTGACACCCCCGCACTAAAGTATGCAAAAATCATTTAATAATACACTAATATACACAAAAATTACATAAAAATAGAGTAAAATGCACTAAAAATACAATAAAATGCACAAAAATACACTAAAAACAAACATTAAACTGTACTAAAACTCATTCCAGTGTTATTCTTTTCCTGGTGTGGTTGTTTTCAGATCATATTTAGCTGAACTAACATGACTGTTAGCTGCTGCAGAGGATCATGGGAGGCCATACAGCGCTGGGAAAACTACCTTGTGATCTTCAAGCCCTGATCGACTTTGTATTTCTGTGCTCTTACCACCTGACCAAGTCAAGGCCCGACCTGCTCCTATCGTACTTTTATTCTTTATTTATTTTTTTTACCCTTCTTGTGTTCTTCAGATTAGGGAAATTCAGACTTAAAAAAAACCAAGCGGCTTTTGTGATTTACGAGTTGCATCAGCAGCAGCACGACATGCAAATGTAAGGAGACAGAAGGCAGAGAAAGAGTATAAGCGGGTTGAAGTCAGAGAAAGAAAGAGCGACAGATAGAGAGAGGCCGTGTTATTAGAGGAAATGAGAGAGAGAGAACGAGTTGACAGAGAGATACAGCCAACGAGTGAGCGAGCAAGAGATGTAGAGAGACAGAGAGAGAGAGAGGCATGTTGAAGGCAGCGGTCACACCTGTCACATCCCATTTATCTAATCCAGTGCCTACTTAAAACAGCCGCACTCTTTCTTTTCCAGAAAGATGTTAGCGCTAAACAAAACAAACAGAACAAGAATACAGGAGGGGGAAGCAAGATAGGGAGGGGGAGGGGTGGGGGGTGGGGGAGGGTTGTAGGATCTTCTTTTGCTCTGTCAAAAAATCTGCCAGAGAAGATGTCATCTGACTGCGACCAACAATGAAGGTCATTTTCCAATCAAAGGGAATTAGCAGAGGCTAGTCCATGCTACGTTTAAGGCCCGTGACATGATTTTATTTATGTGGAAGACGAGGAAAAAAGTCAGACAGTTTGATCCTGAAGGCAACTTAAATGGCTTATGTTTCTAACACATACAGCCCCCCGCCCGCCCCCACCCTTGTCGCCAGTGTATTCACATTAATTTATATAGAATCAGTGTCTTTACTCTGGTGCACCCACAATGACTCCGCCCCTCTCTTCTGACTCCGCCCCTTTACTCTGGTGCACCCACAGCGACTCCGCCCCTCTCTTCTGACTCCGCCCCTTTACTCTGGTGCACCCACAGTGTCCAGCGAGCCCAGTTCTGGTCCAGTTTTGGTCAAAGCCAAAGTAGTCCCGGCAGGTTTCCTGGGGTTAAAAAAATAAAACCTGTTTCTTCTCAAAACAGTATGTGTTGGAATGAGTGATTTATTTACATAACAAAACTGTCACTGAACAAAAACTCACACCACGTAATTGATTGGAGCTACTTTCTGTCAATAGCGATCAATGTGCTAGCGTTGTCACTGCTAACAGCTGTACACTTTATCAAACTACTTTCATCAGTTGTTGGGCAGTGTTAGCGGCTGCTACGTGCAGGTGCACAACTGTTAGCAGTGAAGACGCTAGCGCATTGATCGCTATTGAGAGAAAGTAGCTCCAAGTAATTACGTGGTGTGAGTTTTTGTTCAGTGACAGTTTTGGTATGTTATTCTACGTCCCTCTAGAATGTTACGACAGCTCCCAGTCACTTTGAGTGGATGTTCCTGCGCCATTATCGCCCGCTGCCAATGGCAACGAGTTTTGTCACTTCAGAATCACGGTACCATATCACTCTGCAGGGAGTTGGGCCACTTTGAAAGTAAATATTGTCTACATTGTAACGGCTGTTTTATCCGGTCCGTTAGAGGAGTAGCAGGAATAAGATGTAATAACCATAGAATAAGCAGGATAATGTATTGCCCACACGTGACTATTGAAAAATATTTCCCTTCAGGGCAGAACACAACCCCGTCGGGAAATATTTTTCTGATAGTAACATATGGGCAATACATTATCCCTTACTAAATAAATCACTCATTCCAACACATACCGACACATACATAAGAAACAGGTTTTATTTTGTTGACCCCAGGAAACCTGCCGGGACAACTTTGGCTTTGACCAGAACCGGACCAGAACTGGGCTCACAGGACACTGTGGGGGGTAAGTCACTGTGGGTGCACCAGAGTAAAGGGGTGGAGTCAGAAGAGAGGGGCGGAGTCACTGTGGGTGCACCAGAGTAAAGACACTGATGACATTAATAAACATTTATGAACATTAATGTAAATGTGTCAGTATTAGCATAAAAAAGTTCTTTTTCCCCCATTGTTTCGAGTCCAGATGTAACATGACAGCATCCATAAAATTAAAAACATTTCAAAGATGAGGTTTTACCTGTTCACATTCACATAGAGATTGAAGAAGCGGTTGTGGATGAAAATAAACGTGATCCTCACATGTCTACAGTGCACCCACCCTGGCTGTTCACGTTATGTTCAAATAAAGTTCGCACACCTAATGATAGGAATTGATAAGGTTTTTCCAATTCCATTATCGATTCTGTTTAACAATTCAATTCGTTATCGATTCTCATTTGGGTAAAAAGAAAAAAAGAAAAACAAACAGTTTGATTAATATCAACTTTGTTTAGTTTAAACATATAATAATAATAATAATAATAATAATAATAATAATAATAATAATAATAATAATAATAATAATAATAATAATAATAATAATCTGTATTTGTAAAGCACCTTTCATACAAACACTGTAGCCCAAAGTGCTTCACATTGATTAAAAATTAAAGTACAATTTTAAGACAGGGTGAAATAAAAAATACATTATAATTCGATTGCACAAAATTATAAAATTACAAAAGTACAAAATAAACTGATTCAATGAATAAGAAATAAAACTACAAGAAAAGTACACGATAAACTGATTAGTGATTTTTTGGAATTGTATTCCATAACTTTGGTTCATAGTTACCAAAGGCTGCGTCCCCACTTGTCTTTGTCATATATGTGGGAGTCACCAGTAAGCCCACATTGGATAACCTTAGTGTTCTAGTTTATACATGACTGGTCAGTGAGTTTCAAATGGAACTGGGTCCTGTTCCATTTAAGCCATTTATGACCTTGCAAACCTAACACCAGGATGAAGAGAAGCCCACAGCCACAGTAATAGTAATAACTGTTAATTAACTGTGAAAATGTACAAGAATGTTTCACATTTGACATTTTATAAAGAAGCACATGGTGATAACTAGGACATTAAAGGGACAGTTCAGGATTAATGTTCATAAATGTTCATTAATGTTCATTAAAATAATGTTCATTAATGTTCGTAAATGTTCATAAATGTTCATTAATGTTCATTAAAATAATGTTCATTAATGTTCATAAATGTTCATTAATGTTCATTAAAATAATGTTCATTAATGTTTATAAATGTTCATTAATGTTTATTAAAATAATGTTCATTAATGTTTATAAATGTTCATTAATGTTCATTAAAATAATGTTCATTAATGTTCGTAAATGTTCATAAATGTTCATAAATGTTCATTAATGTTCATTAAAATAATGTTCATTAATGTTTATAAATGTTCATTAATGTTTATTAAAATAATGTTCATTAATGTTCATAAATGTTCATAAATGTTCATAAATGTTCATTAATGTGTGCTGTGACAGCAGACAGTGAATGACCAGATCTAAGGTTATTGTCAGATTAAAACATATTTTACTGTTGTTTTTGTTTGTTTCTTTACCTTTGGAATAATATGCTAAATGTTTGGGGTTTTTTAATTTGAGTGTTTCAACCACTCGATGGTCATGTGTAGTGCAGCAGAGTGAAGATGCTGATCCCATACACATTGATGTGAAAACTATCCTTTAAGTAAAGCTGTGTCGCTCAGCTGATGCGTCGCCGCAGACATGTTATGTTTGTGGTGTTCCTGCGGTGGTTGGTAAGACGGAGGTTAACACCAAAGTTTTCTAATCAAACATGTATTTATTCATAAACAGGAACTTTGGATACTGTAAATGTAAATGTTAATGTGTGTGTGGAGCAGGTTTCAGCATTTGTGTGTGTCGTGTGTAAATGCACACATCATTCCATCGCCTGTAGGTGTGTGTGTGTGTGTGTGTGTGTGTGTGTGTGTGTGTGTGTGTGTGTGTTATTGTGCATGTATGTATTTATATTTATACGTGGCAGGCTGGCAGTGTGGGCGGTTCTGCCTTTAGTTTGCAGATGTCAATTCTCTTCCAAATGACTGGAACAAAGTAAAAATTGCGCCTCACTCTCTTTATCCTTTTACTGCCTCTGCAATGGAACCGAATTAAACAACTTTTGTCTTCTTAAGCTCATCTGTGAGGGGAGGCTGCTTTAAAAACACTTAACTCCTGCCAGAAAAAAATCCAAATGCTTCTTTTTTTTTTCCTACAGCCAGCACAGATGCCGCTGTTCATGTTTTTTTATTTGTTTTTGTTGTTTTTCTTTCCCTATCCCTTCATTTTCCTTCCCTTCCTCCGTCTTCGTTGCCCTCCAGAACTAACTTCTACTTCTTCCTCCACCGGAGCCTGACATGTCTTTACAAGGTGCATGTGTGGAAAACAATATTTGATGTTTGGCACGTCCATGGGGATCAAGGCGTGGACAATGTGGCCGTAGGAAGAACTACACACAACTACACACAACTACACACAACTACACACATACCCCTGTGTGTATTTAAATATATATATATATATGTGTGTGTGTGTGTGTGTGAGGAAATGTCACTGATCACTCCTGCAGGGGTTAAGAATTAGTGCCAGAGCTGTCAATCTGAAGTACACACTTAACACACCTTCAACACACACACACACACACACATATATATCCTGGTTTTCATTCCTCATGAGGACCACCTTTGTAATCAAGTAGCCATGTGCAGAACCTGGCTTAACACCACACTTTTTTAATATAACTGGTATTTTTAACCTTTTTAAAACCTTTATTTTTCAGACTTTTAATATAATTGTATTGTTTTGTTTTTCTATTCACCTGCTTCTTTTCATTAGTGCACAGTGGTCCCCACTAACGTCTACATTTTGTAGTAACTTGTGTGCAATGGCAATAGTCTGTTCTATTCTATTATATCAGGTAGTGAGTGTAAAAAAAGTTTCTATTAAAATAAAAAAAAAAATACAAATATTAATAATGTTAATAATAATAATACGAAAAAAGATCTAATTAAAGAAAAAATAAAACTGAATAAAATAAGTAATTAAAATAACAATAATAATATTTTAATTAAATAAAAAAACATAAAAATAAATTTACAAAAAAAGAAGTAAACACATCTTCAAACCTTTGGTTTTATACCCGCTTACCTCATACTTTATGGGGTCTTCTGGAATTTTTTTTTTATGTATTTATAGGGCCATATTGTTTCTATTTTACTAGTGGGTACCATTATTTATATTTAACTGAATTGTAGTCCCTATAGTGTCAGAGGTCCCCATGGTGTGACTGTGTAAACCTATGAATGTCCCCATAAAGCTAGGAATACAAACACACAGGCATGTTTTGTAAATCCTTTTACATGCCGTGGCTGAACACAGACGGTGTCAGTTTTGACTCCATGTCCCTCAGGACAAGCATCACAAACACATGTTACTTTTATCCTCACACAAACAACACATTTGGGGTGAAAAAAAAATACCACGTTGGTCCATAATTCCTAAAAAAATTTATGTATTAAATCAGGGGTCTCAAACATGCAGCTCGGGGGCCAAATGCAGCCCGCCAAATGTTCTACTCTGGCCCCTGGGATCAATTTGCAAATTCCAAATCTTCTATCACCAAGGCTGTCAAAGTCATGTTAGTTCAGGTTCCACATTACACCAAATAATAAGAGCACAATAACCTGCAAAAAGTAATAATGACTATATTTATTATGACACTGCTGCCTAAAGATAAAAACTAAAATAAAATATTCACATTTACAAACTATCCTGTAACAATAAGATGTGAACAACCTGAAATGTCTTAAGAAAATTAAACACAATTTTGTCAAATGTCTTTAGTGTCTTTGTAACACACTCATTAAAACGACTAAGTTAAGGCATAATATTGTTCAAATTGCATTTATTTTTGTTCAGATATGGTTTTTCAGGTTATTCACATCTCTTTTTTTTGTCTTTTTTGCTTATAAAACTAAGTATTTTCATCATTTAATGAGGTTTTCTGCACTAAAACAAAGACAAAAAAATGTGTAGTTGTCATCATTTATAGATTATTATGTTTTCATTTTACTGGTCTGACCCATTGGAGATCAAATCAGACTGAATGTGGAAAATTTAAAAAATCAGTTTGAGAACCCTGCAATAAATGATTTTTTGTATAACCCCCTGAAATGTACAGCAGCAAGTATGCAAAAATACACCAATCTAAACAAAATGACATAAAAAATACAGTAAAATGCACTAAACTAAACTAACTACTGTTATTATTTGACTGGTCTGGTCATTTTCAGATCATATTGGACTGAACTAACATGACTTTGACACTCCTGCACTAAAGTATGAAAAAGATAATTAATAATACACTAATATACACAAGATTACACAAAAAATGCACTAAAACTCATTGTAGTGTTATTATTTGACTGGTTTATGATTGTATAACCCTCTGAAACGTACAACAGTGTATTTTGTTGTTGTTTTTTTCTCTATAAATAAATACCAGTATATTTTACCACAACCCTTCACTGGCAAGCGTGTGCACTAAAGTATGAAAAATCCTCTAATAATACACTAATATAAACAAAATTACATGAAAAAATACACTAAGATGCCCTAAAAAAATACACTTAGATTGGACTAAAACTCATTTCATTGTTATAATTTGACTGGTTTATGATTAAACTTAGATTGTATAACCCCCTGAAATGTACAGCAGTGTATTTTTTATTGTTTTTTTTGTCTTTTAAATAGCACTTTGCCTGAAATGTATAAATATATGCCAGTATATTTTACCACGACCCTTCGCTGTTGACAGGCAAGCGTGTGTTGATTCATTAGTGCATCACTGGCATGAGAAATTAAGTGTGACCACTGTGTCTCAAGACTGCTCAATGACTGTGTTACATCTGTCAAATTCACATGAACACACACACACACACACACACACACACACACGCATAATCAAAGCACAGAATGAAGAGGAAAATGAATAAGAAATAATGCCTGATGAAATATCTTTATAGTTTTCGCCTGTTTAAGGAATGTTAATGAAATAATTAGTGTCTGGCCATTAACACATTTATAAGAAAAGATGCTCGTTTCAGTCTGATGTGAAAACATTCAGGTTTTTTTCCAACAAAGATGTGTGAAAAAACCAAGCGTACAATCATTTAGCACAGCATTAAAAATGCCCGTTTCTGAAACGTATACTTTTTCTTTGGCTAAAGCGCAAATAAATCCATATAAATAAGTCATTACATACATGAGTATACCAGGGCTGTCAAACTTCAGGGGGACACGTTCAGACTAATATGCTATAAAGTAAAATAATAATGGAACTAAAAAACATATATGGTCAAAAGTTTACATACACTAGTAAAGAACATCAAGTCATGGTCATTCCAATAATTCCTACAACTCAGATTTTTTTTTTTTTGTATTAGTGATTAAAAGACGTCCTGTTTTGTCACAAGAAACATTCATGTAGTTTGGTTATTTTCTTAATTGAGACTAAATATGGGTCAAAAATATACATAGAGCAATAAGGATTATTACGTTTTCTGAAGTGACCACTTTTTTTATCTCATCATTTAGACTTTTTGTAACAAGGTTTTACAATAAACTCCTGGATTTTCAATTTAATTTGGGCGACACTTCACCACATGCAGCATGACACATCCCAACAAGTGACTGAACTCATTTCCAGTTCACTGAATACAACGTTTACGTTAAGACGCCGTTTATTCACTCACTCAAACTATTATCTTTTATTATTAATCATACATTATTCTGTGTAACAAAAAATTCAGGACTTTTCCAGAACTTTCTGGATCTTTTTACTTTTCCAAAACCTTTCCAGGCCTGGAATTAGCATTTTTTAAATTCCAAAACTGTTCCAGGTTTGACATAATAACCAACATTATTCTTGGCCAGCACTTGAGTTTATTCAAAATAATTTTTTCTTGTGGATTTGCAACAGGCAGGTAAAGCTGAGCAGGCGGTCAGTGCGCAGCCCACCGCTTCTCTGACACCAACACCGTGTTAATTTGCTATGACAAGATAAAGCTGTAATCCCCCCCCCTCACACACACACACACCCCTTCCCTCACTCTCCCCCGCTGCTTCACTTCCAAGTCAACCGGTCGCAAGATGAGCCTTTTACTACCTCCCGCCCCTCCCCCCACATCAGTCTGTGACAATTGCCCTGAGAGCGAGAGAGAGAGAGGGAGAGAGAGAGAGGGGGAGAGAGAGAGGGGGAGAGAGAGGGAGAGAGAGAGAGGGGGGGAGGTTACGTCCCATCAACCCCCACTAAAACCACCAACACCTTCTCCTTTTCATTTTTCTCCGACAGTCAGCGCCAAAGGGATTGGGGATAAACCCCACCACCCTACCCCCAGGACCCCCAGGACCCCCCCCAATAAAAAGACTCCGACACACATGCTGGATTTTTTTTTTTAAATTCTGAATTATTAATTCAGAATAAAATAATTCTACCCAAGCAGTGCTATCTCTATTCATTCCATATATGGGTCTAGTGGTGCTTCATACTCAGGGGAGGCGGGGCTAAAAGGTTGTCTTTCAAATCTTCTGTATGCAATAGGACAGTACTACAACCAATCGTCGCAGCGTCACTTTGTTAGTCCCGCCCTCTGACTCTATACTTCACTGTGATTGGTCGACCAGTTTCAGGTAAATCTAGACAAAAGTTACATTGAGTGAAACTAGACTACTACGATAGAACATTATATTTACTGATGCTAGGAGGAGCTAGTGTGGCTAGGCTACTACGATAGAACACTAGATTTACTGATGCTAGGAGGAGCTAGTGTGGCTAGGCTACTACGATAGAACATTAGATTTACTGATGCTAGGAGGAGCTAGTGTGGCTAGGCTACTACGATAGAACATAAGATTTACTGATGCTAGGAGGAGCTAGTGTGGCTAGGCTACTACGATAGAACATTAGATTTACTGATGCTAGGAGGAGCTAGTGTGGCTAGGCTACTACGATAGAACATTAGATTTACTGATGCTAGGAGGAGCTAGTGTGGCTAGGCTACTACGATAGAACATTAGATTTACTGATGCTAGGAGGAGCTAGTGTGGCTAGGCTACTACGATAGAACATTAGATTTACTGATGCTAGGAGGAGCTAGTGTGGCTAGGCTACTACGATAGAACATTAGATTTACTGATGCTAGGAGGAGCTAGTGTGGCTAGGCTACTACGATAGAACATTAGATTTACTGATGCTAGGAGGAGCTAGTGTGGCTAGGCTACTACGATAGAACATTAGATTTACTGATGCTAGGAGGAGCTAGTGTGGCTAGGCAACTACGATAGAACATTAGATTTACTAATGCTAGGAGGAGCTAGCGTGGCTAGGCTACTACGATAGAACATTAGATTTACTGATGCTAGGAGGAGCTAGTGTGGCTAGGCTACTACGATAGAACATTAGATTTACTGATGCTAGGAGGAGCTAGTGTGGCTAGGCTACTACGATAGAACATTAGATTTACTGATGCTAGGAGGAGCTAGTGTGGCTAGGCTACTACGATAGAACATTAGATTTACTGATGCTAGGAGGAGCTAGTGTGGCTAGGCTACTACGATAGAACATAAGATTTACTGATGCTAGGAGGAGCTAGTGTGGCTAGGCTACTACGATAGAACATTAGATTTACTGATGCTAGGAGGAGCTAGTGTGGCTAGGCTACTACGATAGAACATTAGATTTACTGATGCTAGGAGGAGCTAGTGTGGCTAGGCTACTACGATAGAACATTAGATTTACTGATGCTAGGAGGAGCTAGTGTGGCTAGGCTACTACGATAGAACATTAGATTTACTGATGCTAGGAGGAGCTAGTGTGGCTAGGCTACTACGATAGAACATTAGATTTACTGATGCTAGGAGGAGCTAGTGTGGCTAGGCTACTACGATAGAACATTAGATTTACTGATGCTAGGAGGAGCTAGTGTGGCTAGGCTACTACGATAGAACATTAGATTTACTGATGCTAGGAGGAGCTAGTGTGGCTAGGCAACTACGATAGAACATTAGATTTACTAATGCTAGGAGGAGCTAGCGTGGCTAGGCTACTACGATAGAACATTAGATTTACTGATGCTAGGAGGAGCTAGTGTGGCTAGGCTACTACGATAGAACATTAGATTTACTGATGCTAGGAGGAGCTAGTGTGGCTAGGCTACTACGATAGAACATTAGATTTACTGATGCTAAGAGGAGCTTGTGCAGCTAGGCTAAAATAATTCAGAATTAATGTTATTTCCTTCGTGTTTACATGGACGTGTAAATTCTGAATAAAGGTTTCCATGGAAACAGGTGTATTCTGCTCTCGTTAATTGGTCTCTCAGAGCTGGAGGTACAGAGGGTTCTGATTGGACAGAACGCTTAATGTCTGGATGTCTAATGGAAGAAAACAACAGCATCCACTTCCTGTTTTGCATTGGTTTCAACTATCAACATGTTAGAGCAGATACGACATGTGATGTTTGACTTTATTTTTATCAGAATTAAAAAGCAACAGCTCGACCCAATCAAAAACTAATGCCCACAGCCCAATATGGGCGTCATGGCGAACAGAGCAGGAGCATATGCAGAACAACAGGAATAATGTTAAAGAGGAATTAAGCTAAGCAAGCGGTACGCTTGTTTTAAAACCGCAATCAAAATGTCAGGGAGTGCAAATGAAAAGGCTGAAGTCGTAATAAAAGAAAAAGGCAACAACCAAAACAGAGAAACGACAAATATTTTACCTCCACCAAAGAGGTTATGAGTCTGTCTGTCTGTCTGTCTGTCTGTCTGTCTGTCTGTCTGTCTGTCTGTCTGTCTGTCTGTCTGTCTGTCTGTCTGTCTGTCTGTCTGTCTGTCATTACTCCAAAACGTATGGATGGATTTTGATGAAATGATTACATTGTGGTGGTGATCCACCACAATGTAATACACATATATATATATACACACACACACACACACACATATATATATATATATATATATATATACACACACACACATTTATATACACACACACACACACATTTATATACACACACACACACACACACACACACATATACATACATATACATACACACATATATACACACACACACACACACACACACACACACACATATACATACATATACATACACACATATATACACACACACACACACACACACACACACATATACATACATATACATACACACATATATACACACACACACACACACACACACACACACATATACATACATATACATACACACATATATACACACACACACACACACACACACACACACATATACATACATATACATACACACATATATACACACACACACACACACACACACACACACACATATACATACATATACATACACACATATACACACACACACACACACACACACACACACACATATACATACATATACATACACACATATACACACATACACACATATACACACACACACACACACACACACACACACACACACACACACCAGTCCTCATCACAGCAGCATAGAAAGCAGCAGTTGTGTGTGATAATAACTTGTATGTCTCCACACTGCTTCTTTTCTAACAGCCTGAACTGAACCCAGTCTCCACTATTAGATCACATTACAGTGTGTGTGTGTGTGTGTGTGTGTGTGTTTAAACATAGATCATTTAACGTGCTTCGTGGTATAGTTACAGGTAAGTCAGCATGTGAGCGTGTGCCGCCACAGTCCCAGGACTTTGGTTTACAGTCAGCACCTGCCACACATGCAGAGTCCACGGTGGGAGGGGCCAACAGGCCAATCAGCAGGCTAATTACAGAATTACTTTTCCATTACGGCTACTAAGCACTGATTCATTGTTTTACAGCGTGTGAGAGTTTATCTGGAGTGTGGGTGAAAGGTTGACGGTTGTTATCAGAGCACTGCTGTGACGAGGCGTGTGTCGTGGGGACAGTCAAGGATAAGGAAAAGGTGGTACACGTTCATTTATAAATCATACAGAGGACAATTAGGATCCAAGAAAATACATGTCAATAAATCATGTAAAACCTATGTTAATAGTTGAATAGTCTATATTAATTTACTGACTTTTTACCTCATGATTTGGAATTTTTTAAACTTTGCAGAATAAGAGTGTGTTTTGTTCTGTGTTACAAGTCAACAAGTTTGGAAGTTATTGTGATTGTAGAGCTTCACTTAATGCGCCTTATATATATATATATATATATATATATATATATATATATATATATATATATATATATATATATATATATATATATATATATAAAACCTAAAAAAAATAAACCATTCATTGACCATGTGCCTTATAGTGCAGAAAATACTGTATATTTATATTCACTTTAAATTCACCACAAATACAGTATTTCATATAAGAATATCTATAATCATGACAGTGTATATTCATTTTTCACAATAAAATCCTATTTCATGCATCCTTCTACATTGTAACTAAATGTTCACTTATGCAGATGACGTTCTATATTTTGTTAGTATACTGGATTTATTACACTCAAATTGAAGAAGACTTTTTTAATTCCACAGATGTTCCCTCTAACAGAGATACACTGGATTTGACTTCTTCATTTTCCTACATATTTCAGTTGTGCTCACTTTTCGTGGGCTGGAACATGTGCTGTAAACTGTAAGCATGTCTTAAATATAAAAGTGCAGTTCCACGTACAGAGCCATAGATTCAGCACCATCACACAATGTCACACTTCATCCGGAAGAAAATGACTCACTGCAATGGCTCACATTTTGTAGTCACGCAACTGTGCATCAAAGGGGCTCAAGGCGACGGCTAGTGGCGCACGCATAAAAGTAAAAACACATGTGCACCCAAACAGTAGCCTTGAACCTTGAGGTTTTTTTTTCCTTGAGAAAACAACAGAAAAGCCACCCAGCTCTGGTTCTGCTGCGCTGCTTTTCACTTGGAAGTAAAAAAGTCCATTTCTGCCTCTTTAGAAAACATACTCTTTTCATGAATCAGTCAACAAATAAGCCTATATTTTCAATGTTCTTTGTTTGGGTTTAAAGGTCTGAAACAATATGAGATGAATTAACAACACACCAAGGAGAATTTTAAGAACTGTGCAGAAAACATTCATTTAATACCAAAAACATCACTGTTAGCTACTCTGGAAATGACTTGATTTAAAGAGATTATCCACAGTAAAAATGACTTTAGTTCATTTTTAGATGATTGGCAGTACATACATATAATTAACGTTAAAATCACACCATTTAGATGAACATTGAGAAATTTCGATTTTGCTGTTTTGAGCCAAACTGTGTTAACATGGAAGTGATGAGGACATGTGCTTCTGACTGACACCAAACTCTACTTTTAGACTAACTCTTCTAAAGTTCAGAACAACATCACACTAAACCCAAGTGTCCTGAGGTCAAATAGTTAATCTAACTCAACATTGGTTAGGATAGATTATTGTCATCACTGTGTGTGTGTGTGTGTCCACAGAGACATGCTATAACTCAATGAATACTGTAGATATCACCATTAAATTACATGTTTATATGCATATAACTAATGTGCATTAGATACAATGATCCATTTGGGTAAAGGTCAAAGGTCAAGATCACAATCAACTAAAAGGTCAAAATCACAATATAGGTTATAACTCCAAAACAGAGGGTCACAGAACTTTCAGATTAGTACCAAATGATGCAGAATGAAGATTTATATAATTATAATAATTGGTGTTATCACCTACCACCAATAGTTTTTCAGATCTCGAGAGGTCAATGGTGACATTTGTCTAAATTAACTTGTGTAACACTGTTTGTTTGTGTCAAACATAGACATATCACACTATAACTTAATCAGTACTGGATATATTATCATAATATTACACACACTGACACATATATACAAACATGTTAGTAGTTTAAGCTTCGCTGTTACATACAGCTTCATTTACATTTATAATCAATTACTGAACTATGTTTTTTAAAACATTTTAAAACATTTTCAGAGTATGTCAGCAATCGACAATTTTGGGCTTCCTCCTAAGAATACAGAGGTACATGGCTTGAGTTAAGTACCTCTGGATCAGGGTAGCTCAATCCTGGTCCTCCAGAGCTACTATCCTGCATGCTTTAGACGTATCTGTCTTTCAACACACCTGGCGGTCATTGTCGGGCTTCTACGGAGCTTGATGACAGGTTTATCATTTGAATCAGGTTTAGGGTTAGAAGGGGGATACATCTAAAACCCTGCTCTGGATGAACTATCTGAGGACATGAAGACCGCAGGACACATGTGTGATGTTGTTTAGAACTTTAGAAGAGCTAGTCTAAACATGACATGTCCTCATCACTTCCATGTTAACAATAGTTTGGCTCAAAACAGCAAAAACCGAAATTTGTCAATGTTCATCCACATGGTGTGATGCTAGTGTCAATGATATGGATGTACTCCCAATCATCTAAAACCACGGTTCTCAAACTGGGGTCCGCGGACCCCTAGGAGGACGTGGCGCATGTCCAGGGTGTACGCGAAATTATTCATGTTTTTTTTTTGCTGTTTTATTTTGAAATGCGGAAGTTTTATTTTGTAGCGAGCGGGCGAAAGTAACAGCGCTGTTTGACGCCAGCTTGACTAAATTGAGACGGAGCGAGTCACAGGCTATTTTTAGCCACCCTGCAGCGAACATGGATCGATTTTTGTGTCCGCCAAGTTCCTCAAGAAGTGGTAAAAGAAATGACAATGAAAATGACAATGACAAAAACAAACACCCTAACCCTAAAAAGAGAAAGTACATTGATAGTTATATTGAGTTTGACAAGCTCATCCCTCTCATTAAGTCTCTGTCTGTCTGTCTGTCTGTCTGTCTGTCTGTCTGTCTGTCTGTCTGTCTGTCTGTCACACACACACACACACATGGTTTTGTGTGTCTTTTGTTCCGTTTATTATTTTAAAATTATTTAAAATTGTTGTTTCTGAAGTGTTCATTTATATTATAATACCTGAAAATGTGGCTGGTTTGTACAAAAGCACTATTAAAAAAGGTTATCATTGTTTCATAATAATCATTGTTGAAGTGGTTTTTTATCATTTTCAGTATCGCGAGGATGAGGGGGGACATGGAAAAATGTCACCCCTCCAAGGGGGACCTGGGCCAAAAACGTTTGACAACCCCTGGTCTAAAAAATCAACTAAACTGATTTTCACTGTGGATAATCTCGTAAATGAAAGCGGAACAATCCAAAACCGACGATAGCACAAAGAAAACACACAAGGTCGATGGAGCGTCCCGGTACGATGACAGACGTAATTTCAACATTTCTAAATCGCTGTGGAAGTAAGTGGCTGCACTCTGCAACCCTAACCCTGACTGTCAGGATTAACCTGAATATAATCTGATCTGGAGTCAGTTTCAACCCTCAACCCTCTCAAACACACTGAGGCACAAAGCTTTATGGGATAGAATGCTCAGGGCAGATGGCCAGTGGACAGTTGAGAGCCAAGCGGTCCACAGTGAGGACTCCAGGGACTTTAGAGTCACGGGAGGAGAGAGGGAACTCAAGAAGGGCTCCAGGGAAAAGCACCTTTACTGAGCCCTGTTTACATGAAGGTTTAAGGGGAACACTTTACATTCTGAGTCACTAAGAAGGTGATAATTCTGTTCATTTTGATGGAATTTCATGGTAATAATGCCTTTGTAACCACTTATTCCAAGTAATCGAAGTATTGATTGGTCAGAAATTGAGATTTATTAATTTATCTCATAATTTAAACTTTTTATTTCATAAGTTTGACTTTTTATTTTATGATATTTACTTCGCTTAATGCGCCTTATAGTCCAGTGCACCTTATAGTGCGTAAAATACGGTATTTACACCATGTTCCTGTTCAGAATAGACCTTACCTCAAATGATTCAAAGATCAAAATTATCAGTATTTTGATTTGAGAATCAATTTTAAAACAGAAAAATCTGGTATCAGATCAGATTATATTTGATTGGTTTGTTTTATCCTGTCTTTTACTTTATTCCGAATAAATAATTTGGAATTAAAAAAAAAAAAACCTCATGTAGACATAGCTCTTGGTTTCAGTGGCTTTGGTCAGAAACATTCATTTTTGTGGATTTTCAGGTGAAGCAGTTGGAAAAATCTTTGAAATGTTGTTGCACCTTCATAACACAACAATGACTCAGCGCTCAAGGCCTCCGTCGCCCGCCGCCGTCCATGCCGGCCGGGCGCCAGCGCCTTCAGAAACTGCTGGCGGCTAAGTGTCCTTACCATGTTGGGGGGGCTGTCCAAATTTCGATTGGGGGGTGATCGAGGGGACACCTTGCTGCAGTAGGAGGCCAAGGGGAGGTGGATGACACCGCCCAGTCCCTCGCTCTCCTCATCCTCCACTCGCTGTCTGCTGGTTGCCATGGTTACTTCTCCATCTGTCCCCCCATATGGAGAGGCTGGTCGCTTGGAAGACATCCTGGAAAAAAAAAGGGAGATAGAAAGACAGAGAGAGACAGGGAAGAGGAAGGTGTGAGTATTATTCAAAGGATGATATAACAAGTCCACAAGTGGAGTCATGTGACAGGTGAGGCGGCAGCGTGGACAGCTAAGCTAATGGCTAACAGCTAACGGGGAGGTTCCACTTCCTTTAAACACTGTCATGTGATCCAGCTTTTTCCCCCCACTTCGCTCTTTGTTTTCACACCA
Source organism: Siphamia tubifer (assembly GCA_020466265.1). Lineage (NCBI taxonomy): Eukaryota > Metazoa > Chordata > Actinopteri > Kurtiformes > Apogonidae > Siphamia > Siphamia tubifer. The sequence goes on from CM035790.1 coordinate 47,217,638, forward strand.
GGGGTCCTCAAACATGTGGCCCAGGGGCCAAATGTGGCCCATGGGATGAATTGGAAGGAGGGTCTAAGGACAGGGGATGCTTGGGGACTTCATCTATTTCTGTGATTGATTGTTTTCTCCAATGAACCCTGTAAAGCCCTGTGAGACAATGTTGTTGTGATTTGGGATCTAGAAATAAAATTTGATTGGATTGAATTGAATTTTGTGGAAAAAAATCTACAGTCAAGGCTGTGAATTCCTTTTAGTTCAGGTTCCCCATACACGCCAATATGATCTACAGTCAAACAACAGCAAAAATTAACCTGCAAAAATTAACCACTCCATATTTTATTCTTGCTTTGATGTGGAAAAAATATAATATTATACCTTTACATAGTGACAAATGATCAATTACTAGTATATTATAATATATATATATATATATATATATATATATATATATATATATATATATATATATGTATTTACAAACTATCATGTAACAATAAAATGTGAAAAACCTGAAATGTCTGAAATTAGACACAATTTGAAACATTTTCTGCTTCTGTTACGAAGAGTTAGTGCAGGGGTCTCCAAACTGTTCCACAAAGGGCTGGTGCGGCTGCAGGCTTTTGTTCCAACCAAGCAGCAGCACATCAGACTTGAATAAAGGCGGGGCTAAAAGGTTGTCTTTCAAATCCTCTGTATGCAATAGGACGGTACTACAACCAATCAGTGTAATCTTTAGGATGACGTAGTTAGAGCGCCTGAAAGTTGACGGAGGAGTCTGGAGAAAGTTCGGAATGACTAAACAAAATGGTGGATTATGGAGCTGAACGACTGTTGTCGCTTCTGTAAAAAGAATTTAAAGATTGTTGACGTTTTCTCACATTCTTCACTCATCTGTGATAAAAGGAAATCTACACCTGTTGTTGTTCTTCTTCTATGGTTGTTTACACTTATTTCTCTACCAATCGTCACAGCGTCACTTTGTTAGGCCCGCCCTCTGACTCTATACTTCACTGTGATTGGTCGACCAGTTTCAGGGAAATCTAGACAAAAGTTCCAGAATACTACATTTACTGATGCTGGGGGGGGGGTCTAGCACAGCGCAACAAGGCTCGAACGCACCATGACATCCTAAGTCCTTCAGAATCCCACTCGACTCCACTTTTGTTTTGTTCTGTCTTCATTAAGTCGTTTGTGTTGACAGCACGTACACACGCCAGAGCTTTCCAAACTAAAAGACTAAAAGATCTCCTTCAGTGGCTTCTTCCAGAGCCCCCCAGTTCCTTGGCAGTCCTTCAAACACACTCTCAGGTCTTACAGTATGTTTTTTCCACAGGGGCCATTCAAAAAAAATGCACATATCCAAAAGGACACAGCATTAGTGAAAATGGAGCCTGCTTTGCACTGGTATTATGGAGGAAATGACCGTGTGTGGACAATGGCTTTTCAGAGGGAGGACGCAGAGGGACAGAGCCAGAGCTGTAAGCACAGTGGCAATAATGTGTACTTATTATGAAAAGCTCTGGACAATACAGGAACTGGAGAAAATCGCCAGCATCATCAGGTTCCCACTGTTTGCATTTGTTACCGTGGCTTTGTTCCTCTTGAAAAAAAGAAAAAAGTAAAGGATATAAAGCAACATCTATTAAGTGAAGTCTGTCTCTCACAAGGTAAATTTGCCTCCGTGTACTTTAGCTCAACAGGAGGACGCAGTGACTATGCAGCAATAATAGAATTTAATGTGGATCTCAGCGTGGCCTGAGTGCTTTCAGACACACTTGTCAGCCTTGAAGCCAATGCAACTATGACCCTGGGTAATAAGCTGCTAACGCTCACATGCACACAGGAAACATATGACAGGGATGGAAGAGTGTGCGACCAATGGACACTTGTGGAAAAGCAACAGGCCTGTTACAACCCAAAACTGACAATAACTGCATCATATGGGTCCATTTAAAACGGAATAAAGCCAATAACCTTAAACTAAATATAAAAAACACTTTGATAATGTAATAACTGCTAATCATGTCACAAATTGTGTTTTACTTTCTTTATATTTATATCATGTTAGAAAATGTCTTAATACTGCCTCTTAAAAAGAAGGTTAATCAAATGTGCTGTCTGCCTACAGTAGTTAGGGTTAGGGAAGTGTACTTGACAACACATAACAATAACTGCATATGTTTTTATCTATTGACCTCTGCATTTACACCATGACCTATGCTGGAAAAATGTTATTACGTAAAAAATATGTTAAAACCAGTATATGATACACATCTGGAGATGAAGATAAATATGTTTAAAATAAATATGTTTATAAAACTTATTGTTGGGGGGGGGGGGGGGCTCACTCTACCAGAGGTGGACAAAGTACTGACACTCTGTACTGTAGTACAAGTACAACTACTGGTGTGAAAAAATACTCTGGTAAAATAGAAGTACCAATTCAACTGCTTTACTGAAGTAAAAGTAAAAAAGAACAACTTCTCAACTGTAATAAAATAGAAAGTAAAAGTGCATTTGAGTTTGTGTGTAAATGATGTGTTTTATTGTGTCATGGTGCTGAGTTAGTGGATATGGACAGAACATTTAGGAACAATTAAAAAGTCATAAATAGAAGATTAAAAAGCACAATTATGAGATTAAAAAAAATTAAATTGTGAGATAAAAAGTCATAATTATGATATAGTCACTGTTTCTGATTTTTCACACTGTCACATTTCTATAGTTTGAAAAAGTAATGAGTCTGTTCTGAGAATATAAAGAGTATAAAGTACATATATTTATATAATGTAAAGAGTATAAAGTACATAATATTTATATAAATGTAAAGAGTATAAAGTACATATATTTATATAAATGTAAAGAGTATAAAGTACATATATTTATATAAATGTAAAGAGTATAAAGTACATATATTTATATAAATGTAAAGAGTATAAAGTACATATATTTATATACATGTAAAGAGTATAAAGTACATATATTTATATACATGTAAAGAGTATAAAGTACATATATTTATATACATGTAAAGAGTATAAAGTACATATATTTATATACATGTAAAGAGTATAAAGTACATATATTTATATACATGTAAAGAGTATAAAGTACATATATTTATATACATGTAAAGAGTATAAAGTACATATATTTATATACATGTAAAGAGTATAAAGTACATATATTTATATACATGTAAAGAGTATAAAATACATATATTTATATACATGTAAAGAGTATAAAGTACATATATTTATATACATGTAAAG
>CM035790.1:47221000-47316000 GCA_020466265.1 Siphamia tubifer
GACAGGGCCACAGGGGAAGACAGGGGCAGAATGGTCGCATTAGTTTGCAGAGCACGGACACTCTACTCAATTACTCCCCTCTCTCTCTCTCTCTTTCTCTCTCTCTCGCTCTCTCGCTCTCTCTCTCCTTCACACACACACACACACACACACCACTTTAAGCTCACCCCTTTTAAATGAACTACAGCGACACTTACACTGGAAGCAGCTCCGCTCGCTTTAGAAAGTTTTTTATATCGTCCGTGAGAATTCCACTGATTATAAAAACTGAGACAAAAAACTTCCAGAATAATCCCAAATGATTCAATAAAATGTGACAGATACCAGGACAATACCACACTATAAAAGTACTGAAATCTGACGGGACAAAAAAGCATCGTCAGCTCTGTTTTTGATGGATTTTTCGATTTTTTTTCCCCCCAAATGTATGTAATGAAATAAACCCAAACCAAATAAACAGCATTTTAAAGCTTTACTTTTACGGTATCAACGTGAATCTGATTTGTACGGTTAGGTTATTAAACAGCGTAATCATATTTTGCAAAAAGCATTCATTTTGTTTTATGTGAAAGTCTATAAAATATTTGTCATGTACAGTATGAATGTATAGACTGATGAGAAGAGCTGAAAGTGTAACACTGGGTGATTGGAGTCAAGTAGAATAGGATAGAATAGAATAGATTATTGTCATTGTACATAACTTATAATGACATTTCACTTTAGTGGAGGCCGCTGTGCACTAATGAAAAGAAGTAGGTGAATAGAAAAAAAACACTAATGGCAGATTAGAACAATACAATAAGGTTAAAAGTTTGACAAATAAAGGTTTAAAAGGTGAAAAATACCAGTTACATTCAAAAGTACGGCATGCAGATTATGTTATGTTGTCTTCATTGTGTGTGTGCGTAGTGTGTAAAGTGGCATAAAGTACAATAAATAAGTAATAACATTTTTTTTCTTCAGTTTGCCTGTATAAAGTGACAGATTTAAAGTCCTTCAGGCTGTTGACGCTGTCTGTCCGTGTTCCTGAACGCCACGTAAGTAATGTCAGATTGTATCTGAGTGTGTTCGGCTTAAACCATTCAGTGTGTTGACACTTCCACTGTTGACTGTCTTACCCCCTCCACCCCCCTAAAAGAAAAAAAAAAAACACACACTAACTCTCTCTCTCTCTTTCTTGCTCACACACACCCCGATAAATGGAGGGGACAAATGGAGGGGTGTGAAAATCCAGCACTGCCTTAACACCCCACCGACAACAGAGAGAGACAGAGACGGAGACAGAGAGACAGCTTTCACTCTTCTCCTCCTCCTCTTCCTTTACCTCCTTAAACCCCCAACACCCCCCCACCATCTCTTCATCTCTCCCCTTTCCTCCTCCTGTCCATCAGCATGGAATGTGTCAGTTTGACCACATCATTTCTTTGGCTTTATCGTCTCACCCTCCGCCGCCCCGAGCGCAAAACCTCTTCTTTTTTATCCTCTCTCCAAATCCCCCCCCCCCTCCTCTCTGTATATTTCTATCTGTTTGCGTGAACAGATGAAGCTGTGTTAGCGAAAGCCAGTCTGTTTCCATCTTCAAGCTTACACCGGACATTTTTCATACACAGTCAGACCCCCCACCCCACCACCTCCCCAAAAGAAAAAATATATAGTTTGAAACATCAAAAATAAATCAAACATTACTGCAGCTTTGGCCAAAAGAAAAATAAAGAATAACCAGACTTTTTTTCTGTTTTTCATTTCTAAATTGGTCTGTAAGAAAATATCAAAAATCTGAATGAAAGTTAATTTTTCCACAAAAAGAATCATCATAAATCATCTCATTCTCTCAATAAACACATTTAAAAACAACTACATCTAAATACCAGAGATAATTTCTTTCTTCTTCTTCTTTTAATACAAAACAAATATTTAGTTTTTCTACCAAACACTTCAGTGAATTTTTTTTTGTTTTTGTTTTAGCAAATGCATGGTTTTAAAATTTAAGAAAAGGGAAGAAGAAGAAGAAGAAGAAGAAGAAGAAGAAGAAGAAGAAGAAGAAGAAGAAGAAGAAGAAGAAGAAGAAGAAGTTTTAGTAAAAGTGGAAAGATGAGGAAATGAAAATTAAATAACAAGAAGAAGAAGAACAAGTAGATGAAGATGATGATGAAGATGAAGGTGAAGAAGAAGAGGAAGAAGCGATGCGGGTGAAGGAGGAGTAGAAGCGGACACTTACAGAGACGCAGGAACAGAGAGCATCGCGACCACCGAGGCTGAAGCTGGAGCGCACACACACTGAAAAGTCACACACACTCCGCTTCACTGACAGACTACAGCGCTGCTACACACACACCCTGTTTGCACACACACACACACACACACACACACACACACACATGTGAACACACACATGTGAACACACACACGGCCAGAGCCACAGTGATGGAGTGCATTACTGGAAAGCAAGAGTTTTAAGCGCTCTCCTCCTAAGTCATTGTAATCCCTGCATTTATCTCCATACATTCTGCTTTTTCGCTGTAATCCTTTAAATTTTTAATTCCTCCTAGCTGTTGTTATCTTTTCTCTCTCTCTCTCTCTCTCTCTCTGTCCTTAACCACTTACTTTTGTCGGCTTTATTAAAAACACATTTTCACCGTAATAACTCAAGGGGCCGCTGAAATCTGAAATCCCACCCCAACGCCACAAGCTCAACCGCCGCCGCAAACGCCACGACCCCAGTTTTATCTCAGAACAAAAAGATTAGTTTCATCGGAAAAGGGGGGGGAAAACTGAGCGCTACTTTAATGCAATAAAAGTCAAACAGGCGAAGGCAGAGGGGGCGTGTGAATGTGTGTGTGTGTGTGTGTGTGTGTGTGTGAGAGTATTAAAAAGGCAGGAGGGTATTATAACATAATCTGTCTCTGCCGGCATTAGCATCAAACGAGCATTATTCCACTTGTGTTGACAGTGTTGGGGGGGGGGGGATAAAAAGGGCAAGGTTAGAGGGTTCGCACCTCTAAATGAAGAGAAGGCCTGTACACACAAACATCAGTGTAGTTGTGAGATTAACATTTGCATAAGACGCAGAAATAATAACAACAACAGCATGCAGACTGACAATAGGATTATTAAGGAAGCTATTGAATTAGGATTAAAAAAGAAAAAAATAATATAATAACCCAGCGATGATTGAATAAAAATATGTAAGTACATATGTAGAGTGTCAACATTTCTAATTCATACTATATATATATATATATATATATGTTTAGGGGTTGAGTAATGGATGACTTGTTGATTGTTCTAAAGTTTTTGTTATAAAAACAAATATGAGCGTGAAATCTGAAAAGTTGTGATGAGAGAAGAAGAGAGGATGACACCTTCTAACTTTGACACAAACACACACACATACAAACACATGTCACTCACTGACACCCACACTGTTTTAAGGAGTTAGTTCACAGAGATACTAATGCTAGTGATGGTACTAGTACTATAGTACTATAAGGAACTTCATTTACTGCCTTTACTCCAATATGTAAGAACCATAATGGAAATTTTGTTTTAAAAAAAATCCAGTTTTATTGTGAGATCCTGACTGTGTGTGTGTGTGTGTGTTTGTGTGTGTGTGTGTGTTTTTTCGTGTGTGTGTTTGTGGTTCATTTTAAACATTTTTTTTTTTGTATTATTTAACAACTGAGATTGTCAAATTAAATCAGATGAAATCAAATCCAATCATACTGTTACGACTACAGTTTCTATAAATGTCCATGTTAACATTTCCTTTAGATTTACTTTACTACACGTTAAGGCGTTGTGGGGACAGTAAAGTAAAAAAGTGTGACTGTATGGGGACTGTAACAACGTGTTTCAAAGAGTGTGAACGGACCCACAAACACTTTTGTTTCTTGTGTTTGAATGGAAGTGAATGAACTTTACATTCGTTCTGTTTTTTTTTTTTTGCTCTAACTTTGCATATGATAACGTCTCTGAAATGTGGAAAAGTCAATCATCAACTGGTGAGTGTGAAACCATCGCTGACACACACACACACACACTTAAACACTTTGAGTCTCAAACTCCGGTCACTCTCTCAGACACTTCCCATGCTGCTGCTGCTGCTGCTGCTGCTGCTGCTGCTGCTGCTGCTGCTGCTGCTGCTGCTTCACACTAGACGCTCACTCCTGTTCCTCCTCCTCCTCCTTTCTCTTCCTCTGTGGACAATTCTCTCCCTATGTCTGTCCCCACTCTGTCCTGCTGTCCTCCGTCTCTGTCATCATGAGGACGTGTGTGTGTGTGTGTGTGTGTGTGTGAGCGTCACGTACCTGTTACACTCCTGAGGTAGCTCAGGCTCAGTGAGCATGCTGGAGTAAGGCTCCGTTTCTCTCGACAACAACAACATAAAACAGTCCCCACCAGTGCTCAGATGAACCAGGTTAGTGTCCCCACAACAAGACGGGATACAAGTAGTGATCCTTCAACCTCTCACACACACTGCTGTTGCGCTCTCTCTCTCTCTCTCTCTCTCTCTCTTTCTGTGACTGTGTTCCTCTCTCTACTCACACACTTTCAGCCTCACACCCTCCCTCCCTCTCTCTCCCCTTCGCTGCTGTCCCTCCTCTTCGCCCTCCCTCGTTGTAAGCAGTCAGATCTAGGCTCCGCTCTTAAAGGGCCAGCGCCACCGCCACCGCCACCGCCACCGCTAACACCGCTAACACCGCTTCCTCCACTACTGTGTGTCTGTTTGTATTTCTATCTTCATGGGGACATTGATATGTTTACACAGTCACACCAAAATTCAGGTTCCTACAAGGTTGAAATATAAATAAAGGTCCCTACTAGTAAAAGACAAATGATATGGTCAGATTATTTTTTTGTTTCTGGAAGTCCTCATAAAGCATGGTAAAAGTGTAATGTGCATTTTTCAAAAATTTGAAGATATCTTTACTTTATTTTTATGTCGTTTTTAAATTACTTATTTGTTGTATTTATGTTTTTAAATTATTATTATTTATTTTCTTTATTAATTTTTTTTTAAAATGTATCCAACTATTTGTACCTTTTTATTTTTAATGTATTATTATTATTATTATATTAAAAAGTGTATTTTATTTTGTTATTTACAGTCTTTTTGGCCATTTTTTGGCCTTTTTTTTGTTCTTGACGTCCTCATAAAGCATAGTGAAAATGTTTTAACATTTATTTTTATGTATTTTTTTAATTACATATTTGTTGTATTTATTTCTTCATTTTTTATTATTGTTATTTTTTTCTCATTGTCTCTTTAATTTATTCATTCATTAATTGGTATTATATTATTATTATATTAAAAAGTTTATTTTATTATTTACACTTACTACCCAGTGGCTACTTGATTACAAACTTTGTCCTCATTAGGCATTGAAACCAGTGTGTGTGTGTGTGAGGAGGGGCCATTTGACCACAGAGCAAATGCACAGCAGTGCTGCCCCCCCCTCTATAACATATTTATCTATCTTTTCTTTGTTAACAATTATTTTTTTCTATTTTCATGTGTATTTTGTGAATTTTTGAAATTAATTTTGTCTTTTTGTTTATTTTTCACAATTGTTTATACCAAATATTTAGTTTTTACTCATTTCAATGGTTATGTTTCTCGATTTTTTTTACAAACCGATTTCATTTGTTTAATCTCTATCTATATATCTATCTATCTATCTATCTATCTATCTATCTGAACACACAATAAAACTTTTCTGTTTTTCAATTTTTCAACAAGGGTTAAATATGAACAATGTGTTTTTCTCTGCTAGAAATTCTACACTGACTGCATTAAATTAGGAGATAAACTTATTGAACTTAAGGCTTTCTATGCTTCCTCTTTTTTCTTTTGGCTTGTAGTTACTTTCCCACAAATATTCTTGGCTTAGTTATTTAAAGTGAAAAACAGTATTCTGTAAACAGAATATCACATGATTTCATTGTGGTAAAAAGCATCACGTAAAAAATACATAAATAATATATATATATATATATATATATATATATATATATATATATAGCGAGAGAGAGAGAGAGAGAGAGAGAGAGAGAGAGAGATATGCGTATAAATATGTATGTATGTGTGTATTATTTTATGGCACCTAAAGTGGATTGCACTTCTAATTTCATTGTACTTCTACAATGACAATAAAGATATTCTATTCTATTCTATTTTATTCTATTTTATTCCTTAAGAACCAGAGACTGTGTGTTTTACCCTTTTAGAAACAACACAGTTAATTAAAAAAAAACAGAGAAATGTCCAATAAAAACATGTGTGTGTAGAATGATGATTCTTGTGTTAATGTTAGAGTTAAGGTAAGTTTTCTTTTCATATTTTTAAAAACGGCACAGTACAGTAAGTGAAGCCAATTGGCGAAACAATGACATTTTCTGTTACTTTCAAAACAAAAGCATGAACTGGGCTGGTGCTGTATAAGCTAACTTCCTGTCCCAAGCTCAGCCATGCCACAGGATATCACTCACTAGTGTGACCCTAATAGTGTTTTAATTGTAAAATAAAAACTGTGTTGTTATCAGTATTTTGTGCAGTAATATTTCTCAATAATAATAATGATAATAATAATAATATATGAGTCTAAGAAAGGATTGAATTAGATACATTTTGAGTCCACTCTGAAAAGTCTGATTGGGTTTAATTAAGATGAACAAAATAAATTCTATTAAACTGTACATGAAAAAACAGACTGTGCAGTTTGGTCGAATTAATGACATTTTAATTATTTAATCAATTGAATTTGACTCATTTTGGTGTGAATGATATCAACTGAAAATCACCGAGTAGAAAGTAATTACATTTTATCAGTAAAATCAACAACATATAAATCAATATTATCCAGATATTTAGGAACATGAATTAATTCCCTGTAGTAAGTATAAATGATTTTTTGCAGATATTTGGTATAATATCAATTACTATTTTCCAGATCACTAGTAAATATTGGACAGTTTTCCCCCTAAAATTTGATTTTAATTTACTCAACATGTGTTAAATCTGAAGTAAATTCAAAGTAATTCAACTAATAATTTCATTATTTTAGTTGAAATTTACTGAATGTAATCAATAGTTTTTCATCAAAGTTGAAATCCTTAAAAATCTATTCAATTATTTTAATTACTTTCATGAAGGAGATTGTATTACTATCCTTATGGGGACATTATTATGTTTACACAGTCACACCATGCAGACCAAAATTCAGGTCCCCATGAGGCTGAAATATAAATACAGTTCCCTACTAATAAAAGACAAATGATGTGGCATTATAAATACATTATTATTATTTTATTTTTTATGGAAGTCCCCATAAAGCATGATGCAAAGTGTAACATGTATTTTTCCAAGGTTTGAAGATGTGTTTACTTTTTGGAAAAAGAAAAAAGAAAAAAGAAAAAGATTTATTTTAGGTGTTTTTATTAAATTACTTATTTATTACCACCGCGAAGGAGGTGATGTTTTAGCTTGTGTTTATTTGTCAGTAAGATCAATCATAAAGTTATGGACAGATTTTGATGAAACACTCAGAGATGATTGATAATGTGCCACAGAAGAAACCATTAAATGTTGATCTCTAAAGGTCAATGGTCAAGGTGCCAGTGAAGGTCAACAGTTCAAACACATCAGCGGTGATATCTCAGAATCTAAAGGTCAAAGGTCAAGGTGCCAGTGAAGGTCAACAGTTCAAACACATCAGTGGTGATATCTCAGAATCCAGACCAGATAGTATCAGCTGTTTTTTGACCTCAGATGAGATAACACCCATAGGCTCCATGACGTCACGTAAAGACGTCACATGACGTGGCACCAATGGTATATTTGGTAAATGTATGACCTTTAACCTTATAGCAGGATATTGACATATTTAATTAAATCAGACAATATCTTGTGCTTCATATTTAACATTAGATCTAACATATGACATTTTTTTTCGTTGTGCGACGTCACATAACGTCAGAGTGACGTCATACGTGGTTGAATATTGAAATGGACATATGTGAAAAACAGGAGCCAGGATTTCTGGGAATGTTTTTAAACCCTCTAAGGGATTGTTAATGATCCATAAAATAAATGGTTAGTGAACACAGAACACTAGTTTATAAAGAAGTTCTGAACATCCAGATCCAAACCTTGGCAGATTTAATATGTTAGCGTTAGCGTTAGCACAGACTGGTGCTGCTTCACTGAGGTCTGAACTCTACCACTGATCTAGTTTAATGTGTTAGCATTAGCGTTAGCACAGACTGGTGCTGCTTCACTGAGGTCTGAACTCTACCACTGATCTAGTTTAATGTGTTAGCGTTAGCGTTAGCACAGACTGGTGCTGCTTCACTGAGGTCTGAACTCTACCACTGATCTAGTTTAATGTGTTAGCGTTAGCATTAGCACAGACTGGTGCTGCTTCACTGAGGTCTGAACTCTAGGAATGTTCCAGTTGTCATTTTGTTGGCATTATTTATGTAAGAAGACAATGGTTAAACTTTTCTGAGTGTGTTCCTCCTAACAATGGGTGTGAATTAATATTTAAATTAACTCACACTATGTCAGCTTAGAACGTCAACAGAATAGAATATATGGTCATGAGTGTACACTAAAATGTAAAACTGAGTTGTTTTTGACTCACAGGGAGTTTATTCCAGAAGCCAACATTTACAGTGTATGCTGTGTCGTTCCCTACAGCTCAGTGTGCTATAGTATTATGACAGGAAACAGTACAAGTCACCATTTTCCTGTAAACTCCCTCCTTAAAACTACAGTTTGGCTCCACATCATCAACTGTGTCTAATAAATGTGTGTGGCCCCCCACCTTGCAGCAGAGCTTGTCAGTCCACCTGCCTTTTCATGGCTCTGTGCTGAAGCACCAGACACACATACCAGGCACCTTCTCACTTCACTGTTTATGTATCATATAACGTTAGCTGATTATGTCATGTTAGCATCTGCAGTTGAACATCCACTACTCACTCAGTGGGGGGTACTACACTTTACACCTGGATCCAGATTTTAAAGTGATTTACTTCAAAACCCCAAAAACATATTTACTCTTTGACTGTAAGCGTCTGTTAAGTGTTCGGTACTCCACTTAAAAGTTGTACCGTGCTTTTGTTTTGCATCATTCAGTCCGTTGACATGCAGAAAATTTAATTACGTGGGTCTACATGACAGTTTTTATTCCTGTTTAATTCTGAAAAAAGTGAATTCCCCTTTCAGATGAATCATATAAACACCTAATTCCTGTTGAAAACTCTGAATTAAACTTAATTCAGAATAAAGTCACTGGTTTATTCGGAAGTTAATTCCAAATAAGATCATTCCTGTCCCATGTAAACAGTTAATTCCACTTTAACATTATTCCTGTTGTTGTGCACATGTTCCTGGTCTTGTCGCAATTACGCCAGCACGCACATATTCTGTGCTGCCGACATTAGTGTAGGAACATTTTCCAGGGCAGCTGTATGGAACAAGCGCTGAGTCACGACCAACTAAAGTATTTGATCAGCGCGTTGGAAGAATTAAATATAACATGTAGTATTCGGTCTTCCATGTTGATAGTTGCAATGAAAGCAAAACAGGAAGTGGACGCAATTGTTTTCTTCCGGTAGATGGCAAGACGTTACATGGGGGTTCTGTCCAATCAGAACCTCTCTACCCCCAACTCTTAAAGCCCAAATAACTAGAGCAGAATAAACATGTTTCCCATGTAAACACTTATGCAGAATTAACATGTCCATGTAGACACGACGGAAATTACTTTATTCTGAATAAATAATTCAGAATTAAAGAACACAATCTAAACGTACAGATTGCCTTACTCCAATTAAGGACTGAACTGGAGTTTCCCAGAAATCCAAGTGCACAGTAGAAATTCCAATTAGTGAGTGAGATACCAAAAAAGTTAGCTTCAGGAGCAGTACCTGGACTCCAATAAGTAATAATTAGAGGTGCTCTTTGGATGGGAAAGTATGACAAAAAGAGAAAATTCCATGGCACTCTCTTATATGTGAAAAATTAAAAAGCCTTTATTACATTAGCTTGGTAACAACAAACCCATAAAAGACCTCAACGCGTTTCGGGATCTAAGCTTTCATCAGGGAGTGAAACATATCCCATTAAACAGGAAGAGGTGTTTTTAAAAAGTAGAATCCAATCAGAAACCTCCACATTGCAGTGCTACTCTGGTAAAAAGTGTAAAATATAAAAAATTTAATATATAAAACCTCCACCAGGTGTCGTCCTTACAAAAGTCAATACGACATCAAATCAAACTTTGCATAATTCAGGGTCTAATAGAACAAACAAAACAAGCAAGCTAAACACAAGAAAAGAAGGAACTACCACATTGTAATGGAGTAACAAAAAACACAAAAGAAGAAATGGAGACTGAGGAAAAGTAAGAAAAACATCAAAAAAAAAAAGAAAAGGAGACTCCAAACAAATGTACAATAAAAATCAGAGGAAAACACTAAAATCAAGGTCCTCATTCAAACCTGGATACTTTGTAGGCTGTAATTTATCAATCCAGAAAGTCTCTCTCTGATTTAAGCGTCTGTCTGTCACCCCTCCTAATAGACAGTGGGATATGATCAATACCAACTGATATGATCAATACCAACTGATATGATCAATACCAACTGATATGATTAATACCACAACCAAGTAAAGTTGATGGATCACTCTTATGGTGTTCAATATAGTGTCTCACCAGAGAATACTTTACATCCACGGTTCTCAAACTGGGGTCTGCGGACCCCTAGGGGGACGTGGCGCATGTCCAGGGGGTACGCGAAATTATTCACGGTTTTGGTTTTTTTTGCTGTTTTATTTTGAAATGCGGAAGTTTTATTTTGTAGCGAGCGGGCGGAAGTAACAGCGCTGTTTGACGCCAGCTTGACTAAATTGAGACGGAGCGAGTCACAGGCTATTTTTAGCCACCCTGCAGCGAACATGGATCGATTTTTGTGTCCGCCAAGTTCCTCAAGAAGTGGTAAAAGAAATGACAATGAAAATGACAATGACAAAAACAAACGCCCTAACCCTAAAAAGAGAAAGTACATTGATAGTTATATTGAGTTTGACAAGATCATCCCTCTCATTAAGTCTCTGTCTGTCTGTCTGTCTGTCTGTCTGTCTGTCTGTCTGTCTGTCTGTCTGTCTGTCTGTCTGTCTGTCTGTCTGTCTGTCACACACACACACACACACACATGGTTTTGTGTGTCTTTTGTTCCGTTTATTATTTTAAAATTATTTAAAATTGTTGTTTCTGAAGTGTTCATTTATATTATAATACCTGAAAATGTGGCTGGTTTGCACAAAAGCACTATTAAAAAAGGTTATCATTGTTTCATAATAATCATTGTTGAAGTGGTTTTTTATCATTTTCAGTATCGCCAGGATGAGGGGGGACATGGAAAAATTTCACCCCTCCAAGGGGGACCTGGGCCAAAAAAGTTTGAGAACCCCTGCTTTACATTACCAGTACAGATTGCATATTTATGTTCAGCCAGTCTGTCTTGTAAGCATCGTTTTTTCTTCCTATGTAGAACACTTTATTACATTATTTACATTCCAACCTTGAGATTACAAAGGTGGTTTTACAGTTAATAAAATGATTAATCTGATGTTTTAGAGAGACAGAATCTTGGAAGGTTTGAGTTTGTTGAATAGTGGTAGTGAGTGAGGTACATTGAAGCCATGTTTCCACTCTGCCGTTCAGTACAGTACAGTTTACAACTGTACGCTTATTTTAGCATTTCCAATATGACAAAAGTGCACTAATCCCATGGTACCATTACTACTTTGGTCACTTTTTTGCTCGGGACCCCCAAACTTCTAGAGCTAGCAGCTACAGACTGGGACAACAAGTTGTTACCATGACAACCTGACAGCACGGTGGATGAGTTGTGTTGTCCATCTGACAGACCTACTGAAAATGACATGACAGGTAAACTACGACAGAAGCAGTTTGTGCAGAACTGACCTTTAACCCACTAACCTTTGAACCCTAACCCTAAAGCAGTTTGTTCAATACTGACTCAGGATGACGGACTGAGACTGATTAATGAGGCTCAGTGATCGACCGACATTTAAAAAAAAAAATTGCCATCCCTCGTGGGGACTGTTTTTTTTCCTGTCTCGCCTCCAGGAGCGTTCACGCCAGGCTGTGCGCTCGACAGGGGTTTGTGCTGCAAGACGCAGGTTGGCTGTGTTTAGCTTTTGTTTCTTTTTTGTTTGACCCAGTGAGTCTGGAGGTCCTGTTTTGGGTTAATTTCTTTTGACAGGGTTTAGTTGTGGGTTGTGTTAATAGCGCAGGGTGATAGCGGTGTGTGGACAGCTCCTACGGTCCTGTACAGGGTTAGCCTGATCCGCATACTGTCCTTTTGTTCATTTGGCCACCTCACCTGGGTCCTTCTTTCCTTTGAAACGTTTGGATTTCTTTTTTGCAGGAGCATCGTAACTCTCGTGAAATATCATCCCACAAGATTTCACTGCTATCACCTTTGGAGCTTCAGATTGTCCATCACCCTGATCGTATTAGAGTGAATAAATTGGCTAATTCTCAGGTCAGTAAAAGTCTCTGGTGAAGTCTTTAA
Source organism: Siphamia tubifer (assembly GCA_020466265.1). Taxonomy (NCBI): domain Eukaryota; kingdom Metazoa; phylum Chordata; class Actinopteri; order Kurtiformes; family Apogonidae; genus Siphamia; species Siphamia tubifer. The sequence goes on from CM035790.1 coordinate 47,233,610, forward strand.
AGACACTAACATGTCAAACAAACCAGCTGGATGATATTATAAGGGTCTGTACATGCGGTCCCTACATTGTCAGGTCGAAATATTAAGTGTAAATATGCTTAATACGTAACAACAACAAAAACAACAAATTATAAATGTATGTAGTTCTTTTTACACGGTTCTTGTAATTGACACTTTACAGAACAGAGAAAATATTAATCTGTAAAAAACAAAAAACAACTTACATATGTAAAAACTAACAGACAATAAAATTAAACCTTAGTTTAGTTTAGTTTATTTATTTAGCACAAACAGAACCAACAGAAAGGACCTTTTGTGCAGGGAGAGGAATGAAGCCAGAAAGGCTTATACAGAATTCCGCCCCCAATATAAATCCAAATTTACAAGCAACAGGAGAAGAAAAAAAACGGACAAACACAATTACACAATTCAGAATGCAACAAAGATGAAGTATCGTCAAAGCTAATGACATGGCTTTCAAAAGAAAAAAGAATTTAAATGTAACGTATACTACGTTAGCTAATGAGAAAAAAGAATGACCATGACAGACTATCCAAAAGAGACAAGGAGAGAAGACCTATATAACCTAAAGCTGTATCTCGGGCAGGGACCGGGAGCCCTTTGAATCAGGCAACGTTTTAAATAAGAGGAAACCCATCATAAAAAGAGATGTTCTTTAAGCTGTTTTTTAAAGTGAGAATAAGAGGAAAGGGATCTTAGGGAAATACTTAGATTGCTCCAGAGCATAGGGCCATGGAAAGATATATTGTGTTTGTGAAGGGATGTTCGAATTTGAGGTATATAAAGAGTACTTATACTGTGTCTAGTGTGATAAGTGTGGACATTTCCAGTAATAGTGAAGAAGTCATGAAAAGAAGTAGGTAAAAGTTCCTTATTGTAGATGAATTTATGGATGAATAAGCAAGTCTGGTAAATATTGAGTTTGTTGATCGTAAGAATGGCCTTCACTGTGTCTACTGTAGGAATCACTCTAATCACCACGCCAAGATGGCCGCCATAGTTCTGGCATCCCAGCAGCCAATGGTTGTTATGATTACAGCGACTGCTGCTGCCATTTTCACTCTGAGAGTAGTGAGATCATGTGACCATGTACGTCACAACCTGTGACATAATTGTGGAAGAAGTGTTTCCATTGCGCTTTATCGAAACATCTGAAAAACCACCTTGTGAAAGCATGAAAAATGTTATCGATATTTGACTGTTGTTTTTTTTTTTATTCAGGTGTTTCCATTCCACGTTTTTTAAAGCAATATTTACATTTTGTGAATTTACAAGGGTAATGGAAACACAGCTAAAGATCCCATATAGATTCATGTGAAAAATACCCAACTATCCCTTTAACACACTGGCTTACTCTATGCTAACATAGCTGTTACTGCTAGCTATGTTGATATATAATTAACGAAATAACTTGAACAGGCTGGATAACCATATTATTACCTTACATTAATATGCCATATTAGTGATCTGTCATCATGTTACTCATATGAGAGCCCTAAATATTACATACATAGATTACAGTTGATGATAATTCCAACAAACACAAGCATAAACGGCTCCTTTTCTGTTTTTCTTTGGATGTGTTCAGAAGCCGACTTTTGATTCTGCAACATGTTACAAGAAAGACAGATGAACACATTCAGCAGAACATATGCTGAAGCTCACATGCATGAGCGCACACACACACACACACACACACACACACACACACACAAGATAGACGTATAAAAACAGAGTCAAACCCTCTCTAATCACCCACACCATTGTGTCCTCAGGTGTATGTACTGTGTGTGTGTGTGTGTGTGTGTGTGTGTGTGTGTGTGTGTGTGTGTGTGTGTGTGCTTGTATTCCTATCTTTATGGGGACTTTGATGTGTTTACAGTCACCCCATGGGGACACCTGACACTATGGGGACCAAAATTCAAGTCCCCATGAGGGTTAACTATAAATAAAGGTCCCCACTAGCAAAATAGAAATGATGTCGCCCTGTAAATACATGAATTAATTTTTCTGGGGAAGTCCCCATAAAGCATGAGGTGCAAAGTGAAACATGTATATTTAAAATGTTTGGAAAAAAGAGTTTATTTTTATGTATTTCTTTAAAAAAAAAATAAATTATGTATTATAGGGAATTAACTAAAATGTCGCCTAGTTAACACGTCGACTACATAAGCACAAGTCGACTTACATTTGGAGGAGTCGACAAGTCGCATGTTATTTGCATTAGTGTGGAACTTGTGCTCATCGGTGAATCGACTGTCTCTTTCTCTCTCTCCCTTTTTCTGTCTCCCTCCTTCTCTTTCTCTCTCTCTAGCTGCGTTTCCATTACAGTTTTTCGCAAAACAATATCGATATTCCAAAAATTTTGACAAAGTATATTTTCGCTTTGAATGTGTTTCCATTGACGGTTGTTCTGGACAGGAGCATCCCAAGTGATTTCACTGCTGTCACCTTCGGAGCTCCATACTGACCATCACCCTGATAGCATTGGCATGAATGAATCGGCTAATTCTCTCGTCAGTAAAAGTCCCTACCAAACTCTTAAAAGGTACAAATATGTCAAACAAACCAGCTGGTTAAGGTTATAAAGGTCTGTACATGTGGTCCCTACATTGACAGGTCAAAATATTAAGTATCGTAAATTCCGGACTATAAGCCGCTACTTTTTTCCTAAACTTTCAACCCTGCAGCTTATTCACTGATGCGGCCAATTTATGTAATTTTTCTAACGGCCGCCAGCGGCGCTCGAGTAGAAAAGGTAAGATTTAGACTGGTGGAATATATGCGTCGAGGAAGACAAACGCGGGGTGACGGGTTTAAGTGGGGACCGGTAAAGGTGAGAAACAGACAAAAAAAAGGTGAAGAGGGGGTAAAAAGTTGCTTAAAGAAAAACCTGCGGCGGTGTGTGAGAGAAGACAGAGGCTCGACCAGACCCTGTGGATTATTTTTGCACGTTGGCACGAAGGAGTTTGACCTGAACTCTCTGCCAAAGATTAAAGTTATCGCTGACTCTGCCATAGATGAGGCGAGGCGGCGACCAGCCACCTGTTTGTGGACGCAGTGGACAATAGTGGATATATATTTTTCCCTCCCTTACCTTTGGAAATATACACTTTTTTTTCCTTGGATTACTTTCAACGGGACCCGGACTCTGCAGGTCTGCATCAAACCTTAAATATCATTTTCCCTTCATTTTGCCGGCTGTGATTTTTGGACTGTGGACTTTAATGAAGGACATTTAGGACATGTGACAGACGTGTGGACAGTCCAGTTTTCGAGCTGTGGGTTCAGACCAAATGCAGACATATGTTCACCTACTGATGTTGTTCAGTTATATTTAACAGGAAACTCTTTGCTAACGTTAGCCTTTGTTTTGTTGTTGTTTAAATGTTGATGTTTGTGTCTTGTCAGTGGACATTGTTACGTTACAGTGAACTTTTATACAAGTTGTTCATTGATGGACAGACATGTGTCCGTGTTTATTTTGGGGGGTTTTAGCCATGTGTCTGTGTTGTTTCTCCGCAGACAATGTGATGTCATCACGACACGTCGCCTCGACTTCGACTTCATTGACGGATAAGTCGACGTGAAAAAACTGTAGTTGTTAATGCCCTAATGTATTATTATTTATTTTTATAAATAATTTTACAGTATTGTTTTTGTGTCCATTCATTTTAATTTCTTTATTTAAATAATTGTAATTTTTCTAATTATTTCATTAATTATTGTATTTTATGTTTTAAATTATTGCTATTGTATTTATTCACTAATTTTTACTTTTAACTTTGTTTTAAATGTAATTACATTTAAAATGTTTAGAATTATTATTTTTATTTTATTAAAAGAAAATAAAAGATACAAGTTTACACTCACTACCCCATCACTAGTTGATTACAAACTTGATCCTCGTGAAAACATGTAAACGAGTATGTGTGTGTGTGTGTGTGTGTGTGTGTGTGTGTGTGTGTGAGTGTGTGTGTGTGTTTCTTTGGTGCTCGCTGCTTTCAGCCCTTAACGCTGTCAGTCACTATTAGGGGTGTGTGGTCTACGTGTCACCCATACGGCCAATCCAGCTATTGTTCTGGAGAACGCAGAGTAAAGCAGAGCTGACAGACTGCCACTTCCACCATACTTTAACACACGCACAGACACACACTGACACACACACACACACACACACACACACACACACACACACACACACACACACACACACACACACACACACACACACACACACACACACACACACACACACCAAATAAACGGGAGGAGAAAGAGAACCCTGTCACTGTATCTACTGTACACACACACACACATGAAACAAAAATAGATTTCTCCATGTAGTGACTATCATTGTATTGCTGCCTGAAATTTAACATAAAAATATATGTATATAATATACAGAAAAATCTATTGTATTAATATATTACAACATAAAAATACACAAGAAGCTTTCCATCTAGTGACACATATATGACAATCAGTGATGCATTTTTTTAATGAGCCCGTCCGCAACTCAAACCACAAGGACTATATTTGAAACCCCCACACCCAACCCGCTTCTGGACCCACATTTTTAAAAAGCACCTTATTTTCTGTATTATAAGGTGACACTTAAAATACTTTAATTTTTTCCAAGAGTCACAGTGCGCCTTATATATGAATTCATTCTGGTTGTGTTTAGTGACTTGGAATTTTAACTTTTTATTCTCATCATTTTGACTTCACCTAATGCGCCTTATTTATGAAAAACTTAAAAAAATAAACCATTCATTGACAGTTCGCCTTATAGTGTGAAAATACAGTAGTCAATGGTCTTTATGAACATCACATGACCTTTGACCTTACTCACTTATCTGAACATCACATGACCTTTGACCTTACTCACATACCTGAACATCACATGACCTTTGACCTTATTCACACACCTGAACATCACATGACCTTTGACCTTACTCACATACCTGAACATCACATGACCTTTGACCTTACTCACATACCTGAACATCACATGACCTTTGACCTTACTCACATACCTGAACATCACATGACATTTGACCTTACTCACACACCTGAACATCACATGACCTTTGACCTTACTCACATACCTGCATTTATTTCTGTTTAAATTCCATGTCATTGTTTGTAAGTTAATATGTTTATAAATATGTTTGTTCTGCTTCATCATTCAAAAGTTATTAACGCTAACGCAGCATCTAAACCAGGGGTCGACAACCTGTAACACCCAAAGACACATTTGAACCTGGTTTCCATGGAAACAAAAACACTGGGAGCCACTCATCATCTTTAAAAATCTCAGCCAATGTGTCCAAACCTTAGTGTTTTTGTTTGGATGTTTGTTTCCTCTCTCTCTCCCTCCATACCGTAGGATACTGACCACAATGGACGACACCTTCACAGAAATTTAGTTAATAAAGTGTATGTATTAATAATAAAAATTCTGCCTAATATTTATATTACAATGATTTAAAAGCTTATTTTGATGTTTATCTCAAATGACAAACGACCCAAGTGACCGCAACCCCAATATTATTAAAAATATGTTTCAATGACCCGCAACTGCAGGTCTCAAGTTTTTTTTCCTAGGATGGTGTTGGATTTATTTACATATACCATACCCTAAACTAATTTCATTGGTCGCCCAACTCAATATACTCGAGGAGCATCACTGACTGTAGCTTTAGCTAGCTAAAGTAATACGAAGGAGTAGGTTATTTCATTTATCAATAAGATATTTTGTATTAATCATACTTTGGTGCCAACACCGGCATCAGCAAGGAAAGACAGAAGTAGAAGCAGAGACAAAAGAATGTTCACTTTGGAAGCAAGTCAGAATGAATGAAGTTTGCCATAATTAGATTAATGTTAAATGGTGTTAGCTTAGCTTAAGATAGCTAACTGGTTATAGTTGACACTTCAATGAAAGAGTGATGGTTTGAACAGTTTATTGTCCGGAACCTTTGTCTGTACCTCTGTGTTTTTATGGAGGCTACGCTGTTGTGTAGTTTGCTTTATTGTAAAGCGCTCTGTGGCTGCTCCTTGACCTTTAACCCGAACCCTAACCCTAAAGCGGTCTGTGGCCTGAGATGTTTGAGACATACATTCTGACTGACATCCAAAAGTCAATGTTCTTCTGTCTTTCCTTGCTGATGCCAGTGTTGGCACCAAAGTATGATTCATACAAAATATATTATTAATAAATTAAATAGCTAAATCTTCTGTATTACTTTAGCTAACTAGTTAACATGGTATTAGGCGATCCAGTCAGTGACACTGAGCGAGTTTATTGAGTTGGGCGTCCAATGAAATTAGTTGGATGCAGAGCTTATGTAAAATCCATCGCCATCCTAGGAAAAAAAAGATCTGGCCTTCAGGTCAGGCCACGCATCACTAATGACAATATATGTACTTATATATGTTAATATATTTAGTAATACACTTAATATATGGATGTGCGTGCATGCACCCACATCCATATATATATATACATATATATATATACATATATATATATATATATATATATATATATATATATATATATATATATATACACATATATATATATATATATATATATATATATATATATATATATATATACACACATTCTCATTTCCATGTCTCATGAGGAACAGGTTTGTAATCAACTAGCCATCACAGTGAATGTAAACACATCTTCTTGTATTAGTTAAATTAAATTAATAATATTTAGAAAATCAAATAACAATAAAATAAATAAATAAATAATGAATTAATGAACAAATAGAATAAATAATTTTAAAAATACATAAAAATAAATACTTACATAAATATTTTCAAAGTAAATCGAACTTCAAAAATACATGTTTTGCTTTACACCTGTTTCCCTCATGCTTTATGGGGACTTCAGGGAAAAAAATGAATGTATTTATAGGGCCACATGATTTCTACTTTACTAATGTGGACCTTTATATTTAACCCTCGTGGGGACCTGAATGTTGTCCCTGTAGTGTCACTCCCCATGGTATGACTATGGAAACATATCAATGTCCCCATTAAGATAGAAATACAAGAGCACACACACACACACACACAGTGTTTCCCCTAGTGCAGGGGTGGGAGACCCTGGTCCTCCAGAGCCACAGTCCTCCATGTTTTAAATGTATCTGTCTTTTAACACATGGTTCAAATGTTCAGCCTATCATCAAGAAGACTGATAACAAGTGTCAGGTGGCTGGAAGAGGGACCAATCAAAAACATGCAGGATATTGGCTCTGGTGGACCACGGTTGGCCACTCCTGACCTAGTGCATTATAGACCTGGTGGACCACCGGGCTGTGCTTGTGCCCCCCCACCAGTCTAAGCATCACTTTTTATTTATCTTAAAGAAATCTATACACTGTGCAACAAATGACACTCACTATAATGTTAGAGTCTGGCACTGAATATAGATTTAGTTTCCTATTAAATAAATCATAACCATGCCTCTATATGACATATCTTTATTCCACACATCGCACTTTGTGGATTCTGTTATTGACATTTATTACATAACTAAAATATAGTTCCAATGCCCCTGTGTTCATCAGGTCCTCACCGCTGTGATGTCTGTTATCAATAAAAATAAGCCATTCAGTAGATGATCAAATCAATGACACTGTGTGTGTTTAAAATGATGTGAATGGTATAGGAAGCCCCCAAAGCTCTTCTGGGGTAACATCCGACTGAACAACAATAGGGTTCGGGTTATATAGCCCTAACCCTAACTGGGTAATGACATATTACTGTGGTTAAAGGGTACCCCACCCCCAGGACAAATCCAGTGTGTCCCCACTGTTCCCAGACCTAAATAAGTGTGTGGAACCATTTTCCAGGTGACCCACCAATGTCCCAATCTATGAGAACTGAGCACAGGTTGGATTCCTACACTAACTGCATTCCTGCCGCGCCAACTAAGTATCTGGTCTAAAGTGAATTAATGTAGTTGACTTTGTCTGGTCATTACTGTCCACGTACTGGACATTTACTTCCAGGGTGAATAATGATGAGTTCATGGCGCAAAGGACTTGTCTTACTCATCTGTGTATGGGGACTATTTTTGGTGCGGAGACACACAGCTAACGCACACCAAGGACATCACCATGACTTCAAATAATGAAACGATCTCTCTCTGCCCACCACACAAGTTTGAAGACGGTTCAATGATTTGTTTGATCACTAGCAAACTCCGCTGTGTAGTGGTTGAGTTATAACTGATAATGTGATTTTGACCTTTTAGTTAATTATGACCTTGACCTTTACTCAAATAAATCATTGCATCTGATGCACATTAGTTATATGTATATGCCCATGTAATTTTATGGTGACATCTACAGTATTCGTTGAGTTATAGCATGATATGTCTCTGCACACACACACACACACACACACACACACACACACACACACACACACACACACACACACACACAGACAGCGATTACAATAATCTCTCTCAACCAACTTTCGGCGAGGTTAACAATATATAATATAACTTTTGTCAGTGCAATATATTGCACTGAAGCAGTCATGGCTCAGTTGGTACAGTAGAGTGGATCATCCAATAACCGAAGGGGTGGGGGTTCGAATCCTGCTCTGTCCAAGTCAGTCCATTGTGTCCTTGAGCAAAGACCCTTCACTCTCCTGCCTCCAGTGTCACTCACACTGGTGTATGAATGTTTGGTGGTCGGAGGGGTCGTAGGCGCATAATGTCAGTCTGCTCCAGGACAAATGTAGTTTACCGCCACCAGAGTAAGAATGTGACAGTGAATGAATAATGGGTCACTACTGAAAAGTACTTTCAGTTAGGGTTGTCACGATACTAAAATTTCCAACTCGATACCGATACGAAGGATAATACTCGATACTCGATACTATTTCGATACTGGAGATGTGAGGGATTCCTTTTAAAATGTCCTCCATGGACTGTTAAAAAAAGGTAGTGAGTGCGGGTGCAGAATAAATGCATGTCTATCTCTTGGTAAGTTAAGGTAGGTCTATCTTTTTGTTCAAGCCCTTCTGCAGTGCTAACTGTAAGACTCTTTATGGTCGAGCATTATGTGCGCGGGCGGCAGCGTATTGCATCATGTGACCACCGCGGACCCCTTGCGGGACTAGCAGCGCGCACGTCAAAAATGATAGGCTGACATGCTCACGGTGGCCTCCGTGGTGGTAACGTGATACTATGCGCTACCGCCTGGCTGCCGCCCGCGCGCATAAATGTTCGACTATATCGAGGCCTTTAAAAGCAAAGTTACATGGGATGGTCCAATCACAGACCTATAGAAATAGTGTATAGGTCTGTGGTCGCACTGGCGTCATCCCGTGTGCTGTCAGAGGCAGCTGGAGAAAAAAAGAGACTTTAACTTACACGCCGACATTACGGCTGTGCCAGAGCTGACCGCGTTGATGCCTGTTTACAATTCTTAACGTTACCCGCTACAAAAAAGCGGCGACGATACCAAGGGTCAATATCGATTTAGTATCTAAAATCGATTTTTTTGACAACCCTACTTTCTGTGGCCAAAAAGTGTTATATACTGTAAATCAAATCCATTATATGTTTTATATTTGTCAAAATATGATCAAATTATGTATTGCAGTATCCTGGATAATATATCCACTACTTTTCCATATATACAGAAATATATATTTTTTAATATAATGCAGTATATTTTTTAATATGTTGCCATATACAATGGTACCTCAACTTACGAAAGACCCAGCTAATGAATAATCTAAGTAAAGAAGAACCTTTACATCAATTTTTCGTCTCTGAATACCAAAGAAAATTCTATTTACGAAACAAAACCAAAACTCCCAAGACGTAAATATGCACTGTACGTATCATCCCATTGGCTATGAGGGAGCTACTAATGATGCTTTTGGTGACATTTGACCATCATTCATCACAGAGTTTTTCCCAGTGTGTTCATTTAAACTTTATTACAGAACGTATTCATTATTCATCATGAGCCCAAAGAAAGTGATTCTGGTGTGAATGAAAAGAAGTGACTGAGTTATTAATAGAAGTGAAACAGAAGATGATAAAAAAAAAGGAGGAGGAGCCATCATTCCATCAGCACCAATAAAAGACATGCTGGACACATTTAATCAACTTTCACAATTTGTGGAAAAAACATCCTGAAAAAATGTTGAGAAGTTGTGCTATATCGCAAGCCAAATGTGTCACATTTACGCCAGTGCTTAACGCGTTAAAACTGACATGTTATCTGTATAAAACGGGCGTTTTTCAAGAAAATGCTCGTAAAAGACAGGAGTTTTTTCACCAAGAGAACGCGCGTAAAATATAGGCTTTTTAACCAACAGAATGCACGTAAATTATGGGTGTTTTCCCAATATGATAATAATGTCCATCCTTCTTTTCTTGAGCCAAAGCATTGAAGTGTTTGCACCCAATCGCTGATCAACACAGTCAGACTAGAGCAGTTCAGCACAGATCAGTTTTGAAGCAAACTCTACCGAGATTATAGTAATGTTGTCACACTGTCACAAAACCCGTTTCTTACTTTTAGGAATATAGCCTATAAATGCAGTTCACTGTTGTTTTTAATTGTTTCATGTTATCAAATGGTGGTGCACCATGTGGTGTGGACGGAAATACTAACTTTAACTTTAAAATTATGTGCAGGAATGTGCAGCCTGCTGATAGCTCTTTCCATCGATAGATGGCGCCACACGCCTCTGAGGTTTACTGAACATCCTTGATCCCTTCGGTCAGTCACGCCTGTCTTGGTCTGGCATATATACAATAAACCCATCTGTCTTATTCACAATGTTACGATTTATTTACACTTTCGATAAGAAACTGCTTCTTTTGGACCTGAACTAAACCAACTGGACGACTTTCCCTTCCATTCATTGGCCAGCTCACTGTCTTACTGTCAAAGTTGACAGTAAGACGCCACATGTGCATTTCACTGATATCAAATTTGGTTTGTCATTCAAAGATTCAAAAAGAGAACATTTTTACAACACATATTTTATTCATTAAGCAATACATTCACAAATGTAAATTTATGAAGATCAAACCTGTATTCCCTGACTACTTAAATGAATTTGAGTGATATATATTAAAAAAATTAAACCACATCAAAAGCAAAGCAGCTACAAGCCTCATTTAACTTAGACGTCTACTTTTGTATTATTTATGTGTGTTTTTATTAATCTATTTTATTTGCCTCTTTACTGTTCTATACTTGTGTTAACCTACTTCATACAGTTTGTTACACCATTTTCAGTCCTGTGGAGAAAAAAAAAGTTCACTCTCTTACTGGAGCCTCATCCATATTGTGTGGCGCAATCTACCGATCAAAACGGCAATGGGCAGGCTACACATAATTTTAAAGTTAAAGTTAGTATTTCCGTCCACACCACATGGTGCACCACCATTTGATAACATGAAACAATTAAAAACAACAGTGAACTGCATTTATAGGCTATATTCCTAAAAGTAAGAAACGGGTTTTGTGACAGTATGACAACATTACTATAATCTCGGTAGAGTTTGCTTCAAAACTGATCTGTGCTGAACTGCTCTAGTCTGACTGTGTTGATCAGCGATTGGGTGCAAACACTTCAATGCTTTGGCTCAAGAAAAGAAGGATGGACATTATTATCATATTGGGAAAACGCCCGTATTTTCCGCGTGTTTTCTTGGAAAAACGCCTGTTTTTTACACGCATTCTCTTGTGAAAAACGGCCGTTTTTTACGCGCGTTCTCTTGGGGTAAAAAACGCCCGTCTTTTATGCGCGTTTTCTTGGAAAAACGCCCCTTTTTTACGGATAAAATTACAGTTTTAACGCGTTAAGCACTGGCGTAAATGTGACACATTCGGCTTGCCATAGTTCTATTGCCCACTTTGACGAAGTACGCCTTGTGCATTTGCAAATTATAAAAAGTGGTCAATGTCAATCGTCTTTGGAGCAATATTTCACCAAACATCTGTCAACAAACACCACTGAAAGTGAAAGTGACAATTAAAACAAACCCAATTGTATGAAAATGACCCACATGTCTGGTTCATTTAATGGCTTAATGTTTAATGTTCAGTCAGTGAAGACACCACTGACACCAATACATTACATCTAAAATATGCTGTTTATAAAACTGAAAACACACATTTATACTAAACGCGTATACTTTTAGCATTTTTAGAGGGTTTAGGGGTAGTACTGGGGCCTTGGAACTAATCAGACCTTTTACATGTCAAATGAGAATATTTATGAAAAATTCACAGTACAAAACACTTATGGATTTGAATTAATTTCGTAAATTTACGTACCACTGTATTTCTGTCTCATAAGGGTATACACACACACACACACACACACACACACACACACACACATGTACGTACTGGACACTGAAAACAATCACATACACACATCATACAATTTTTGCACAATTAGATCATGTTTAGTAGATTTTCTAGAGCTTCCGTTCATTACATTACTTTCATTAGTATGTGGGGCAAACCATCGCTCAGCTGACTTGTATCTTCATATTTTTAGAAACAGATGTTACCAAAAATTTTCATATTTTTGGGTTTATGCAGTCATAAACTTTTTATTGCGTTACATTTTAACACCAAAACACTTGCATTTACACAATGCAAAAGCTGTTATCTGTTGATTTAAAACAACCTGAAACAAAAATATCTAATATTTAACTTGTATGAAGTCAAAGTTAAAGGAAAGAACACAATAGGATAAAAAAAGCTGGCAGTTGATGTCATTCAGTGGACATTACTACTTTTGACAACATGCTAAAATGTTGTGCAGGTATTTAAAAAGACATTGAAAAGCAACAGGTAGTGGAGCTTAATGTATGATGTGAATTTTCTGGGAAGTTTTACTGGTGAGTGTGTGTCTTGATTTTAATAATAGGATACATCAAACTCTTGATTAGTTTCTGTCTCTTCAGTGAACATTAATCATATAGTCATTAAAATGGTGTTAATAACATTTACACCATTCTTTAGCTAATAAGTGCTTACGGACAAACAAAGCGCACATATGCCATCTTTAAGACAGCAATATGAAAATGTCAATGTCACCAACGATCAGCAGCATTACTTTTCTATTCACTTAATCTAATTCATGGTCAAATGGACAGAATACACTGGGAGAGCTAAATCTAATCACATTCCCCAACTAAATTGTGCCTGGATTGGAAACGGCATCTCTCCTTGACCCTGTACAACAGCTGCAAAACCAATGATAACCTCATTTGTGCATTACAGAAACTTAATTTCTCTATTATGCAGCTGAGTTGGCGGCAATTGGTCAACATAAGGGATGCGCAATGACCTGGGCACACCCCGCGTTCTGCTGCCCCTCACCTGGAGACAGCTGAGAGAAAATGAATGAGCATTGTGTTGGGGATATTTTGAATAGATATTTATGTCGGGTTATTGTTACGGAACGGTATGGTTCTCTAGATTTACTTTGCCATGAACTCTACGTGATTAATTCTGACCTGACAACAGAATTGTAGATATGGGCACTGCATAGGATAATGCATACGCGTACACAATGGTACATGGACGGTGGTATTCATGCCTGGTAAAGTTTCTCATCGATCTGTAACAATCACCACGGGAGGAGAATATGTACCTTGGGCTAAGGTCAGAGTTTGAAGGGAGAAATAAAATGAACAGGGTTCCATGGCTAGCAATCCTCAAATACTCTTCTAAATCATACTCTGCGCTTTATCCATGCTACATATTAATATGAACGAACAAGGCCACTGGAGTACACATTGTGCTCTGTGAGAGAATGGCGACAATGAATGAAATGGGAGTGTTTCAAGCCTTAGTTGCATATCCTATTAAACCGTGGGAATGATTTACGAACCGTTTCGTACAAACCTTTTCAAGGCGGACTCAGGCGACGTTTACACAGGGACGGCTAAATATTTCATCGGAAGTGCCTTTCTTTTACATGGCAACCACATCGTCGGGTTCTGAAAATGCAAGAATCTCAAGACTCCTTCCAGAGTGGGGAGTTTTGAAGATGAGATGGGTCATGTCTCAACAAGAAATGCAAGAAATGCAAAACACGTTGGCATAGTGTACACCAGGGGTGTCGAACTAATTTTAGTTCAGTGACCACATTCAGCAGAATTTGATCAGAAGTGGGCCGGAGCATGAAAATAAAAACATAAAAATATATAAATAATAATCAACCCCAAACAGTTGTCCATGTTTTAAATTTACATTAGAATGTTTATATCTACAAACCATCCCTTCAAACAATCTGAATAGCATGAACAAACTGAAAAAAATTTTTAATTTTAACATTATTAGGCTTTTAGTTTGTCATTTACATGTGTATATTATAACTTACAAACGCATAAAACATTTAGTAATAGCTGAAATATTATTTATATATATATATATATATATATATATATATATATATATATATATATACATAACTACATAATGTGCAAAAATACGTCACGTACGTACAGCATGTCACATCCCATTTGCTATGAAGGAGCTACCCATGATGCTTTTTGTTACCCCTTGACCCTCATTCATCACGGAGTCGCGCCGTTTGGCTGTGGTGATGATGCGGAACAGATCCTGGATTCTGAATCACTTCGAAACGTATTCTCCATTTACCGCAATGTAAAATGTCAAAGTGATCCAGAATCCAGGATCTGTTCCGGATCATCACCAAAGTCTAATCATTTGTTCCTTGTGACATTACCAACAGGTGATGGAATTTTCATCAAGATCTGTTCATAACCTTTTGAGTTATCTTGCTAACTAACTAACTAACTAACAGACAGACAAATAGACTAAAACATAACCTCTGTTCATTCGGAGGGTGGAGGTCTACCTTGGCGGAGGTTTGCACTGTCCGAGTGCTTTTCTAATTATGATTTATCTCACAATTTTGACCTTTTATCATAATTTTTACTTTTACCTCAGAATTAGGCTTTTTAAAATGTCATATTTATGACCTTTTTTTATCGGATAATGATGACTTTTTTCTGCATTTCTTATCTCATATTTAGGATGTTTTACCTCATAATTTTGACTTATTTTCTCACAATTATGCATTATGTCATATTTGAAAAATGAAATGGCAGTAATACATATTCAAATGTAATATTTAATTATGATTACTCAGAATTTCTGCCATTGTCGGTGCAAAATGCCTTCAGAACTTTTCATATAGAGACATAGATATTCATGACCAACACACAAAGCGCTATCGCTAAGAGAGGAAAAAAGCTAATGTTCACAATGCTACAAGAACACGTATACAAAGTTCATGTTAAAAGCACACAAACGTTCACAAACACAGGAAGAGCAGTGAGCATGTACACACACACACACACACACACACACACACACACAATCCATTACAATGGGACCGTTGATGGGAGGCCCCTGTGTGGGGACCCTAACAGCTGTAGTGCATTAGGGTCCGAGTATGAGCAGAGGCAGGGACAGACCGGCAGTAAACAATCCCTGAAGCCTGAAGACACACACACACACACACACACACTTCAATGTCTCATGAGGCCCAAGTTTGTAATTCTTACTTTTCTTATTATTATTGGTAAAATGTCCATTGAGTACTGAGCAAAAAAAAATTTGTTTCACTTTATTTTCTAATCAAATTAATTAATGAAACAAAATACAACTAAATAAAACTAAATAAAATAAAATAAAAAAAAATATTTAATATATATAATAAAAATACACATATTTTTAAAAGTAAATAAAGTACAAAATTTATAAAAATTAATTTACAAATAATTAAACAAAAAAATAACAATACTAAAGCAAAGTACTAAAATAAAGACAATTTAAAAATAAATAAATTATATAAAAATATTTTTTTAATAATAAATAAAAAGCAACACATCTTTGTTTGTGGTATTTATATTTATGTTGTATTTATATATACCTGCAGATAACTGATATTAATGATAATATACCTGTAGATAAGTGATATAAATGATAATATACCTGTAGATAAGTGATATTAATAATAATATACCTGTAGATAAGTGATATTAATGATAATATACCTGTAGATAAATGATATTAATGATAATATACCTGTAGATAAATGATATTAATGATAATATACCTGTAGATAAATGATATTAATGATAATATACCTGTAGATAACTGATATTAGTCAAATGTTAAACTGAAAATCTAGTTTTACTAATTTAACAGGTTTGTAAAACTCTGCTCATATTTAAAAAACAAAACTTACAAAATAAAATATAAAAATGTCATAAAGTTGAATTATTCCTGCAAATGTGAGAATACACTGAACATAACACTGAGGTTAGACAGAAAATACATTTTTTTTTTTTATTCTTTTTGAGGAAAATCAACTGATCAACATAATCTTGTCTAAAAACACTAATGTCACTGAAATTATATCCACTGATTTGATAAAAACTTTTTCTGATGCTGGTGAGGAATTAACAGATGTATTTTTAAAGGCATGACAGCAGGAGACTCACGGTGGATCCAGTAAAAGTGGACTGACTGAGTCCCGCACGGGTGCACTTTACAAACCTGTACCTGCGTACATTAGACCCATAAAACAACCCATGATTATACATTCTCTTACCCAGGAGCTCAGTGTTTAGTTTTATTTTCAGTTTAAACACACACTCACAGTAACATCTTACTGTTAGCACTAAAGTCCACATATGTTTGGGAAATCTTTGGGCAGATATAAAACTCCCTTCACAATAAAACAATTTGGCTGTGTAGATCAACCACAGATCCACGGTTTCATCCATAAATATGCTCTTATTTTGTCACTTCCTGTCCACTACCAGCATTTCCTTTAACTTTACTTCTATCCATATCGAAAAAAATAGCAGATAAACCTCTGGTTGTAAAGTTTTAACGTGTATACATTTATGAAAATAAATGCTATGTCATTGTTAAGCTACTTGGTCAAAGATATAAAGAACAGAATTACAGATCGGTGGCTGGACCTCAGGAAACCGATTCACGGCCATAAATCTGGGGAATCGAACCGTTTGTAGGCAGTTTCACCGATTCAGGCTCCGTTGACCGATTCACTGGATCTGATACGACACAGACCGATAACCGATTCGAATCAGTACATATATATATATATATATATATATATATATATATATATATATATATATATATATATATACATATATATATATAGATATATAATTAGGGTTAAAGGTCAAAGGTTATCGTGTACTGAGCTGAGGAGGTGCTGGAAATATTAGCCGCTTTACACCACTGTTTTCATTCATTGTCTGTATATTGTCAGTGTCCCATCACAATAGTAAAACCTGTGTCCGTGCGGGCTGACCCGAAGTGAGTGTGTGACTGTGGTCACCCACGGGGGTCCTACATTTATATTTCACCCTCATGGGGACCTGAAGTTTGGTGCCCATGGTGCGATTGTGGAAAAAGATCATTGTCCTCATAAAGATAGGAATACAAGCACGCACACACACACACAGTCACAAACATTCACATGGCATATTATGCAAATGTCCAAACACGCACATCGGACACAATGTGACAAATCAGTAGTTATGGAGCTAAGAGGGTTTTTTTGTGGAGGAGTGAGATTACATCTAGAAAATGGCAGCGTTTGCATTTAAATGGGAGAGAAATGAGCATGGTCGGACTTGTTGAATATTGCTCTGGTGCAATGCTGTGAACTCAGAAAACACTCCCAAATTTGGCAATGTTTTTTAAATGTTCTATTATGCTCCATCTCTGCAACACAAACGTCAACAACCATCGACTTGGGAATAATTGACGATATCGATGTTTGATTTCTTTTTGGCGTTTTTTATGGGTTGAAAAATACACATATATATATATATATATATATATATATATATATATATATATATATATATATATATATATATATATATATATATATATATATATATATATATATATAAAACATCAGAGCAACAACATCAGAGATCTGTGTCCAAAAGAGAACATTGTTAGGAACAGCTAAGATCCTGCGCAGAACCCTCAGGCTCCCAGACCTCTGGTAGAGGACCTGAGTCTGAAGGAGACACCGCCCAGGTGGGAGGGGCCTCTGGTAGAGGACCCGAGTCTGAAGGAGACACCGCCCAGATGGGAGGGGCCTCTGGTAGAGGACCCGAGTCTGAAGGAGACACCGCCCAGGTGGGAGGGGCCTCTGGTAGAGGACCCGAGTCTGAAGGAGACACCGCCCAGGTGGGAGGGGCCTCTGGTAGAGGACCCGAGTCTGAAGGAGACACCGCCCAGATGGGAGGGGCCTCTGGTAGAGGACCCGAGTCTGAAGGAGACACCGCCCAGGTGGGAGGGGCCTCTGGTAGAGGACCCGAGCCTGAAGGAGACACCGCCCACGTGGGGCGAGATACAGTACTTACTTTAGATACAGTATGGAAACAAAATTCTAAACTATTTTCATCCTCAGCACAGTATTGTACCAATAAATATAAATGATATATTCTTAAATGATTACCCAAGTGTTGAAATAAAAAAAAAAAATCCTTTTAAACGGTAAAAAAATTACTTTTTCCAACATTTTAAGGTGTCATTCCTTTTGGAATCTGGTGGGTCACCCAGAGTTACCATGGTGATGGGTCACCCAGAGTTACCAACACATGCTGTGTTTGCTGCGTGGTGTGTCCCCTCCACTGGATGGATTTACCATCATTTATAGAAAACAACAGAGAAACCCGACACTCAGGAAAAAGTCTGTCCACTACATGTCACCAGGACATTGGCCCCACCCATCTGGGGTTAAGCCCCTCCCCCATTGCAGCCAATCTGAAGTAGCATTAGCATTAGCATCTACAAGAGAAGATGGCGCCACAGTAGCTGCTGCACAAACTGGTTCATGTGTTCTCTGTGGAAATAAAGCCTCGTTTTTTTCCTGCACGTTTTTAAAAGAAGCGATAGCAAGAAACCTAACTAGATTTTACTCACAGAGCCAAAGGGGAGGGGGTAGTTTTCCTTCATGCATGACATGCACATGGTCACATACAAACTGACGTTATTTGTTCGGTATAGGGCTGTATGAAACTCAATGTCTGTTTTCAACGGTTTGGCACAAATGCATATCCTGTCACAGCCTTAAAAAAAAAAAAAAAGTTTGTCGCGCCCCACCTGGGCGTTGTCTCCTTCAGACCCGGGTCCTCTACCAGAGGCCCCTCCCACCTGGGCGGTGTCTCCTTCAGACTCGGGTCCTCTACCAGAGGCCCCTCCCACCTGGGCGGTGTCTCCTTCAGACTCGGGTCCTCTACCAGAGGCCCCTCCCATCTGGGCGGTGTCTCCTTCAGACTCGGGTCCTCTACCAGAGGCCCCTCCCACCTGGGCGGTGTCTCCTTCAGACTCGGGTCCTCTACCAGAGGCCCCTCCCACCTGGGCGGTGTCTCCTTCAGACTCGGGTCCTCTACCAGAGGCCCCTCCCATCTGGGCGGTGTCTCCTTCAGACTCGGGTCCTCTACCAGAGGCCCCTCCCACCTGGGCGGTGTCTCCTTCAGACTCGGGTCCTCTACCAGAGGTCTGGGAGCCTGAGGGTTCTGTGCAGGATCTTAGCTGTTCCTAACAATGTTCTCTTTTGGACACAGATCTCTGATGTTGTTCCTGGTATCTGCTGGAGACATTGTCCCAGTTTGGGGGTCACTGCCCCTAGTGCCCCCATCACTACTGGTACCACTGTTGCCTTCACACTCCACATTTTCTCTAACTCCTCTTTCAGCCCTTGGTATTTCTCAAGCTTCTCATGTTCTTTCTTTCTCATGTTGCTATCACTGGGGACTGCTACATCTATCACCACCACTGTCTTCTCATGTTTATCCACCACCACTATGTCAGGCTGATTATATATATATATATATATATATATATATATATATATATATATATATATATATATATATATATATATATATATATATATATATATATATATATACATATATATATATATATATATACTGTACATATATATATCTCCAAAAATCTAATTACCATAGAATTACCACCTTTGTGCTGTTCAGACTGTCTTTAACAGGTGAGATACAGGTCAAAGATCAGATACAGACTCTAACAGGTCATATATAGGTCAAAGGTCAGATACAGACTGTAACAGGTCATATATAGGTCAAAGGTCAGATACAGACTGTAACAGGTCATATACAAGTCAAAGGTCAGATACAGACTGTAACAGGTCATATATAGGTCAAAGATCAGATACAGACTGTAAAGGGTCATATATAAGTCAAAGGTCAGATACAGACTGTAACAGGTCATATATAGGTCAAAAATCAGATGCAGACTGTAACAGGTCAGATACAGGTCAAAGGTCATTTAAAAGTCAGATTTGGGAACATTTGCCTGCAGCGTGAATGTAGCCTTTGACTTTTTATCAGTAACATTATCACAGTGTAATTCATATGTAACAGAGCCTTCCCAACAGGGGACGAGTGACCAGATAACAGCAGCCAATGTATGAAGTGGAGCAGCTCAGGCCTCTGCCAGCGTTCTGACTATTTGTGCTGCGTCCTCAGTACGAGCTACCAGTGAGGAAACAGTGGAGCGCTGACGTCATTCACCTGACTCCTATAATATTGGCACCCGCGGGAGCCGACTGAGCCAGCATTAATACATTAATGACACTGAGACAAAACAAAGAATAGAAACCAGATGGAAATCTTGACTCATGTCTGAAGAGACGCCCCAGCTTCAATACAGCACTCACAAAAACACACAAAACCAAGAGAGCATTGCCTTACTCACTGTGTTTAAATGATTTTTATTCTGATTTATTTCTTCTGAATAATTCAAAATTAAAGCTATTTCTTTTGTGTTTACATGGACATGTTATTTCTGAATAAAGGTAATTTTAACAGTATTTTATCAGGGTTCATACACACTTTAAGCAATAATTTTTCGGCAAATCCCATTGCCTAAAAATGCCAGTGTGTGTTAAAGCTCAGATGTTTAACAATAACATAAATGACAACGTGTGGTTCCAGATTAAATTAACATTCAAGTACATGTCCCAGTGAAGACACACATTGTTAAATCCACACTTTCCACGTTCATTTCCTGTTCACTGACTATAACGTTAAGGTTAAGACGACGTGAAATAAACTTTTTATTGATGCATTCAAACCATTGTTTTTTTTATTATTAATCACATATTGTGCTGTCTAAAATAATACACAACTTTTCCAAAACTTTCTGGGTCTTTTTTCTTTTCCAAAACATTTCCAGCCCTAGAATTTCCATTTTTCAAATTACAAAACTTTTTAATTTTTTTTAAACGTATGAATCCTGTTTTATCATTAGTCCATGTGTTTGAGTATGGGTCAGTTCTACAAAGACACTAAACAGTAACAGGAGCAGAACATTGTTTAATCTGTGCTGAATTTTCTTTAGACATTTCAAGTTGTTCACATTTTAGTTTTAAAGGATAGTTTGTAAATGTCCTTCTGGAATATTGATAATTTGGTTTTATATATATATATATATATATATATATATATATATATATATATATATATATATATATATATATATATATGTGTGTGTGTGTGTGTGTGTGTGTGTGTTACATCAGTGTGTGTAATATTATGATAATATATCCAGTATTGATGAAGTTATAGTGTGATATGTCTATGTTTGACACAAACAGTGTTACACAAGTTTATTTGGCCACATGTCACCTTTGACCTCCAGAGATCTGAAAAACTATTGGTCGTAGGTGAAAACACCAAATATGAGAATTGTATAAATCTTCATTCTGTGTCATTTGGTACCAATCTGAAAGTTCTGTGACCGTCTGTTCTGGAGTTATAACCTATGTGATTTTGACCTTGACCTTTGACCTTTACTCAAATGGATCATTGCATCTGATCAGTGCTGTGAATAACGGCATTAGAGTATAACAGTGTTATTAACGCAGCCACATTTCGAGTAACAGAGTAATTACTTAATTTATCCATAACTGTATTGCCGTTACCATTACTTGGGAAATAATGTGACACGTTACAATTTGATGAATTGGGGCGAAAGTGTTGCCCCGGGTACAGACAACAACTGGGGGCTAAACCCATTTCTATTTTGTACCCCTACCCCTTGCCCCTTCATATGGAGGGGTAAGGCATAGGGCTTGAAAGCAACCTCGACATCATCAGTTCGCGCCACCAGTTTTTACGTTACTGAAAGCGACAATTGCAACCAGAAACAAACAAGCCTGCTTTCCATGGCTGAATCGGAGGAATGCCATTAGGCGAATACGTCTTCTATATTTGGGAGCACTGCGGAATAATACTATGTAGAATGAGAAATTACTACAAATAACGAGTGAGCTCTGATGCTCAAATGCTCAAGACCAGACAAAAGGCTCCTCTCTGGTAGCCTCCACAGCTGGTGTGTTATTGTGTGTGTTTGAAAGTGCTTTTAACTGTACAGTTGTGGTATCGTGTTTGAGTAGTTTCAATTATTGATCGATTAATTGAAGTTCTGTCATAGCCTGGCTAACCCAGTTGTAAACAATAGGCTAACATGCTACTCTCCTCCTTCCGTGAAAATGTAGTTATGTTTTTTTTTAAACTGGGTTCAAAGTTAATGGCATAAAATATATGCACTGGATTGTATGTGTTACTAATGTGTTGGTTTCGGTGTGTGAAAGCCTGATATTTTAGACAAGTAAGCTTACATCCTACCTTTTTTTTCCAGGTGGGCCATCCTGTAAACTACTGTCAGCTGGACCACTACATGTCTGTTCTAAGGTTGTGTAGTGTTGAGGAAAGACTGGCAGCCCTGATGTTGCTGTAGAAATGTGTAATGTACTTGCACCGACCACTTTGGTTTTTTTATGCTGCAACATTAAAACCTTGTTTATTATTTGTGTTAAATGACTGTTGGTAATGTTTTGTCTGAGATTCTACTAAGTTTTGTTATCAAAGTGAAATAAACTTCACCAGATCAATATCTGTTTCAGATGTTGTTAATATGAAGTTGGTGTGAATCATGCTCTTGAACTTTTTCTTTTACTTTTTTTATTAGTGTAAATAATACACTTACAATATTAACAAAAAGGTGTTTCAAAAATAGGTACTAATGGCTGTGTGTACAATATATATTAATAACAATACATTAATATTTCTTTTTTACAAATCATACTACATATTAGTATTCTTTCAGACCAATACATAAGATGAATGAATAACACATGGCTGTATGCTTACCATAGCAGAAGAGATGTGTTCCTCCTCTGCACCTGCATCCAGTGGAGTAACCACAGCTCAGTACTCGCTAACCTTTGACCTTTAACCCTAACCACAGCAGAGGATCCACTGATGGCCTGGTGCCCAACACCTCATGCATTTCTTCATAATACTGCCATGTTGTGGCAGTGAGCTTGCCAGCATCTGTCCCTCCCCCAGAGGTTTTATGAGTATCCATATAATCTGTAAATGACATGTTGGAAAACAGCTGATTTCCACAGCAAAAAATGCTAAATACAGAGGGCTATTTTATAATAAATGATAACAAATTACTTAAGCCCGATGGGCCCACAGGTGGGCCAAGAAAATTGTGTAATTTTTCATTAATTATAAACATATAATAAATCTGGACAGTGGCAATTTGTTTAAACTTTTGCTCAAAGTTAAGACCCTAGTGTGAATAAAAGTACATATAAAGTGTATTTTAGTGATTATTCTACGTCCCTCTAGAACGTCCCGTTCACTTTGAATGACGTCAGCGGGCGGATTTTTTTCGATAACCGCCCGCTGCGCCGTTAACGCCCGCTGCCCATGGCAAAAGATTTAGTCACTTCAGATTCACTGTACCATATCACTCCGCAGGTAGTTCGGCCACTTTTAAAGTAAATATTAGTTTTGTTGTAACTGCTAGCTTATCCAGTGTTAACCTATGCTAATGTTATCTTGACCGTAGTCAGGAAATCAGGGGAAATTGCCGTCCTCATCTCGTACAGAATCTCCAGGGCCGTAGTCAGTATTTTACTCCTCAGTTAACTCCTCTATGATGGTTTTTAGAAAACAAGGAGCGGTTTCAGTGAGCTTCGTTTTCAGTATTTATTTGCAGGAACGGGACAACACCTGCTCCGGTCGTCGACCTGACTGTGTACATCCGTCTCTCTCTTTTCTCCGCCTAAAACTCTCTGCACCCCGCCTCTGTCTGCCCCGCCTATTTCACAACACTAGTCTGTTAAAGTAGTGACAGTAAAAAACTGCAATAACCCGTAGAATAAGCAGGATAATACATGGACAACTTCTACCTTGTCAGAAAAATATTCCCCAAAGGGGAATATTTTTTCGATAGTAACTCGTGTTCCATGTATTATCCCTTGCTAAATGTCACCTTTAAACATGATCTGTAATGTGTGTGTGGTGAAATATAAGCTATTTTTAATTGCTGATATGCGCAATTTATTTATCCATATCTTTTTCTATTGAGCACATTCCATGAACTACATTTCCCTCTGGACAAGAAATGCACACGTAAAAAAGGGGAAAGGTCAGAGTTACGCACCCTTTGCACATACATGGGACGAGCAAACTCATTTTAGAGAGTTTTAGTGAGTAACAGTGAGTGACAGTGTATTTTCCTGAATGTTACTGACTGTGGTAAGCTTTGTGAAATGCTATTAGTGTTAGCGATTAGCCGTGCTAGCATGTAAACAACAGCAGAGATACGACGGAGGACCAGAATGTTCAACATCTGACTGAGATCTGACTGTGGATATGAACTCAAAACAGGATGAACATCTACCCAGTAAGTTGTTGTATCTTACTTTACTTGTTTTACAAACTAATAGTAATAATAATAACAATAATACTACATTTTATACTATACACATGCAAACACTGTTAACTATAGTAGTATTTTTTCAGTCTCATTTCTCATTGTATTGTTATTTTTACACATAAGTAGATAAGTTTATAATTAATCAATGATTGTTTGAGGATTTATTCACTTTCTCTGTCAAAAATAAATAACATTCTATCATTTCATGAGAAGGAAAAATAATGTTATTCCTACTTTGGGGAAATAGTTGTAATAATATTCAACACTACTGAAAAGTATTTTACATACATGAAGTACATTTATCTATTTATTTTGGCCAAATGTACATATTTTATTATGTATTTAGTCTCAAATCATGATTGTCTTCATTTTTCCTAGGTAGGAGGATGACAGCCTTATTTGACACAAATAAAACTGCTTTTTGCAAAAACACATGGACCAGTTCAGTCTGCTGCCAGCCCCCCCAACCTAATGATAAACCAGCCCCCACCTGATGATAACACATGGACATTTTTGGACTTTATTGCAATTGTTTGTGTTTTGAATGTTATTTTGTTTAGTAAATTTGCACTAATTTTGATATTTATATTTATTCTAATTGAATTTATCATATATTTTTGCACATTTGTTCAACTTTATGTTTGATTTTTACTAAAGTGTATTATTATTATTATTATTATCATATTGTTTGGAGTAAGTTCTTAATAAAACTACTCCATTTGGAGACAAAATAATCCATGTTCATATGGTTTTATTCATTTTAGTTGTGCACAAAGGTAGAAGTTGATGAAACACAAGGTACATTTCATTTCTAAAAGCTCCAGTAGACAGTAATAGACTTCTGTAATGGATATGAGTTGTATTTTCCAGACAGATTTTACTGGAAGTGAAAAATAATGTATTTGGAACAGTTTGGCACAACAATGTGCCAAACTGTTCCAAATGCAGTGTTCGCCTGGTGTTATCTGGACTTAAACCTTTCTGGAGGCTTTGTCCTTTGCTCTAATTCTATCAACTTTTGTACCTGTGTTGGAAAGGAGTTACTGAAGGTGATCAATAGTGTCTATATTCATGGAATCATTGTTAGCAGGGTGTTTTCTTTTGTCAAAAAAATAATAAATTCAGGCGAGACCAAAAAATTCTATTTTATCTTTTAGTTTATTCAGTTATAGTAATAGCTACACTATCTTAGGGCGTATTCACATAGTAAAGTCCGGACCAGAACCTTTTTTTTCCCTTTTTACACTGCACTGGACTTTATTTACAGTCTTCATTCACACTGTATTGAATCAAGTGGACCAATGGACTTTAGAACGTCATGTCGTCAATGCATGTACAGCGTGCGTCTCTCTATACTCGACCTTGATTGGTTAGAAGATGAGCGCGCTACACTGTTGCAGGAAATGGACCCAGTTACTAGTTTTATGAGCATTTTCTAATTCAGTCTTTATAGTATCATCCGACCAAATTTCAATGAAATACCTGGTTTCCTCGTACACACACAAGTCCAACACACACACAAACACACACACACAAATGATGGCAGCACCAAGTCACAAGGTCACATTTGAGCTCTGTTTGTTAAAAATATCAATTTTACTATTAACATTTTTATTTTCATTTTGAATAAATAAATGTTTGCTGTACACAGACACACACAGACAGACACACACACAGACAGACACACACACAGTCTCACACAGGGTGATTACATTAATCTCACCCAAACAATGTTGGGTTAGATTAATTATCATTTTCAACTGAAATTAGGTGTTTACATGGTTCATCTGAAAGGGGAATTAAGTTTTATTCTGAATTAAATAGGAATAAAAAGTCTAATCTAAATAGGTCTATTGACAGTCTGCAGATGTTTGGGTCCATCCTGGGAAAGACTTTCACAAATATCAGCTATGATCATCTATTTGGAATTGAGTGCGATGGCCTGTAGTGTGACTGCTCCTTTTTTCCCCTCGCTCCCCTCGCTCGTCCCGGCCTCACAGAGAGCTCATATATCAATACCTGTGGCATCTTTTCTTCTCTAGCTCTCCTCTTAACTTGTAGAGGAGGAGTGAGGAGAGGCCAGCATGGAGAGGAGAGAGCTCGTGTGAAGTGGATTTATCATAGGCAGACACGTGCAGGCAGAGGAGTGTGTGTGAAGGCTGAGTGGCAGGCGGCACAAGCCATTAAGATAGAGCTGCTATCTCTGACTGCCAGGGCCGGCTTCATACAGGCGGGGGGCTCGGGGCGCTCGTCCACACACACCTCTCTCCTCCAGTGACATGATGAGCTGACATGGATGGAGACGAGTGTGTGTTCATTCAGGCTTAGGAGCAGCTCTTTTACTTACACTCTACTTGTCCATCTGGAATCCAATCAACCCATCAATCCCAGCCCGCTTCTCAGTCTGCATTCTTGTCCGTACTTGTGTTCTCATTTTCTTCTGAAACGTCATCAGTTTCTTTCCACATGTAGGTGTTCTCCTGCTCAGCTCTTGGCATGCAGCACCTTGTTTGGTAGCTGCAGGGTCATCAGCTGGGGACCATCGCAAATAGATGTTTCGCCCCTCAACCCAGAACGACTCGCAACCAACCGTTTTTTCAAGTAACCCACCCACAACTCGGACCGCAAGAAATATTTTTGAAAAAGATCAACCCGACCCGCTTCTCGACCCGCATTTTTAAAAAGTAGGCAGAGACATATCATGCTATAACTCAATGAATACTGTAGATATCACCATGATATTACATGAACATATACATATAGATAATGCACATCAGATGAAATGATCCATTTCAGTAGAGGTCAAAGGTCACAATTAACTAAAAGTTCAAAATCACATTTTGGTTTATAACTCCAGAATGGAGGGTCACAGAACTTTCAGATTGGTACCAAACAATGCAGAATGAATATTTATACAATTCTAATGATCGGTGTTAACACTTACAACCAATAGTTTTTTTAGATCTCTGGAGGTCAAAGGTGACATGTGTCACCTATTTTCAAATAACCAAATTATCAATATTGCAAAAGGACAAAGGTCAAGACCACATTATTGGCTCTAAATCAAGAACAGGTTGTCATAGAAACAGGAGAAAATAGGGGCGGGTTAGACATTCTCTGAATACTAATTTTAAGATTATTTTATGTGAGAAACTAGACATTAAAAGTTGAAAATTGTGGTCAATTCATCATGACAACATGTCTGACATTTTTGGAGATGTGCCGGAAGTGAGTAAGTCAAGATGAGCTGAGTTTGTGACATAATCAAGTATGCTGCCATCCCAGTTGCAGAACAATCGTTCAGCATCCTCCCATCCTCGAGAGACAGTACTATCACTATAACAACCAGGTACTGTAAAGTCAGTGCTATCACCATGACAACCAGGTACTGTAAAGTCAGTGCTATCACCATGACAACCAGGTACTGTAAAGTCAGTGCTATCACCATGACAACCAGGTACTGTAAAGTCAGTGTTATCGCTATGGCAAGAATTTGTCAACAGAAGCTTAAACTTAGTTTCCTACAGTTTTCACCCGCACACACCGGTAGCTGTAAACATTTCTGTGTGAGTCATCTTTTCACGATTATCACCCCTAATGCCATCTACCTGCTTAGTAGATAAACAAACAGTTGTAAACACTTCACATGTTTGTTAATAATCTAATTTCACATTTATCTTTGGAAGACACTAGTATGAACCTTTACAAGACTTTAACAAATAGGTAACAAATGGTTAATACACAGTGAATTAAATTATAGTGTTACTAATGTCTACACACAGATTTAATGGTTTTACTTGGGAATTTTTTGTCACTTTTGAACATTTATCATCTATTCTATATTTTTCCATGTTTTATACACAGATAAGATCACAACAGTGGCTTAAATAATGTGATTTTTGTCATCCTTTTATGTTCCTCACAACAAAGAGCACCCGAGTGCTTTTTATACAAAGGTAAAATCCTCATGTATATAAGGATAATAATTTGTGAATTAAATGAATGCTCCACTAACAAAATCTATTGAAGACACAATGATCTAGACCTTGGTTCAGTCTTTTTACGAAGTCATTTAAATCACTTCCTAATGTTACCTACACTTTAGTGCACAGACATAAAGGGTCAGGAAAGCGACATACTTTCTCTTATTGTTGTCTTACACTCTTAACTCTGGGGGAAAAAAACAAACCAATATCTAAACAAACAATAGCGGTGAAGTATTTGTGCTGCTCTAAAGAAATAATTAAATCCTCAAAGGTTACTTTAATAGAAAGCAGTTCCAAAAATAAAAAGAAAGACTTAAGTGTTGTAAACACCTCAAATCACATCAACCTTTACTGTCGTGGGGAAGATGCAAACACAGTGTACTACAGTGGTTCAAATCATATATTAGGGGAAGACAGTACTATGTCAGGCTTGGAGACCACGTGTCAAACAAACATGACACATGCTATGGGGTTCCACAAGGGAGCTGCTTGGGTCCGCTACTGTTCTCCTTATATATGCTACCACTTGGAGATGCTATTAGAAAACATAATGTTAGCTTCCATAGCTACGAGGACGACACACAAATATACATCTCCGCAGAACCCTATGACGTCACAGCCATCCATTCCATTACGAACTGCCTTATGTCAATAAATCAATGGATGAGCAGAAATTTTCTGAAATTAAATGAGGACAAAACAGAAATTCTACTAGTCGGCCCAAAAGCAAAAAGAGAAATGCTGATGAGTAGGATGGGCAAACTCACCTCCTGGATCAAACCAGAAGTGACAAGTCTGGGAGTCCCTCTAGACTCAGACTTAAACTTTAAGTCCCACATAAAGAAAGTCACTAAGGGTGCTTTCACACCTACACCATTTGGTTTGCTTTAAGCACACTAGAGTTCGGAACACCTGCAGGTCCGGTTCATTTGGGCTGGTGTGAAAGTGGACCAGTTTATTTTGGTCCGCACTACAGGACCGTACCGAGACCTTTTCGAGGTGGTCTCGGTCCAGTTCCAAGTGGACTCTGGAGCGGTTCGCTGCTGGTGAGAACGCTGACTGGCCTCGATTCGGCTCATCTCTTTTATGGAGCAGTCTTTTTGACCTACGGAAGCTTCCGTAATGTGTTCGAAGAAAAAGTTGGTTCAGGTTTAGGAGCGTAGTCTGCTTTCTGTCTCTGCGCCAAAAACAAAGGCATAGTGTTGTCGTGCCGGATGCGAGCTTCATGCTGGAACAACAGCAGTAATTGTACTTGCTGCACAAAGCAGTGATAAAAATATATTGAAACAAAAACAAGCAGAAGACCACAGTTCATTGTTCAGAAAAACTAATCCGCTTGATGTTTTCTTCCGGGATTTTCCCTCTGCACGTGCTGCACCAATCAGCTTTGGTCTACGTCACCCAAAGCGCAGTGTTTTCCAAACAGCGCCTCCACATGGGTGAGGACAGATATAACACCCCTAGTGGTTGGTCCGTTTGCAAAAAACACTGGTGTGAATGTGAACCAAACCAGGTGAGAACTGCAACATTGGAACAACTTTTGGGCCCAAACGAACCAGTCTACCGAAATAACAGGTGTGAAAACAGCTGAAAACGTCATTCTTCTACGTTAGAAACATAGCCAAAGTAATACCAGTTATAAATGAAAAGGATACTGAAAAACTGGTCCATGCTTTTCTCTCCAGCAGACTGGACTACTGTAATGACTCTTCACAGACCTCCCAAAAAGCACCACAGACAGACTTCAGCTGATCCAGAACTGTGCAGCTAGGTTACTAACCAGAACCAAGAAGACAGAGCACATTGGTCCAGTGTTGGTTTCCCTGCACTGGTTACCGGTAACTCACAGAATAGATTTTCAAATACTACTGCTCACTTCTAAAGCCTTAAATGGAACACGACCCAGTTCCATTTCAAACTCACTGAGCAGTTGTGTCCAAACTAAAACACTAAGGTCATTATAGTGACTCCCACATATATGACAAAGACAAGTGTGGACGCAGCCTTTGGTAACTATGAACCAAAGTTATGGAATAGAATTACAAAAGACATGAGGGAAGACACTTCACTGAGTAGATTTAAAACTAAAGTCAAAACTGTTTGATTTTCATCAACCTTTGAAGGAAGATAAAGAATGGAGTCACAACTCTGTGACTATATTCTTTACATTCTTTATATATTGCGTAATCACATTTTAATGTATTTTTGATTTACTCTATTGAGATTGTATAATGTATGTACAATCAGTTTACGCTTGTAATTTTATTCTTATTTATTGACATTTTATAATGCATGTATAATCAGTTTATCTTGTACTTTTCTTGTAATTTTATTTCTTATTTATTGAAATTTTATAATCAGTTCATCTTCTACTTTTGTAATTTTATAATTTTGTGCAATCGAATTATAATGTATTTTTTATTTCACCCCGTCTTAAAATTGTACTTTAATTTTTAATCAATGTGAAGCACTTTGGGCTACAGTGTTTGTATGAAAGGTGCTTTACAAATAAAGATTATTATTATTATATTATTATCTCAATGGTACTTGACAATATGAGCTGTATTGCATTAACTCATAAAACAAATTCAAACTACTGTATCTACCTTAGGAAAGAGGAGGGCTCCAACTTCCAAACCTCAGATCAGGGTTGTCAAACTCCAGTCTTCACGGGTCGGTGTCCTGCATGTTTTAGACACTTGCCTCCTCCACCAAACCTGGAAACCATTACATCATTATTGGGGTTCTGCAGAGATGATGAAGAGCTGATTATTAAGTCTTAAGTGTCAGCGCTGACGCGTTCTGAATGGACGGTTTAGTTTAAATACAGTGGTACCTCAATTTACGAAAGATCCAGCTCACGAAAATCCAAATTACAAAAAACCTTTACGTCAATTTTTCGTTTCTGAATACGAAAAAATTTTAATTTACAAAATGAAACCGAAACCCCCGAGACAGAGTACTGTACATAAATACAGTACTGTACATAATGTACACAAATAGAGTACTGTACATAGTGTACACAAATACAGTACTGTACATAATGTACACAAATAGAGTACTGTACATAGTGTACACAAATACAGTACTGTACATAATGTACACAAATAGAGTACTGTACATAATGTACACAAATACAGTACTGTACATAATATACATAAATACAGTACTGTACATAATATACATAAATACAGTACTGTACATAATATACGTAAATACAGTACTGAACATAATATACATAAATACAGTACTGTACATAATGTACACAAATACAGTACTGTACATAATGTACATAAATACAGTACTGTACATAATGTACATAAATACAGTACTGTACATAATATACATAAATACAGTACTGTACATAATGTACACAAATACAGTACTGTACATAATGTACATAAATACAGTACTGTACATAATGTACATAAATACAGTACTGTACATAATGTACATAAATACAGTACTGTACATAATGTACACAAATAGAGTACTGTACATAATGTACATAAATACAGTACTGTACATAATGTACACAAATACAGTACTGTACATAATGTACATAAATACAGTACTGTACATAATGTACACAAATAGAGTACTGTACATAATGTACATAAATACAGTACTGTACATAATGTACACAAATACAGTACTGTACATAATGTACACAAATACAGTACTGTACATAAATACAGTACTGTACGTAATGTACATAAATACAGTACTGTACATAATGTACACAAATACAGTACTGTACATAATGTACACAAATACAGTACTGTACATAAATACAGTACTGTACGTAATGTACACAAATACAGTACTGTACATAATGTACACAAATACAGTACTGTACATAAATACAGTACTGTACATAATATACATACAGTACTGTACATAATGTACATGAATACAGTACTGTACATAATATACATAAATACAGTACTGTACATAATATACATAAATACAGTACTGTACATAATATACATAAATACAGTACTGTACATAATATACATAAATACAGTACTGTACATAATATACATAAATACAGTACTGTACATAATGTATATAAATACAGTACTGTGTGTATCATTCCATTGGCTATGAGGGAGCGACCCATGACCTTTGACCTTCATACATCACACAGTTACTGTTATGTGAGTTTTTCCCAAACTCACCCTAACTCACCCTTAGCAGCTATCTTGACTCAGCAAACCTAAAAACTTTGAAAAAACAAACCAGAAATCCTTTTTTAAAAAATACTATTACTAGATCAGTGGTAGAGTTCAGACCCCAGTGAAGCAGCATCAGTCTGTGCTAACGCTAATGCTAACACATTAAAGTAGATCAGTGGTAGAGTTCAGACCCCAGTGAAGCAGCATCAGTCTGTGCTAACGCTAATGCTAACACATTAAAGTAGATCAGTGGTAGAGTTCAGACCTCAGTGAAGCAGCACCAGTCTGTGCTAACGCTAACGCTAACATATTAAATCTGTCAAGGTTTAGATCTGGATGTTCAGAACTTATTTATAAACTAGTGTTCTGTGTTCACTAACCATTTATTTTATGGCTCTTAAACACACACAAACACACACACACACAGACATGGCGGTTATAATAATCTCTTCCAACCAATGTTGAGCAAAATTAATCAAAAATTACTGTCTTTCCTGGTGTGTCCCCACATGTTCACATGTTTCTTTACAGGTACGGCAGGAGATCTTGGAAAAACTATTCCTTCAAGCTATTATTTTTGAAAGCATAGGCTGTTTGCAAAGCGATTTTCAACACTTCCGCTTTTGAATTTCCAAAGGACGTACTCATTTCTGGTGCACACTTTACAGGATTACGCATTGTTATAGCAGCGATTTTAATAAAACCAAATTACAAATTATATGAATGGACTTTTATTTCACCGAGTTGCACATAGATTTTATAACTCTGTAAGCATTAACTTTTAATGAACTTCTTCCTCTACAAATGAAAACTAAAATAAAATGTGATCAAAGTTAAAATAAAAAAGATTATTCGTCTCCTTTTTTCAAGTGTAGACAAAATGTGAAAAACAAACAACAAACAACAGACTGAAAATAGTTCAACAGAGCCTGACCAAGTATGTCACTGACATGTCACTTCTTCCTCTACAAATTAAAACTAAAATAAAATGTTAGAGCCACGGTTCTCAAACTGGGGTCCGTGGACCCCTAGGGGGACGTGGCGCATGTCCAGGGGGTACGCAAAATTATTCACGGTTTTGTTTTGGTTTTTGTTTTTTTGGGTTTTTTTGCAGTTTTATTTTGAAATGCGGAAGTTTTATTTTGTAGCTCGCGGGCGGAAGAAACAGCGCTGTTTGACGCCAGCTTGACTAAATTGAGACGGAGCGAGTCACAGGCTATTTTTAGCCACCCTGCAGCGAACATGGATCGATTTTTGTGTCCGCCAAGTTCCTCAAGAAGTGGTAAAAGAAATGACAATGAAAATGACAATGACAAAAACAAACGCCCTAACCCTAAAAAGAGAAAGTACATTGATAGTTATATTGAGTTTGACAAGATCATCCCTCTCATTAAGTCTGTCTGTCTGTCTGTCTGTCTGTCTGTCTGTCTGTCTGTCTGTCTGTCTGTCTGTCACACACACACGGTTTTGTGTGTCTTTTGTTCCGTTTATTATTTTAAAATTATTTAAAATTGTTGTTTCTGAAGTGTTCATTTATATTATAATACCTGAAAATGTGGCTGGTTTGCACAAAAGCACTATTAAAAAAGGTTATCATTGTTTCATAATAATCATTGTTGAAGTGGTTTTTTATCATTTTCAGTATCGCAAGGATGAGGGGGGACATGGAAAAATTTCACCCCTCCAAGGGGGACCTGGGCCAAAAAAGTTTGAGAACCCCTGTGTTAGAGAAGTTAAAATAAAATTATAATCTTCTCCTTTTTTCAAAATCAAATCTGGCACTTGACTGTGGAAGTTAAGGTCTGAATGTGTTGAGGTCCGAATTTCCTCCATGACGGTGCGCTGTGACCAGCTCTGGCCTTTACAGAACCCTCCGGCCCTTCCTGGACTTGCTGTGGCTTCTCCCCCCTCCCACCAACCACATTACCAGGGCAGAGACTGGCCCATGTATAACAGGTGTCTTTTCTGGCTTCTTGCTGGATAACAAATCTTGCGAGACAGAATTTTAACAAGATGATAAATTACATCTTGCGAGATCTCGTCACACCCCTATTATACATTAATTTTGCTAAATACATCAAATAGATTAATGGACATGTAATAATGGCTTTCATATTTCACTATTCAGTTTGATTTGATTTGATTTGAATGATATATTTCGAACATGTGCAAAGTGCAACAATAATCAATACAGCAATAATAATAATAACAATGACATGTCCAAAAAGGAGTAGGATGAAACATAAGCTTATTTAATTCTACCCCTTCTTCACTTCCACAATAACCTAAATTCATCTTATAGTAATATAGTGCATAGTACAAAAATTATGACAAATAATAACAATAACAATAATAACAATACCAATAATCAATAACTGAAGTACTAAACATAGACATATATACAAAAAAAACAACTAAAAACAAATGAGCAGATAGGAAAGTAGGTAACAAATAGTTTTTTTTTGTTTGTTTTCTTTTTTCCTCCCTTCTTCTTCTTTTCCCTTTTTTCTTCTTTTTTTCTTTCCTTTTTCTAAGTTGTCTGCATTTTGCTCTTATTTTTATTTTATTTTTCTATTCATTCACTTATTTTATTTATCTATTTATTTATTTTAAATAACCCAGCAGTTTTCTGCAGGGTTAGCATTTATACATTTGAATTAGATTTGAACGCATTCATGTGCTCCTCTGTCAAACTCATTTTGTGCAGGTTCTCTCTTCCCAAATACTTTTTTCTACTAGACAACACCCCCGGGAACTCATTGTTTAACCATTGTAAACATCAAAACCCCTTCGGATGTTGATCCAAGAGGGGAAATTATTGCCCATTGATCATGTTGATTAGCGGTAGCCGCCATATTGGATTCTGTTAATTCCGTCCCATTAGGTCTATGACCTCGTGCTGCTGACCAATCCGTAATCCCATAAAAAAAGAGCACCGAAAACTCAAAAGCGGAAGCGGTAAAACCCGCTGTGCAAAGAACCAAAACACAGCCCCGCCTCTTTTCGGCCCACCCCTCGAAACGACGCATTAAAAAAAAATACACGAACGGCGCGAATTGTCTCTGGAGCAGTCACTGAGGTTCACGAGTGTCCACAAATCAACATCATAACGAACAAAACAATAAGCAATATTTATCAGTTTGTGCCACATGAATCTTAGCTAACAAAAGGTTTAGCATGAAATAAGCACGGTGTGAAAACTAAGGTAAAGGAGCTTATAGTGTTACACTAGCTAGTTTACACAGTGTTGCTAACTAGCTAAACATGCTAGAAGTGTTCTGTCAATATATTTAACATTTTCTCAGTGACAGAGTGAATACGACAAGAAGAATTAATAAAAAA
Organism: Siphamia tubifer; assembly: GCA_020466265.1. NCBI lineage: Eukaryota > Metazoa > Chordata > Actinopteri > Kurtiformes > Apogonidae > Siphamia > Siphamia tubifer. Next base: position 47,270,045 of record CM035790.1, read on the forward strand.
AAAAAAAAAAGAAAGAATTAATATCTGAAAATATTCTATAAACATGATGTTATCTTACCTATGGAGTAGAAACAGAAGTAGTTTAGCAGTTAGTTCAGCTGGAATACTCCTCCTGCAGCCTGTGCACGAGCTGCGAGAAGGAGTTCACGAGTGTGTGAACGCGCGCGGGGGGTGGGGGGTTTGATGGACGTGTCCGGATACAATCAGTGTAATCATAACAAGTACACTGATTGGTCAGAGTTTTTCTCTGGTTCTGCCTTCTCGACTGGACTAAAAATATGTTTAGATTTTTTACAAACATTCTATTTTTAATCAATAAAACTTTATTTCCTACAGCAGTTTAACACATGGTACATGTAGTACAAAGTGCTTTACACCAGACCCCCCCCACAAACACACATACCATTATTCTGCAGTTCTAGGTACAGTTTACAAAAAAGAAAAATACATTTTATATATAATAAAATACATAACAAAATAAATAAAAGCAGCAATAAAATAATAATAAATCATTAAAACGAACTGATATAAGTAAAAATGTAATTAAAAGCTCAGTTAAAAGGTACGTTTTCAGTTTACCTTTAAAAACATGAACAGTGTCAGTGGACCTCAGATCCTCCGGTCCACTGTTCCAGAATATGGGGAAATAAAAACTGTGTTTTGGAGGGAACAATTAAAAAGCTTTTACTACCTGAGGACCAGAGGGCTCATACGTTAAAAGCAGATCTGATAAATAAACAAGATTACAACCATCAGGACTTTTAAAAAAAAAACAATAGAAGCACCTTAAAATGGATCCTGAAGGAGCCAGTTCACAGACCTGAACCCTGGTGTCATATTCTCTCTCTCAAATCAAATCAGAAGAATCTTTATTGACATGGTAATGAGCATTATAGATTGCCAAAGAAAACATACCCTAACCCTCTATAAATAATATACACTACATACAGCTATACAAGAGAAATAAAATCCCTAAAAAATGTAATAGAAAACGATTATTTTTATTATTATTAATAATAATAATAATAATAATAATAATAATAATAATAATAATAATAATAATAATAATAATAATAATAATAATTAAAAAAAAATAGAAAAGCACTCGGTGAGAGTGCAGACCTCCGCCAAGGTACACCCCCCCCCACCCCCCCGGATCACCACCAAAATTAAATCAGTTCTTCCTGATCACATTTCCAACATATCCTGAAATCCATCCATAAGTTTTTGAGTTATCTTGAACACAGACAAACAAAGAGACAGGCAAACAGATAAACGCCAGCAAAAACATAACCTCCTTGGCGGAGGTGATAATAATAATAATAATAATAATAATAATAATAATAATAATAATAATAATAATAATAATAATAATAATAACAACATACAGGACATTAAATGTAAGGAAATACATGATTTAAAGTAAAAAAAAAAAAATCACTTAAGAAAGGTTAAATAGAGAGGAAATTGTATTTGTGAAGTGACACAAAAGTAATACTGTGTCTGTATGGGCTTAAAGACCCTTAAAATGTCCACCTTTAACCCTTAAAGACCCTTAAAATGTCCACCTTTAACCCTTAAAGACCCTTAAAATGTCCACCTTTAACCCTTAAAGACCCTTAAAATGTCCACCTTTAATAGAAACAGAAAATCACGTCTATGATTTAAAGTGAGGTCTTGAAATTGTGAAAAGAGAATAATTCAGAAGTAGCTTTTGTTAATGTTCAAGGTTACTGGACAGACCGTGTAGCGTTTGTGCTGGCGTTAGCTGTTGTGTTCAAACCGCCGTCACAAACGAGGCACAGTAAACAAAGCTGTTTTCTACTAAACAATAGCTGCATGGAAAAGTAATTAACGATCTGTACTCCTTTTTGTGCAAATCTCAAGTCATTCCTAATTAGCAGGATTTTTTTTCCTTCTGCTTGAAAACATCAAATCAGTTAATTATGTTTAAGCAAAACAAGACTGTTTGTGGTGTCATTTATTTATTAGTAATCTTTGGTGATGGGAGAGTGGCTGGAGCAGACAATGCAACGAGTAAATGAAAGGGAGTCTGTGTCACAGCAGGGTTAATGAAGCACTAGCTTGGGAAGACAAATAAAAAAGTGAATGATTTACCAAAAAAATAAATAAAAATTGACCAGCGCAGATATAATGACAGACACATGATGCAGACTGAGACCAGGACACACTGTTACAACATGTGTTATATATATATATATATATATATATATATATATATATATATATATATATATATATATATATATATATATATATACACACATCAGAGATCTGTGTACAAAAGAGAACATTGCTAGGAACAGCTAAGATCCTGCACAGAACCCTCAGGCTCCCAGGCCTCTGGTAGAGGACCCGAGTCTGAAGGAGACACCGCCCAGGTGGGGCGAGAGGAACATTTATATATATATATATATATATATATATATATATATATATATATATAAAATTCAACAAATCTGTGTGTGTAGTGTGTGGCGTTTGTGTGTAGAACACTTGCACAACTCCACCAAATGATCCAACATTTAGAGGGTGTGTTTCCAGTTCTATGGTGGATTACAGTGGGTTAGTTTCACATCATTACAACAAACAACAACAAAGATATTAAACTCATTTAATTGCTCTTTCTACCTTTTCCACTCTGAGCATCGTAGTGCATTACTAATGACAACTAACTGCCGTTATGGACTTTCACAAGGTCGCTATGACAACAACACAACTGTGCTACACGCCGCTAACAACTTCATCCCCACAGGAATTCACAGACATTTTTCACATCATCAAGTCCAGTTGTGATAGAGGCTATTATTATTATTAAATTTAAGAATTTTGAATATTAATGTGTAACTTGTTGAATTTAAAATAAAAACAAAGATAAAAAAATACACAAAACACAATAAAATACAGAGAAAAAAATATACAGATCATGATAAAATCCAGTAACATTTGCGCACATAAAAAGTAAAGGGTGGTGTGTGTGTGTGTGTGTGTGTGTGTGTGTGTGTGTGTGTGTGAAATATGCACTGCAACATGAATTTGTGTCGGTGGCAGAAGGAGTCAGACGTGGACGTGATCCAGGAAGCAGGTTACGTCTGGCGCTTATGTCAGTATGTTTCCATGGATGTTGTTAATGTTCGGTCAATGCTACAGGCTTGTGTTTTTACACTGAAGTCTCCAAAACACCAGAAGGAATATGAAGACATGTTTGGGACAAAATTAAGTGTATTCACAGTGAAGTAATGTGTGTGTATTTGGGATATGCATGTGTCTGCGGTTTTTGTTCAGCATAAAATAAATAACGAACTCTAACATGACTTCATTTGGTTTCAAGGTTCAAGGTTTCAAGGTTCAAGGTTTATTTATTTAGTGTCCCCGAGGGGCAAATTGGGATGCAGCATCGTAGGCATTCATTCATACAAAAACAGGCATGAGAACAATATATACACAGAGTAAAACAGGTAGCAAAAAAACAGAGGTAAAAATATTAAAGTGCACGTTACTTAAGGTGCAAACCAAAGTGTATTAACCCATTCCATCCGGGAACACGTTTTGAGTTTTAGAGTATGTACAGCAAATGGAAACATATTTTTAGTTTTGTAACCTCCAAAGAAATGGTTCTTGTCATGAACAAGAATGTTCATGACAAGAACAATATTTGTCATTCATGAATTCAGAGGAAAACAAATCTGATTTCAGAGAAATCAGTCAGAATTATAAGATAAAAGTCACAGGTTCAGTGGGTAAATTGTCAATAATGCACTTTAACAGTAGAAGTATGTACAAATATTTTAATTCTATCAAGGAGTATTTGCAACAATTCACTCATCCCTTCAGTATCATTGTCATTACAGAAACCTGGTTTAATATTGATAAAGGTATGGGTTTTTATATTGATGATTATGAGTTACAAAATAGGAACAGAGAAAAGAAAATGGGGGGTGAAGTTGCTCTATATATTCACAAATCAGTCAAATGTTTGGTCCTAACAAATATGACAATGATACTGGATGGAATTATGGAATATATGACTGTAGAGATTATTTAATTTGATTTGAATGATTTATTTCGAACATGTGCAAAGTGCAAGAATAATCAATACAACAATAATCAATACAACAATAATCAATACAACAATAATAATAATAATAACAATGACATGTCCGAAAAGGAGTAGGATGAAGCATAAGTTTATTTAATTCTACCCCTTCTTCACTTCCACAATAACCTAAATTCATCTTATAGTAATATAGTGCATAGTACAAAAATGATGATAAATAAAATAATAACAATAATAACAATACCAATAATAAATAACTGAAGTACTAAACATATACATATATACAAAAAACAAAACAAAAAAAACAAATGAGCAGATAGGAAAGTAGGTAACAAATAGCTTTTTTTGTTTGTTTGTTTTCTTTTTTTTCTTCCCTTCCTTGTTCTTCTTTTCCCTTTCTTTTTTCTTCCTTTTTTTTCCTTTTTCTAATTTGTCTGCATTTTGTTCTTATTTTTTTATTTTATTACATTTTTTTATTCATTCACTTATTTTATTCATTTATTCATTTATTTATTTTTTATATCTTTTAACCCCACAGAGGGGGAGTCAACAGTGTTTCAGATCAGTACATATTCCAGTCTTGCAGACATATACTAGACTATTTAGTGCATGTGTGTGACCATCATCGGTCCTCCCTGAAAGCTGAGCAGACATCCCCCATTAGAACTCTCCCTTACAAGCCAGTGAGTGCAGTGCTGCACCTCAGTGATGTGTGGAGGAAACAAAGACCGGACAGGATGGACAGGACGAACGGGGACAGAAACCAACAGGCGGTGCTATTGTAATTAAAGACTGTAAGGTGATGTGTTATTACAACCACCAACTGTCCATCAATAAAAACAAATAAATAAGTAGATCACAAAAAGAGGAGAAAACCAAACCAGCACAAAAGGGAAAAAAAAAAGATTCAACAAATAAACAATTAAACAATCCGTACCAAGCACCACAACCGTGGATGTCCTGATAGTATAAAATAGAATGTAATGTAATAGAATAGTCCAGAAGAGGACACCAGTGCAGAAGAAAATGAGTTTAGGGTAGAGATTGTGGAGAGATTCTCAGCACATTCTGGGGGGTCCCATCATTCGCTGAAATGGGACTCAGTAGTAGCTGGCGAGACCCGATCAAACATGCAAGTGTGAAAGACCCCGAAGCCCAGAACAGCAATCACGATAAGGCAGGGCCAAGCCAACAGGGCAACCCCCACCTCGGGCCGTAGGAGCCACAGGACGCCACCCCCAGAGAGCCACCGGGGCCACTGTGAACGACACAAACCCGGAGAACAAGAGGGAGCAGCTACAGACACCCCCCCCTCAGCACACCAAGACCGACCCAGGCGGCCCGGGGCACAACGACCCACCCGCCACCCCCAACCCCCACCAACCCCCCCCCCCCCCCCCCCACCACCACCACCACCACCACCACTCGACCCGCCCAGCCGACCCGCCCAACCCCGAGGGGGCCAATGGTCCCACGCAGCCAGGAGGCCAGACACAGGCACCGACACCGGGCGCCGGGCCAGAGAACATCAGAGCCCGGACCCAACGCGAGTCCAGAGGGCAAAAATGGACAGTGTGGACAATGAAAGGAAGGAAAATATTATTATAAGTTCTATTGATCTCCTGGTTCACATATTGAAATATTCAGTGAATGGAAGGAGAAATAGTTTTCTACTGTAAAACAAAAAATATTATTTATCTGTGGTGACTTTAATATTGATCTTTCAAATCCTACTAAACTAAAAACTATGGATGATTCTTAGACACAATGTACAGTTTGTCATTTATCCAACAATAACCAAACCAAGTAGAATTACATCACACTGTGCCACAATTATCGACAATATCTTCACAAACATCATGGGACGACAAAGCAGCAGTAGCTTGTTTATATGTGACATCACAGATCATTTAACAGTATTGTCAGTGTGACGTACACATGAAAATCATATATAAACGCAAAAGAATGGAGAAAACTATCAATAAGTTGAAACACAGTCTAATGTTCTAATGGAGAACAGTTTACATGGACTCAGATGTGGACAGAGCTTAGAATAATTATCTAGATACATTCATTTTTTTATATAATACACACTGTCCGGCTGAAGAATACTGTATAAAGAAGAAATATATTAAAAGTCCTTGGTTCACTAAAGGGATAATAAATGCTTGTAAAAAGAAAAATAATCTTTATAAGTTGTTCATCAAGTTAAAAACCAAGGAAGCAGAACAAAGATACAAGAGCTACAGGAAGAAATGAACGGATATAATAAGAACTAGCAAAAAACTATATTATAATGAAAATAGAAATAATGTCAAAGGAACATGGGGTATACTAAATCCACGGTTCTCAAACTGGGGTCCACGGACCCCTAGGGGGACGTGGTGCATATCCAGGGGGTACGCGAAATTATTCACAGTTTTGGTTTTGTTTTTTGTTTTTTGCTGTTTTATTTTGAAATGCGGAAGTTTTATTTTGTAGCGAGCGGGCGGAAGTAACAGCGCTGTTTGACGCCAGCTTGACTAAATTGAGACGGAGCGAGTCACAGGCTATTTTTATCCACCCTGCAGCGAACATGGGTCGATTTTTGTGTCCGCCAAGTTCCTCAAGAAGTGGTAAAAGAAATGACAATGAAAATGACAATGACAAAAACAAACGCCCTAACCCTAAAAAGAGAAAGTACATTGATAGTTATATTGAGTTTGACAAGATCATCCCTCTCATTAAGTCTCTGTCTGTCTGTCTGTCTGTCTGTCTGTCTGTCTGTCTGTCTGTCTGTCTGTCTGTCACACACACACACACACACACACATGGTTTTGTGTGTCTTTTGTTCCGTTTATTATTTTAAAATTATTTAAAATTGTTGTTTCTGAAGTGTTCATTTATATTATAATACCTGAAAATGTGGCTGGTTTGCACAAAAGCACTATTAAAAAAGGTTATCATTGTTTCATAATAATCATTGTTGAAGTGGTTTTTTTATCATTTTCAGTATCGCGAGGATGAGGGGGGACATGGAAAAATGTCACCCCTCCAAGGGGGACCTGGGCCAAAAAAGTTTGACAACCCCTGATCTAAATAATTTAATTAAATAAGTAAGACAACATATCCTGACTACTTTATAGATGACAATGGTGAAAATCATAATATGTAATGTATTGTCAATAGTTTTATCAGCTATTTTGTAAATATTGGTTCAGAGTTGGCTGCTGGGAGTCCAGGCCAGGACACTGATTAATATGATACAATTAAAAGGAATCAACATTCAATTTTTCTCTCTGCAACAAGTGAGCAGGAGGTGAAAAAAACTGATGAAAAATGTAAAAGCAAGTTATCTACTGACTGTCATGATATCGATATGATTGTTAAAACAGTCATATATAACAGAGCTAAACCTCTCACTCATATTGATTTGATTTTTGATTTGGATTTTAATGATTTATTTCGAACATGTGCAAAGTGCAACAATAATCAATACAACAATAATAATAATAACAATGACATGTCCGAAAACACAATTTACAATTTATCATTTCAATCTGGTCGTTCCCCAAATAAAATGAAAACTGCAAAGGTCATTCCTTTATACAAAAATGAAAGTAAACATAGTTTCACAAACTACAGACTAATATCCCGACTACCACAATTTTCCCAATTTTTTGAAAAATTATTTAACTCCAGACCTCAACATTTTCTTGACAAACATCATATAATTAATCAGGGTCAATATGGCTTCAGATCAAAGGCAATAATGGAAGCAACAGAAGAAATTACAAATGCACTAGATCACAAAAAACATATAGTTGGAATCTTTATTAACTTAAAAAAAGCTTTTGACACAATCACACTCTATTTTACTCAATAAACTTCAACTGTATGGTATCAGGGGGGTCCCTGGGGAATGGTTAAAAAGTTATTTATCTGAAAGGGTACAATATGTTAAAATGGGAAAATAGTCATCAGAGTGTCTTGACATTCCTTGTGGTGTCCCCCAAGGGTCTGTTTTGGGACCACAACTATTTAATATGTACATCAATGATATATTTAATGTGTCTCAGTGGCTCAAATTTATACTTTTTGCAGATGACACAAATATATTTTACAGTAGTGATAATAACTAGCATAGCCCAATGCAAAAGAACAACCCAGAGCAGTGACTGCATAAATAAGCAAAAGGTAAAAAACAAACACATATGTGACCCACCACCAGTAAACCAGGCATAAGTGTGTGTAAATCCAAACAGAGTTATGTGTGTATCTTGGTAGAGTGGAAACTAAGGTTTAAGATGGTGAAAAAATGATGTTTCTATCACAAGTAGAACCAAAGTTATGGTCATTTTAATATCCACATTTGGACATATTTTACAATTTGCATATTTTTAGATATTGTCCGTTAAAGTTTTGGACTGTTTTGGGGTAGGAAGTCCTTAGCAACGCATAATAATTTGTATCCGATTGACACAAATTGTTGACAGATGTTAAAGGACACTCTGATGGACATGTCACAGAAGTTTTATATATTATAATAATAGGACAGAAGTGTGACGTATTATAATCATTTGGCTTACACCATTGGACAGAACATTCAATATAAGCTTTTACCTCGTACCAAACACTTGGGTGTTTACCCACGGAACGGAGATCGTTTTGTTCGGCGAAAAGAGGTGGAAGTCGTCTTTGTCTTTGCTCAGCAATACCTGAACTTTTGTCACCGCTTAAATAATTGACTTAATAAACACCTTTATTGATTGGATTTCAATGTAATGACCACAGGAAGTGAACATAGAGGTGTTAAGGTACCGTTTTTTGATAAGGTGTAAACACTAATAACAAATCACCTTCCAGCCTAAATTTGGCTGTAGCTCTGAACGGCTCAGCGCCACTTATGCCTGGTTTCGTGGTGGCGGGTCACATATGAACCAAACAAGGAACAAAGACCAGACATCAACAGTTTAAACAGAATATTGACCTTGTGTTGTTCTATAGCATTGGGCTATGTTAGCGGTGTTCTTTAGCATTGGGCTATGCTAGCGTTGTTCTTTAGCATTGGGCTATGCTAGTGTTGTTCTTTAGCATTGGGCTATGTTAGCGTTGTTCTTTAGCACTGGGCTATGCTAGCGTTGTTCTTTAGCATTGGGCTATGTTAGCGTTGTTCTTTAGCACTGGGCTATGCTAGCGTTGTTCTTTAGCATTGGGCTATGCTAGTGTTGTTCTTTAGCATTGGGCTATGCTAGCGTTGTTCTTTAGCACTGGGCTATGTTAGCGTTGTTCTTTAGCACTGGGCTATGCTAGCGTTGTTCTTTAGCATTGGGCTATGCTAGTGTTGTTCTTTAGCATTGGGCTATGCTAGTGTTGTTCTTTAGCATTGGGCTATGCTAGTGTTGTTCTTTAGCATTGGGCTATGCTAGTGTTGTTCTTTAGCATTGGGCTATGCTAGTGTTGTTCTTTAGCATTGGGCTATGTTAGCGGTGTTCTTTAGCATTGGGCTATGCTAGCGTTGTTCTTTAGCATTGGGCTATGCTAGTGTTGTTCTTTAGCATTGGGCTATGTTAGCGTTGTTCTTTAGCACTGGGCTATGCTAGCGTTGTTCTTTAGCATTGGGCTATGTTAGCGTTGTTCTTTAGCACTGGGCTATGCTAGCGTTGTTCTTTAGCATTGGGCTATGCTAGTGTTGTTCTTTAGCATTGGGCTATGCTAGCGTTGTTCTTTAGCACTGGGCTATGTTAGCGTTGTTCTTTAGCACTGGGCTATGCTAGCGTTGTTCTTTAGCATTGGGCTATGCTAGTGTTGTTCTTTAGCATTGGGCTATGCTAGTGTTGTTCTTTAGCATTGGGCTATGCTAGCCTTGTTCTTTAGCATTGGGCTATGCTAGTGTTGTTCTTTAGCATTGGGCTATGCTAGTGTTGTTCTTTAGCATTGGGCTATGTTAGCGGTGTTCTTTAGCATTGGGCTATGCTAGCGTTGTTCTTTAGCATTGGGCTATGCTAGTGTTGTTCTTTAGCATTGGGCTATGTTAGCGTTGTTCTTTAGCACTGGGCTATGCTAGCGTTGTTCTTTAGCATTGGGCTATGTTAGCGTTGTTCTTTAGCATTGGGCTATGCTAGTGTTGTTCTTTAGCATTGGGCTATGTTAGCGTTGTTCTTTAGCACTGGGCTATGCTAGCGTTGTTCTTTAACACTGGGCTATGCTAGCGTTGTTCTTTAGCATTGGGCTATGCTAGCGTTGTTCTTTAGCATTGGGCTATGCTAGCGTTGTTCTTTAGCATTGGGCTATGCTAGCGTTGTTCTTTAGCATTGGGCTATGTTAGCGTTGTTCTTTAGCACTGGGCTATGCTAGCGTTGTTCTTTAGCATTGGGCTATGCTAGTGTTGTTCTTTAGCATTGGGCTATGTTAGTGTTGTTCTTTAGCACTGGGCTATGCTAGCGTTGTTCTTTAGCATTGGGCTATGTTAGTGTTGTTCTTTAGCATTGGGCTATGCTAGTGTTGTTCTTTAGCATTGGGCTATGCTAGTGTTGTTCTTTAGCATTGGGCTATGCTAGCGTTGTTCTTTAGCATTGGGCTATGTTAGTGTTGTTCTTTAGCACTGGGCTATGCTAGCGTTGTTCTTTAGCATTGGGCTATGTTAGCGTTGTTCTTTAGCATTGGGCTATGCTAGCGTTGTTCTTTAGCATTGGGCTATGTTAGCGTTGTTCTTTAGCACTGGGCTATGCTAGCGTTGTTCTTTAGCATTGGGCTATGCTAGCGTTGTTCTTTAGCACTGGGCTATGTTAGTGTTGTTCTTTAGCACTGGGCTATGTTAGCGTTGTTCTTTAGCACTGGGCTATGCTAGCGTTGTTCTTTAGCATTGGGCTATGCTAGCGTTGTTCTTTAGCATTGGGCTATGTTAGTGTTGTTCTTTAGCACTGGGCTATGCTAGCGTTGTTCTTTAGCATTGGGCTATGCTAGTGTTGTTCTTTAGCATTGGGCTATGCTAGCATTGTTCTTTAGCATTGGGCTATGCTAGTGTTGTTCTTTAGCATTGGGCTATGCTAGTGTTGTTCTTTAGCATTGGGCTATGCTAGCGTTGTTCTTTAGCATTGGGCTATGTTAGTGTTGTTCTTTAGCACTGGGCTATGCTAGCGTTGTTCTTTAGCATTGGGCTATGTTAGCGTTGTTCTTTAGCATTGGGCTATGCTAGCGTTGTTCTTTAGCATTGGGCTATGTTAGCGTTGTTCTTTAGCACTGGGCTATGCTAGCGTTGTTCTTTAGCATTGGGCTATGCTAGCGTTGTTCTTTAGCATTGGGCTATGTTAGTGTTGTTCTTTAGCACTGGGCTATGCTAGCGTTGTTCTTTAGCATTGGGCTATGCTAGTGTTGTTCTTTAGCATTGGGCTATGCTAGCATTGTTCTTTAGCATTGGGCTATGCTAGTGTTGTTCTTTAGCATTGGGCTATGCTAGTGTTGTTCTTTAGCATTGGGCTATGCTAGCGTTGTTCTTTAGCACTGGGCTATGTTAGCGTTGTTCTTTAGCACTGGGCTATGCTAGCGTTGTTCTTTAGCATTGGGCTATGCTAGTGTTGTTCTTTAGCATTGGGCTATGCTAGTGTTGTTCTTTAGCATTGGGCTATGCTAGCCTTGTTCTTTAGCATTGGGCTATGCTAGTGTTGTTCTTTAGCATTGGGCTATGCTAGTGTTGTTCTTTAGCATTGGGCTATGTTAGCGGTGTTCTTTAGCATTGGGCTATGCTAGCGTTGTTCTTTAGCATTGGGCTATGCTAGTGTTGTTCTTTAGCATTGGGCTATGTTAGCGTTGTTCTTTAGCACTGGGCTATGCTAGCGTTGTTCTTTAGCATTGGGCTATGTTAGTGTTGTTCTTTAGCATTGGGCTATGCTAGTGTTGTTCTTTAGCATTGGGCTATGTTAGCGTTGTTCTTTAGCACTGGGCTATGCTAGCGTTGTTCTTTAACACTGGGCTATGCTAGCGTTGTTCTTTAGCATTGGGCTATGCTAGCGTTGTTCTTTAGCATTGGGCTATGCTAGCGTTGTTCTTTAGCATTGGGCTATGCTAGCGTTGTTCTTTAGCATTGGGCTATGTTAGCGTTGTTCTTTAGCACTGGGCTATGCTAGCGTTGTTCTTTAGCATTGGGCTATGCTAGTGTTGTTCTTTAGCATTGGGCTATGTTAGTGTTGTTCTTTAGCACTGGGCTATGCTAGCGTTGTTCTTTAGCATTGGGCTATGTTAGTGTTGTTCTTTAGCATTGGGCTATGCTAGTGTTGTTCTTTAGCATTGGGCTATGCTAGCGTTGTTCTTTAGCATTGGGCTATGCTAGCGTTGTTCTTTAGCATTGGGCTATGTTAGTGTTGTTCTTTAGCACTGGGCTATGCTAGCGTTGTTCTTTAGCATTGGGCTATGTTAGCGTTGTTCTTTAGCATTGGGCTATGCTAGCGTTGTTCTTTAGCATTGGGCTATGTTAGCGTTGTTCTTTAGCACTGGGCTATGCTAGCGTTGTTCTTTAGCATTGGGCTATGCTAGCGTTGTTCTTTAGCATTGGGCTATGTTAGTGTTGTTCTTTAGCACTGGGCTATGCTAGCGTTGTTCTTTAGCATTGGGCTATGCTAGTGTTGTTCTTTAGCATTGGGCTATGCTAGCATTGTTCTTTAGCATTGGGCTATGCTAGTGTTGTTCTTTAGCATTGGGCTATGCTAGTGTTGTTCTTTAGCATTGGGCTATGCTAGTGTTGTTCTTTAGCATTGGGCTATGCTAGTGTTGTTGTTATCACTGTTGGTCTGTGTTTATGATGTGAGTTTAGCTGTTGAATGTGAGAATGTGTTTTGTTTGTTTTTGTTTTGTTTGTTTCTGTACTCTATTCACATTTTTGGCACCAGGGTTTAGACAATGTTGAATGAGTTGATTCTGAATTAGTTTGGGCCTGTTTTATGTTTTTTTAATTTGGTTTATGGTTAAAGCACAGGAGTGAATGTTGAGAACTTGAGTCTTTTTTTTTATGACAATGGGGGTGGGATTAAATAAGTGTTTCTTCTTCCCACTCCTTTTCGGGTGTAAATATTATTATTATTTATTTTCTTATGTATTTTTGCATTCTGTGAATTGCTCAAAAATAAACACATCAAAGTCAGAATTGGGAGATTAACGTCAAAATTCTGTGGAAAAAGTCATTATTTGGAGAAAAAAACGAAAATTAGGAAACATTAGAAACATTCAGAATTCTGAGATGAAGAAATGATAAAACTCTAAAATGAGTCCATTTGTACTGATAATAATAATCGCTAAATAAAATACAGGAAATTAAATGTGAGGGGAAAAAAAACATGATTTAAAGTTAAAAATCTAAATAAAATACATGTTCAACTAAAACCAAAGACATGTGCAGATCCTAAATATGCACACATTACTTTCCTGTGAATACACCTCATTTTGTCCCAAAAATGTCTCCATAAAGAACTTTTAGGTCAACACTAATATTCCAGTCGGCCCCTCATTCCAAAAAAGGACAGTATTCCAAATAAGATGCTTACAAATAGTAGCCAATGAAAATGAATATTCCTCTAATGTTCCTGTTTACATGCACTGGTGCTTATCCCATGAAAATAATGTTGTTTCAAACTTTTCCACTGGTGGCAGATGTTCTTTTAACCTCTTAACACCCACAGCTGTCCATGTTTGGGGGACAAGAGTTTCACAGTTTTATTTAAAACATGTCCAACACAGATGATATTCCACAATAAAAGGATTTAATAAGCTGTTACATCATTAACTTGAAAATATAAGTTTATTATTGAACTGTATAAATTCAAGAACGTGCACTTTTCCTGACATTTCCCGGGTCTCTGGGGGTTAAACACCTTCTGGGGAAAGGTTGTCTTGGATATTTACTGTGTTTGTATAAACCTGTTGACATCCTCTGTCCTAATGTTTATCGCTTGATGTGTTTTTTCCTTCTGAAAAAATGTGAAGCAGAAGATTTTAGTGTGTGTTTGTCTGTTAGAACCTGCAGTAAAACACACAAATGACATCCATTCACCAAACCTGCTGTCTACATTTACAGAGACGTGTCATTAAACCACAACAATGTTGGTACGTCTGCCACGTGTGTGAATCTAAAATTGTGGAGAAAATGTCTTCATCAGGCCCAGAGGTCACATTCATCCAAAATATTATAACACTGAAGGATTTGTATTTATTAATTTATTTATTTTTTTACAATGATGTAAAATTCTGAAGGCGGTCCGTTGTTTTGAAAGATTAAACAAGGATTCCGAGATTTTCAGGCAGTTATTGTAAATAACAATCGGCTCTTAATGAGTTGTCTGGTTAAATAAAGGTTAAATTAAACCCAAAAAAATACCAACACATGCTGCATTTGCTGCGTGGTGTGTCCCCTCTACTGTCTGTGTGGTGTGTCCCTTCTACTGTCTGTGTGGTGTGTCCCCTCTACTGTCTGTGTGGTGTGTCCCCCTCTACTGTCTGTGTGGTGTGTCCCCTCTACTGTCTGTGTGGTGTGTCCCTTCTACTGTCTGTGTGGTGTGTCCCCCTCTACTGTCTGTGTGGTGTGTCCCCTCTACTGTCTGTGTGGTGTGTCCCCTCTACTGTCTGTGTGGTGTGTCCCCTCTACTGTCTGTGTGGTGTGTCCCCTCTACTGTCTGTGTGGTGTGTCCCTTCTACTGTCTGTGTGGTGTGTCCCCCTCTACTGTCTGTGTGGTGTGGCCCTCTACTGTCTGAGTGGTGTGTCCCCTCTACTGTCTGCGTGGTGTGTCCCCTCTACTGTCTGTGTGGTGTGTCCCCTCTACTGTCTGAGTGGTGTGTCCCCTCTACTGTCTGTGTGGTGTGTCCCCTCTACTGTCTGTGTGGTGTGTCCCCTCTACTGTCTGTGTGGTGTGTCCCCTCTACTGTCTGTGTGGTGTGTCCCCTCTACTGTCTGTGTGGTGTGTCCCCTCTACTGTCTGTGTGGTGTGTCCCCTCTACTGTCTGTGTGGTGTGTCCCCTCTACTGTCTGTGTGGTGTGTCCCCTCCACTGATGGATTTACCATCATTCATAGAAAACAACAGAGAAACCAGACACTCAGAAAATGTCTGTCCACTACAGGCCACCAGGACATTGGCCCCACCCACCTGGGTTTAAGCCCCTCCCCCATTGGATCAAACTGGTTCATGTGTCTCTGTGGAAATAAAGACTGTTTTTTTACTGCACGTTTTCAAAACAAGTGACGTCACCAAACCTAGCTGGATGTTACTCTGGGATGGTAAACACACACAGAGCCAGAGGGGAGGGGGGAGTGTTACTTCACACATTCTGAGCCAATCACAGACGCCTCATCAGCGCGTCATGGACATGTATGAGGAAGTAGAAGTAAACTGTGTTGTTCCACCTCCAGTCATTTTTCTACCGTGAAAAAACAACTGGAAACAAAACAATCTGAACGTTTTTATAAATAGAACCAACACACAATGAATTCAATAACAATGAAGAACAACAATATTAATAAATAAGCATAGAATGAGTCCTTTAATAAAGTTAATATTAATAAATAAGCATAGAATGAGTCCTTTAATAAAGTTAATATTAATAAATAAGCATAGAATGAGTCCTTTAATAAAGTTAATATTAATAAATAACCATAGAATGAGTCCTTTAATAAAGTTAATATTAATAAATAACCATAGAATGAGTCCTTTAAACTAATATATATCAACAAAGGTACACCTCTTTTTTCCTATATCTTCTTTTTTCCTCTTCTTTTTACTCCCTCCATCCATTTTCTTCTTTTTTTTCAGTTCTTTTTTCTCTTTCACCCCTTATTTTTATGTTTTCCATTTTAGCCCCACTTTTCTTATTTACGCTATGGTTTATTTTCTTTTTTTAAACATTTTTCTTTCCCCCCTTTTTTTGTTGTTGTTTGTCGTGTGTTTGGAGTCAGTGTGTAATGAAACAACACAACATAAGACACTCCCAAATCAAACACATTTTTCAATAAATATATAGTTTGGTCTCTGTGTGAGTTTTGATGTTTGTCCCAGTTTTATTTACAGTTGGACACCATTCATCTAAAACCCTCCAGGACTCAAAACCTCTGATGGAAAACATCATCATTATTTAGAAATCTTCCAAAAGTAGAACAACAATGACATTTTGTATTCTGCTCCTAATGCTGCAGTTCATAGATACAAACTCCACTAAATTAATATTTTCATTTGTCCAAATGTGTCACATCTCCAGCTCAGTTTTTCTATCAGGTTCAGAGGATGGAAATAAACTGTGGACAAAATGTTGACATGTTCTGGGAAATAACACATTAGAGAAATGCTTCAAAAATATTTAAGGAAATCATCTCATCATCTGAACCCACTTTATCCTCACAGGGGTCACTGGGGTCACAGGGGTCACTGGGGTCTAATCCAGCTCCAGCAGGTGAAAGCGGGGTCAGAGGTCACCCTGTATGAGTCTCTGGTTCATCTGAGGACTGAACATATATAAACAAACAATCACTGTCACATTCCCACCTATGGGTGATTTAGATTAACCAGTTAACCAGTTAACCAGTTAACCTATCAGTGCATGTGTTTGGATGGTGGGAGGAGCCAGAGTACCTGGAGAAAACCCACACAGACACGAGGAGAACATGTAAACTCCACACAGAAAGGTCTGGTGTGGGAATAGAACCAACAACCATCTGTCTGTGAGGCACCAGTGTTAACTACTGCACCACCCAGTTAACCACTGCACCACCCTGTTAACCACTGCACCACCCTGTTAACTACTGCACCACCCTGTTAACCACTGCACCACCCTGTTAACCACTGCACCACCCTGTTAACTACTGCACCACCCTGTTAACTACTACACCACCAGTGTTAACTACTGCACCACCCTGTTAACTACTGCACCACCCTGTTAACTACTGCACCACCCTGTTAACTACTACACCACCAGTGTTAACTACTGCACCACCCTGTTAACTACTGCACCACCCTGTTAACTACTACACCACCCTGTTAACTACTGCACCACCCTGTTAACTACTACACCACCAGTGTTAACTACTGCACCACCCTGTTAACTACTACACCACCCTGTTAACTACTGCACCACCCTGTTAACCACTGCACCACCCTGTTAACTACTACACCACCCTGTTAACTACTGCACCACCCTGTTAACTACTACACCACCAGTGTTAACTACTGCACCACCCTGTTAACTACTGCACCACCCTGTTAACTACTGCACCACCCTGTTAACCACTGCACCACCCTGTTAACTACTGCACCACCCTGTGAACTACTACACCACCAGTGTTAACCATGACACCAGCCTGTTAACTACTACACCACCCTGTTAACTACTGCACCACCCTGTTAACTACTACACCACCCTGTTAACTACTGCACCACCATGTTAACTACTACACCACCAGTGTTAACTACTACACCACCAGTGTTAACTACTGCACCACCCTGTTAACCACTGCACCACCCTGTTAACTACTGCACCACCCTGTTAACCACTGCACCACCCTGTTAACTACTGCACCACCCTGTTAACCACTGCACCGCCCTGTTAACTACTGCACCACCCTGTTAACTACTACACCACCAGTGTTAACTACTGCACCACCCTGTTAACTACTGCACCACCCTGTTAACTACTACACCACCCTGTTAACTACTGCACCACCCTGTTAACTACTACACCACCAGTGTTAACTACTGCACCACCCTGTTAACTACTGCACCACCCTGTTAACTACTGCACCACCCTGTTAACTACTGCACCACCAGTGTTAACCACGACACCACCCTGTTAACTACTGCACCACCAGTGTTAACTACTGCACCACCCTGTTAACTACTGCACCACCCTGTTAACTACTGCACCACCCTGTTAACTACTGCACCACCAGTGTTACCTACTGCACCACCCTGTTAACTACTGCACCACCAGTGTTAACTACTGCACCACCCTGTTAACTACTGCACCACCCAGTTAACCACTGCACCACCCTGTTAACTACTGCAGCACCAGTGTTAACTACTGCACCACCCTGTTAACTACTGCACCACCCTGTTAACTACTGCACCACCCTGTTAACTACTGCACCACCCTGTTAACTACTGCACCACCCAGTTAACCACTGCACCACCCTGTTAACTACTGCACCACCAGTGTTACCTACTGCACCACCCTGTTAACTACTGCACCACCAGTGTTAACTACTGCACCACCCTGTTAACTACTGCACCACCCAGTTAACCACTGCACCACCCTGTTAACTACTGCACCACCAGTGTTAACTACTGCACCACCAGTGTTAACTACTGCACCACCCTGTTAACTACTGCACCACCCAGTTAACCACTGCACCACCCTGTTAACTACTGCACCACCAGTGTTACCTACTGCACCACCCTGTTAACTACTGCACCACCAGTGTTAACTACTGCACCACCAGTGTTAACTACTGCACCACCCTGTTAACTACTGCACCACCCAGTTAACCACTGTACCACCCTGTTAACTACTGCACCACCAGTGTTACCTACTGCACCACCCTGTTAACTACTGCACCACCCTGATAACCAGGGAAATATAAACTAATGAAAGTTATAAAGCTAATGGTAACACTAAGGTAAAGCTAAAACTAAGCTAAAGCTAAATGTAAAACTACAGTAAAGCTAAAGGCAACACTAAGCTAAAGGTACTTCGCTAAAGGTAATGGTAACACTAAACTAAAGGTAAAACTTTGCTAAAGCTAACAATAAACTAAAGGTAAAACTTTGCTAAAGCTAACAATAAACTAAAGGTAAAACTTTGCTAAAGCTAAAGGTAAAACTATTATTGATATGAGCTCATTCTTCTGATGTAAATAAATCAGATTATGTCTCTCACTCTCCTGGAGCCTTTTCTTCTTCTCTCTCGCAGCTGATGTTGTCTCTCTCTCTCTGTACCTTCTCTCTCACTATCTCTCACCCTCTTTTCCCATTCTTTCCATCCTCTAACCCGCTCCCTCCCCCTTATTCCCTCCTTTCTCCCCCACCTCAGAGCTGTCAGGATGTTGCCTCCTTGGGTCTGAGGCTGAATGGGGGGATTTGGCAGCGTTCCCCTCTCTCTCCTCTCTCTCCTCTCTCTCCTCGCTTGCTCGTTTGCCGTTTTTAAAAGCACACATGTTTATGCACCAAATCTCTGCACTTTGTGTTTCACCACGTCAAGGCACAAGCTCAAGCCTGGATTGATGCGCCCTGGCAGCCCTCTGTGTACTCGCTCTGAGCGAAGAAGAAGGGGTGGGGGGACAAACAGAAGAAAAGAGAGCGAGCACAAGGAAATCTAAAGTGAAGAGGAAATGATTTTGTGATTTTCTCCACGGGCTTTGTGGTCCTGGAAGCCTGTTTATGTGTTTATGTGTTTTTAAGTCCATCGCTCTCCACCGCCGCAGGCCGTTACTGAGCCTTATATATTTAAGCCGCCACTGTTCCTCGCTTAACAATAACGCCTACTACTTTTAATTTAATTCTGTCTTCTTTTTTTTCCCACTAAATAATCCACTTTCCTTTTCTATTTTGCAGCTGAAGAAATAAATCTAATCTTATGGCGTGGCAGACTGGGTGTGAAGGTTTGGTGCTCAGAGTTTGTTTTTGTTGAGATTTTTTTTCAACATCAAGAGCGTTTGTGATTAGTGACAGGGGACAGTAGTAGAAGAAGTGAGTCAACAGTCTCTGTGAGGTTTTTACAGGTTTATACAGGGCCATATTACGGACCAGCACCAAGGGGCGGGCCCCAAAACCATGAAGATGCAGATGCCAATTGCCGTGTCAGATGGTGTATATTCTCTTACGCTACGGCCACACCGAACACGAATGAACACATGTACGCTTGTGACGCACTGCGTAAACACCTGATTCTGGATGGATTTGCGGCCATTCCAAATGTGCAACGCCCAAGTCTGGACGCTGGGTAAACATAGAAACATAGGGTAACAAAAGTTCAGTCTGTCCTCAACTATGATCAGATCAGTTGGATTGCTGCTCTGTACCTGCTGTGGAGGCGGCAGATACGTGGGGGGGCCAAACACCGTCACTTTTGAGTTCACCTGATCCTGCAGGAGAAATTCCACCACCTCCTCCAGGAAATCCATCTGGATGACATCCGCTTTCAACAGTATTTCAGGCTCAGTTTTTCTTTCTGGGTCAGTCCGGCCTTCATGATGTTGCATCATCTTAATGCTGATTGGCTTTTGTGGCCACGCAAATTTGCCTGAAAAGGTTAATATTTTCAACTTGAGCGTTTATGTGGATTTGTGGCAAAACATGGTGCTCCAATGCCTGGACGCTGCAACGTGCCCCAGCAACACATCCAAATGTGCTCTCCGGGGCGAATCTCCGTCCAAATGTTTCTCTCCACTGACTTTGTATGTAATCTTGACGGGTGAATGTGAATATTTGTGTTCGGTTTGAACGTACAATAAGATGTTAAGACAACTCACACTGTTCTAGGAGAGATCTGAAGACAATCCAGAGAGAATGGTGAGATGAATTAGGCAATGGGGACAGCGATGACAGTCAAGGGGCCCCTGGGCTATAGGGGACAGCAGTCAGAGGGCCCCTGGGCTGGCCCTGCTGTAGTATGTCTTGTGAATACTCCTTAGGGATCCCGAACATTTACCAACGACGGGTTAATGGAAGTAGAGGGGAATGCATTCAGAGGGCCCTATGATTATGAAAGCCCCTGGTAAGGGTCGCAACTTCTGGCTATGTGGGGGGCTTGGGAGAGCCCTAATGGGAGAGTGTACTGTTAAGAGGTCCCTCTGATTACAAATGTTCTTACAAAGGCCTCTGATTTACTAAGAGTTTGGAATAAAAGTCCTTTCAGTGAGTCCTAAGGCCCAGAATGTACTATTTAAGACATGCTATCTTACCGTAGATATGCTAGCTGTATAACTTAATTTATGTGCACAAGCGCACATATTTCAGGGCATTCTCACTCCCAGCACGTCAAAACCTGACGCGCTCAGACACGCTGACCAAACGTCAGTTTCAGCGTCTAACTGAGATGTAGTGGGTTTCTAAACCGTCCACTACAATATGTGACACTCAGACCTAATCTTAACCCTAAACCTGAGCAAAAATGTGTTTCAAACCTGAGCATCTCATATTGCCATAGATAGGTTAGAAACCCACTGCATCTGACTTAGATGCTGATGGACACCTTGTGTGTCAGATTCCGACATTTGGTCAGCGTGCGTCAGAGAGCGTCAGACAGTGTTGCATACTTGCAGCAGAACTTTCAGAGCACGATGCATGATTCTGCTAGTGTTGCCAAAAACAAATCACCAAAGGTGCTATTGGCTCTCTGAAAAGTTGCTAGATTACATCATAATGTGAAGATGATGTCATAACGTTAGGCATGACTCACTGATCTTAAGAAAGTGTGTCTCCATGGCAATGTTGACAATGCTAAAGAGTACAGTTTTGAGATTGGGGCTAATGCACAGTGCTGCAGAGCTGGTAGCGCTGCAGAGCTGAAGTTATACTGAAAAACAATGATTCTGTCACTTGAGAGATAAAGTCAACAGATTCACCTAAGAAGCTGTGAAGTCACTAGATGAGGTTTTAGTCGCAAGAGACGCCAAGAGTCACTAAAATCTAGTGACAAAGTTGTTAAATTGTCAACATTGGATACTAGCGGCATCATGTAGGGAACAGATAGGCAATCGGGCTCTCATGAATATTTTCCAACATTGTTTGATGCGACCACCAGCTCACCGTGGAAGTTCAGAAGATCACCCCTCACAGTTGTGTCAATATTTCATTCATTTATGGAAACTCCAAACAACATTCTTACATTAAAACCTTTCCTAGATGATCAGATTCATAATAATAAATTATAATAGATTGGATTTATATACTGCTTTTTTGGCCACTCAAAGTGCTGACCCATTATTAATTCACTCTAACTAACATGCTCCCTCTAGTGGTGGTAAACTCCATGTGTCCACAGTTGTCCTGGGGCAGACTGACAGAAGCGTGACAGCCAATAAGTTGATTTCACCTGATGTCACATTGCTTAATAGTCAGCGCGCAATTTTCAGATGGAGGGCAGGAAGTGAAGAAGCTTGACAAAAATATGTCTTCATTTTGTGTAGTTTACGGCTGCGACAATCGTTCTATCCCAGAGAAGGATTTTTTTTTTTTTTTTTAGAGTACCAAAGATTGTCATTCACAAAGGTGAGAAATGGAAAAAAACTCACAGAAAAACGCTGGAAAAAGTGGATTTTAAATCTACATTTGTGGTGGATGGAGCAGAGTCTGCTAATGCTAATGCTAATGCTCTTGCCTATATATCATTAGTTTGTGGTTAAATGTTCATTTACAGTTTACACTAAACACATCAAGATTATTTTGCTACTGCTCACAGCTAGCAGCATCACATCTTTACAAATAAAACACTCACACTGGCGAAGACACAACGATAATTATGGCTGAACCTTTTGGTACCGAGGTTGAGGACCCACCCAATAACAATAAAGTTCTATGTCTCCAAACTTGTCTAGTCTTTCATCTGCTGCTGCTGTAGTAGGATGTCTGCAGGACCAGGTAGTTAGTAATATCTAAAGCACAGAATGTTGGAAAATCTTTGGCTTCTGTCAAACTCATTCATTTTCATCAGGCGCGCAGATAGCGGGGGTGTCAGGTGTGTCATGACACACCCAGTTTTGAATGCCCTTAGATCCATCCCACCCACTTTTATTTAAGAAAAAAACATGTTACTTCTTCTTTTTACTTTTTTTTTTAACTTTTACTACTTACTTCTTACTTAGTCAAGCATCACGAAGAAACCAAAATATGAATTAACATACATAATAACGTGACTCGGTTATTGCGCTGTGCGGCGGCATCGTAAGTCTACCTCAACGTTTACACTCTGTACATTTGGATTCTACAAAGTTTACTCTTTATTTTTTAATATTTAAATTTGAAGTGCACCTTAAGGAAGAACCGGAAATACAATTTCGTTGTTCTGTAAACATGTTTATTGTAACAATGACAATAAAGGAAGTCTAAGTCTAAGTCTAAGTCTAAGTCATTAACTTTGGTTGCCACGGTTACAAACAGTCTGACAGGCATTACTTGGACAGCCAGGGTGCACGTTCAGGAGGACCCCAACACGGCATGGAATAATGAGGCGAGCTAAAAAGCAGAAAACGATCATGTCGTTTTTTCAAAGAGCAACAGCTGTAAGTAAACTGCTACTTTACGTTATCACCAGGGCTCTAAATTAACACCCACCAACCCGCCAAATGCGGGTGAAAATCCATTTTGGCGGGTAAAAAAACAACTTACTAGCCACTTTGGCTGTTGGCGAGTGCAGACCTGGTTGTACCAATCCTCTATGGGGCACCAGCATATGACCGTCCTATTTTTTTTTATCCTTCCCCTGTCTTTTGTTTCCTGTCTTGCTTGCTTCGGCCCAGGCAGCGCCCCTATGGCAAAGCCAAAGTGTTCACATAGCCACGCGTTGTGTTTATTTTATCATGTGTTACAGAACGCGTTCTGGCAGCGCACTGGTGCGCGCAATGGCACGCGTACTAGCACGCGTGCCATTGCGCGCGCCAGTGCGACGACAGCCTACTTGTGTGTTTGACAGGAATGCTAATAAGCCCAAATGAATTGATCATAACGGGCTTATATGAGGATGTGGTGCTATCTTTGGTCAGTTGGTGAGTCCACAAATAGGCTAAGGAAATGAGATGGTTTAAGAAAGTTTATAACAACACCAAGATGTAATGTGAGTGTATGTTTACAGTGGGGACAGTGGAGATAAAAAGTAAAGAAGTTAGGAGTTAAATGTGAAAATGCAAAAAAAATAAATAAAAATGTGATCATATGTTTGAAGAAATGATATGGGGACCAACTGAGAAAATGTAAGAGCAACAAGATGTGAGTCTATGTATTGTATAAATTGTAATATAGGTGAGAACAGTAAAGAAGTGTTAACAGTGAAAGGTGAGAAAATGTAAAAGCAAGAAGTTTTAAGAGTTAAATGTGAAAATGTAAAAAAAAAAAAAAAAGATCATATGTTTAAAGAAATGAATTATTTCAAGAGGAAAAGGTTAAATAAAATAATTTAATGAAATTTGGTCAGGGGAAAAATGGCTAGTTGAATTTCTGATAGGGGAGTAAGATAAAAAATCTACTAGCCACATTGGCTGGTGATGAAAAAAGTTAATCACTTTACAATTTCTGTTCAAAGCAATGTCGCCGTGAGAGTAGGAATCATACAAAGTTAGGCCAGAGCCAAACTGTCACCTTCTTCTGCCTCCACCTGTACATGCCCCACACATATATTCAGGGCAAGGATCGGAGGAGAGAGGTTTTTGGATCCTTCACTTAATCAGTTTTGAGACCATTATTGAAAACTCTCATGGAGAGATCTTATTTACAATTTAATTTGTATATGGAGGCTGTGTCCTATTTTGTGTTTGTTGTTAGTGTGTTAGAAGTTTTAATTACATTCTATGTTTTTTACACTCCTGTGAAATTTATGAAAGAATCAGTGTGCTGAAAGTCAGTGTTAAAATAAAACAGTTTTGTAAACAGCATATGGTATGTTTAGTGAGTGATTTAAATTAGTATCAGCATTAATAAACTTTATTAAATAATAATAATTTATCTAATACTTATATAATAAATAATTTCTTCCAATGATGGGTAATTAAGTTTGACAGTCCAAATATACACAAACAGTGAGCAGTCATGTAGCACACGCACACACACACACACACACACACACACACACACACACATATTGATCATCCTGTCATGTCAGTGGTATATAGCACTTGAGAACATCAGACATCACAATTAGATAAGATAATGCATTTTTCGTCTTTGAGGAGTAATAACCCCCCCCAATCAGAATGGTGGGGCCGGGGGGTGTTAGCTGGCATCTTCGTCCCCCCCAGTTTCACAAACCTATCTGCGCCCCTGATTTTCATCATGTCCAAATTTTTTTTAACTATGTATCTGTGTTTGGACACTGGATCAAAATCCCTACAACTAACACTCTTCAATGGTTTTCTCCATAGCGACAGTCTCCATGGTTACTTCCTGCCCTCCAGCTGAAATTGCGATGTCATCATAGTCACGTGACTGAAACCTACCAATTTGGCCCATCCCACCACAACCTACGGCCCCTCCCTCCACCACTGAACATCCATACACCAGTGTGAGTGTGCCCAAGCACACAACAGACTGACTACGACAGAGTGGGATTCGAACCGTTAACCCTTCAGTTACTAGACGACCACTCTAACCACTGAGACATGGCCGGCCCCTAGCATCCAACACCCTATTAAAAAGCTCATTGATATTTACATGATATTATATTATTAAATTCAGGTTCCTTTGTCTGTCTGTCTGTCTGTCAGCAGGATTACGCAAAAAGTTCTGAACAGATTTTAATGAAACTTTCAGGAATGGTAGATAATGGGTCAAGGAAGAATCCATTAGATTTTGAGCAATGAAGGTCAAAGGTCAAGGTCACACTAAAGGTCAACATTTAAACACATCAGTGGTAATATCTCAGGATTTTTCACCTTTAGACATCAGATAGGTCAACACCTATAACACTAACCTTTGACCCCTAACCTTCAGACATCAGATGGATCCACACCTATAACACTAACCTTTGACCCCTAACCTTCAGACATCAGATGGGTCAACACCTATAACACTAACCTTTGACCCCTAACCTTCAGACATCAGATGGATCAACACCTATAACACTAACCTTTGACCCCTAACCTTCAGACATCAGATGGATCAACACCTATAACACTAACCTTTGACCCCTAACCTTCAGACATCAGATGGATCAACACCTATAACACTAACCTTTGACCCCAAACCTTCAGACATCAGATAGGTCAACACCTATAACACTAACCTTTGACCCCTAACCTTCAGACATCAGATGGGTCAACACCTATAACCTTAACCTTTGACCCCTAACCTTCAGACATCAGATGGGTCAACACCTATAACACTAACCTTTGACCCCTAACCATCAGACATGAGATGGGTCAACACCTATGGCTACATCACGTCATGCTTTGATGTCATATGACGACATATCAAGCCTTGGCAGAGGTCTGCTGTCTTTGACTGACTTGTGTTGTATTGTATTAAACCTTTAAACTTCTAAGGGTCCACAGATAGGTCAGAAGTAGTCACTCAAATGTGTTAATCAAACCACCCAAACCTGTCCCAAATGTCACATGACCTAATGTAGTTTAACACAGATTCTCGCACATCAGAAGATATAAACCACTGTCAGATCAAATATCCACAGCAGGTACAATCATTTGTTCAA
Source organism: Siphamia tubifer (assembly GCA_020466265.1). NCBI lineage: Eukaryota > Metazoa > Chordata > Actinopteri > Kurtiformes > Apogonidae > Siphamia > Siphamia tubifer. Next base: position 47,296,486 of record CM035790.1, read on the forward strand.
AATACAAATGTCAAAGAGCTGATCTGAACCTTTATGTTCACAGAAGAACCGTATTCTAACAAACACAGTCATAGTCATAATGGGCAGAAAAGTGAGGATAGGGCAAAGAAGAAGGCAAGTGAGAATAGAAGAAAAATGAATGAAAAGAAGAAAAGAGAAACAAGGAAAAAGCAAATTAAAATAAAGAAAAATAAGGAAGACAGGAAGGAAAAAGAAAGAAAAAAGGAAGAGAAAAAAATAGAAGGAGAGGGAGTGAAAAGGTGAAGGAAAGAGAAAAGGAAAAGGAAAATAGGAAAGGAAAAGAAAAAGAAAAAGAAAAAGGGACTCTCTTTGTGGTGTTCTATTTGGACAGTTGTTCTTGGGTTTGCATTGTGCTTTTTATGTTTTGTTTGTCATATAGTGAGGCGGTAATGCTAATGCTAATGCTAATGGTAACGGTAATGGTGCTAAATAAGCTTCGGTTTCAGCCCTAAACCTTTTCGGTCAAGTGTGTGAATAAGTGTCTTGCCTGCCTTGTGCGTGTGCCTTGTTTTGTATTATGACTGAAATTAAAAAAAAAAAAAAAACATTGAAAATGTAGTCAAACAAAAACATCCAAAACAAACAAACAAATTGTCCAAATGTCGTCCAAAACACATGAAAACATCAATAAATATCCACAAATGTTTTATCTATTGCATCATTTAACATGACCTGCCTCCAATATCCCAGTTTTCATCTGAATATTTTCATTTATAATATAAATAAGTGTGTGTGTGTGTGTGTGTGTGTGTGTGTGTTTATCTCAGATTCTATTCTTAGTGTCTCCATCTCTGATCCATGTTTACCCACAGGAACATGATCAGAGTGTGGCTTTGACCTTTGACCTTTGTGATTGGCTTCTTATAATGTTGGCGCTTGGTGAGTTGTTGACATTTATCTCTGCTGCTGTTGGTCTCCTTGACCCCCCCCCCCCCCCCCCCCCCATGTGCTCTGCTGCTGCTTCCAGCCTTAAATACATCTGCTCATATATTTACAGGACATACAGTACAAGTCATTGTCCACATGGGGACATCACCTTATGTTGTTGTGTTAAATGTAGATATTTATCTCAACATACAGTGTTCTGTTTTGCATTTTTTGAGGTGGCGTGTCTGCCACGGCAAACCCTTCACCCCCCCACCCCCACCCCACACAGCCCTTCTTTTCTCACTGTGGGAACACACTGGCACACAGATGGTTAAGCCCACCCTTGTGATGAGTGGGAAGGGTGGGAGGTGCTGCAGATGGCACAGAGGGCATCGCCAATCAGCCTGCAAAACACACACACACGCACACACACACACACACGTTTCCATGTCTCATGAGAACCAAGTTTGTAATCATCATTTGTAGGTAAAGTGGCCATTTTTTGTTCAATAAATAAATAAATACATATACATATATAAATAAATACACACACAATTCAAATAAATAATAAAAACTAATAATAAAAATATAAATAAATAGAAAAAAGTAAACACATCTTTTAAAATATAATTACAAAAATAAGAGATAAAATTAAACAGTTAATAACTTAAGAAATTTTTAAAAAGTAAAGACATCTTCAAACCTTTAAAAAACATGTTTTTCTTTGCACCTATTTCCCTCATACTTTATGGGTACTTCCAGAATAAAAAGTTAATGTCTTTATAAGGGACATCATTTGCACACATTTGCATTTTTCACTTACATTTATATTTGACCCTCGTGGGAACCTGAATTTTGGTCCCCACAGTGTCAGAGGTCCCCATGGTGTGACTGTGTAAACATATCAATGTCCCCATAAAGATAGGAATACAAGCACACACACACACTATGACAGCCTGGTATAGAAGCCCACAGACAGATTGAAGAAGATGGGTGAAGCTAAGGTGTAGGTGGTAGGCGGAGCTAAGTGTAGGTGGTAGGCGGAGCTAAGTGTAGGTGGTGTTGGAGGCCTGAGCCCCAGGTGAACCCTCTGTACATGTGATAATGGCTGGCATCACTGTAGCGTGTCACACAAAGCCTTGGCATGGTGCTGGCGCCTCTGCCCACGCTGTGCCACACTGAGAGGCAGCGCAGTGCCTTGCCAAAGGGCTCTGGCAGCAGCAGGACTGTGTCCCTGACTGCAGCTACATCTGACAACATGTCGAGGTAGGGTCGGGTACTGAAAGGGTTTCATTCCATACCCATATCAAATCAGTATTTTCAAAACGGTATCAGTTCGTAAACAGTCTTTAAATCAGTACTTAAATAAACAATAGACATTAAATTAAAACCAGAGACAAACGTTTGTCAACCCTCCACACAGAACACTGTAGAGTATCTATGAACCATCAGTGGTGTAACGTCAGCTCTACTGTCTATAAACATTAGTTTATATGTTCAACAGTGTTTGTTCCATCTATAATCTATAATCTATAATCAGCTGTTTTACTAAAACACTGGGAACAATGTTAATGTATGAGGACTTCTGCAGTTAAACAGTATTGTCAGTTTCATAGTTAAAGTTGTTCAACTCACTTACATTTCTTTGGAGACATTGTTCCATTCAGTCATTTGTCTCCTCTTTGTCTGTGGGTAAAAGACAGTGTGTCCCAGATACACAGAGGACATGGACATTGTGTCTTCGTGTCAGGTTTATGGTCCAAACACTCTCTATCTAACCCCACCGTTCTCAAACTGGGGTCCACGGACCCCTAGGGAGACGTGGCGCATGTCCAGGGGGTACGCGAAATTATTCACGTTTTTTTTTTTCTTTTGCTGTTTTATTTTGAAATGCGGAAGTTTTATTTTGTAGCGAGCGGGCGGAAGTAACAGCGCTGTTTGACGCCAGCTTGACTAAATTGAGACGGAGCGAGTCACAGGCTATTTTTAGCCACCCTGCAGCGAACATGGATCGATTTTTGTGTCCGCCAAGTTCCTCAAGAAGTGGTAAAAGAAATGACAATGAAAATGACAATGACAAAAACAAACGCCCTAACCCTAAAAAGAGAAAGTACATTGATAGTTATATTGAGTTTGACAAGATCATCCCTCTCATTAAGTCTCTGTCTGTCTGTCTGTCTGTCTGTCTGTCACACACACACACACACACACACACACACACGGTTTTGTGTGTCTTTTGTTCCGTTTATTATTTTAAAATTATTTAAAATTGTTGTTTGTGAAGTGTTCATTTATATTATAATACCTGAAAATGTGGCTGGTTTGCACAAAAGCACTATTAAAAAAGGTTATCATTGTTTCATAATAATCATTGTTGAAGTGGTTTTTTATCATTTTCAGTATCGCAAGGATGAGGGGGGACATGGAAAAATTTCACCCCTCCAAGGGGGACCTGGGCCAAAAAAGTTTGAGAAGCCCTGGTCTAACCACTGGTTCAGATGTTTCCAGAAGCACTTTTCTTCTTATAGTTGTCCGTCCTTTTTCTAACTGAGTCACTGTGTTAATATCAGAGGCTGTGAGGATGGAAGTGAAAAGCATTGGTGGGAGGAGTTCAGGAAGTAGAGCGGAAACGGGTCCAAAACTTGTCGATAGTAAAACCTGTGTTTTCTGTCGTGTCTCTGCTGCTGGATAACAAACCTCGCGAGACAGAATTTTAATGCGATGAGAAATCTCGCCAAATTAAATCTCGTCACACGCATTAGTCCATGTGTTTTATTATGGATCAGTTCTACAAAGACATGAAACTCTTAGTAACAGAAGCAGAACATGCTTCAAATTGTGTCTCATTTTCTTTAGACATTTCAGGTTGTTCACATTTGTTCAGGTTTTCCACATTTTATTGTTACAGGATACTTTGTACACCTCAACATTTTCATCATTTAATATTATTTTTTACAGTAAAACAATGACAAAAATGTGAAGTCATCCATTCAACCTTATGTTCATCAACTTTTCAAAATTCATAACTAACATGAATATTTTATGTATTTTTAATGATTTTAGAATCATTCTGAAATTAAATGTGTTAAATATGTTCATGGATAATTAAGCCATTGTTCTTTTATCAATTGTTTTTTACACTAAGAATACATGTACAGGACATTTAGAAATGATGGTACCCCAAAATAAAGGTAATTTTTTACTTTAGCAGATTAGATTTTAAAGGTCCAAACTTTCAAGATGACCGAATTTTTATCTGGCCCATTTGTCTTGAGAGATGGATTGCCACCAAATTCAGTGTGTTCATGCTGTAGGTCAGTAAAATGTAGAACAAATACAGTAAAATACACTAAAAATACAGTAGAATGTAAAAGTCCACTAAAATGCACTGATCCATAATAAAACACATGGACTAATGATGAACTGAGGAAGAATATTGTGAAAATAATAATTAAGTATAATTTAATTTTTAATTTTTTTTTGCACTGGGATCAATAAAGAAGAGACAGACAGGCAGCCAGACAGATAGACAGCCCAAGACAGATCACACATATATCTCTACAAAATGGTGTGCAGTTGAATAATGACCTTTAATGTTTATAGTTTTACAATGATGGTATAATATATATATATATATATATATATATATATATATATATATATATAATATATCACACTGCTGGAAAAGGTATGTGTGGTGAAGTAAGCATATGCTATGACCCTGCCAAACACAAAATACACATGTACACAAGACACACACACACACACACACACATGCACACAGTCTCATTAGGAAGACCCTTCTCTGTCTCTAATGGTGAAGCCTTTGATATTCAATGATGCCTAATTCCCTCTCGTGTGTATGTGTGTGTGTGTGTGTGTGTGTTTGTGTGTGTGTGTGTGTGTGTAGACAGTGCCGTCATTAGACCATGGACATGGACACAAACACACACACACAGGAATCTAATCACTTAACCCATCCAGAGGTTGGGATTCTCATCTGTCTTTACCTAACTTAAGGAACTGTCTACCGGGGGGCCACGACTCACCCCCCCCTTACTTGTTAATGTAAATGGAACAATATTTACATAAAAACATTTGAATTTATCATTAAAAACAGTCCTTCTTGATGTGGAATTCATCCTCCTGCTCTTTAAGGCAATAAGGTGAAGCCTAATTTACTGCTGGGACTGTTTGTGTCGTATGCATAAGTTATTCTGTCGTCTGTAATGAGGCAGAAAAAACACTGACATTTAAATGCACCTACTTTGACTTCATCACACAAAACTACCTTTTGTTTGTGTCAATATTACACTTGTGTTCTCTGTCACATCAACAGCTTTTCTAGAACTGGGACATTTGATTCTTTAAAAACATGTCAGTAGTTTTTCTCATACAGTCGTTCAGTACAGACATTAAAACCCAAAACTAACATAACTAGTATTCACAGAATAACTAACCTCGCCCCTATTTTTTACCAATCTCCAGTTTCTATGACAACCCAGCTGACCTGTAGTGAGCGGGTGCCCACAGTCACCACAGTCACCACGGTCACCACGGTCACCACAGTCACCACGGTCACCACAGTCACCACGGTCACCACAGTCACCACGGTCACCACAGTCACCACGGTCACCACAGTCACCACGGTCACCACGGTCACCACGGTCACCACGGTCACCACTGTCACCACTGTCACCACGGTCACCACGGTCACCACGGTCACCACGGTCACCACGGTCACCACGGTCACCACAGTCACCACGGTCACCACTGTCACCACGGTCACCACGGTCACCACGGTCACCACGGTCACCACGGTCACCACGGTCACCACAGTCACCACGGTCACCACTGTCACCACGGTCACCACGGTCACCACGGTCACCACGGTCACCACTGTCACCACGGTCACCACGGTCACCACAGTCACCACAGTCACCACGGTCACCACAGTCACCACGGTCACCACAGTCACCACGGTCACCACGGTCACCACAGTCACCACGGTCACCACAGTCACCACGGTCACCACGGTCACCACGGTCACCACGGTCACCACAGTCACCACAGTCACCATGGTCACCCGCAGTTACAGGTAATTGAAAAATCGTTTTAATAATATTGTGGTTGTGGTCGTTTGTTGTTTTATATAAACATTAAAATAAGCTGGTAAATCATTGTAATTTAAATATTAGGTAAAATTGTCTATTAATTAATAAATAAAGTTTATTCAGTGAATGTTGGTGAAGGTGTCGTCCATGGTGGTCAGTATCCTACGGTATGGAGGGAGAGAGAGAGGAAATAAACAAACAAATAAAAACACTAAGGTTTGGACACACTGGCTGAGATTTTTAAAGATGATGAGCGGCTCCCAGTGTTTACGTTTCCATGGAAACCAGGTTCAAATGTGTCTTTGGATGTTACAGGTTGTCGACCCCTGGTTTAGATGCTGCGTTAGCGTTAATAACTTTTGAATGATGAAGCAGAACAAACATATTTATAAACATATTAACTTACAAACAATGACATGGAATTTAAACATAGAAATAAATGCAGGTATGTGAGTAAGGTCAAAGGTCATGTGATGTTCAGGTATGTGAGTAAGGTCAAAGGTCATGTGATGTTCAGGTATGTGAGTAAGGTCAAATGTCACGTGATGTTCAGGTATGTGAGTAAGGTCAAAGGTCACGTGATGTTCAGGTATGTGAGTAAGGTCACGTGATGTTCAGGTATATGAGTAAGGTCAAAGGTCACGTGATGTTCAGGTATGTGAGTAAGGTCAAAGGTCACGTGATGTTCAGGTATGTGAGTAAGGTCACGTGATGTTCAGGTATATGAGTAAGGTCAAAGGTCACGTGATGTTCAGGTATGTGAGTAAGGTCACGTGATGTTCAGGTATATGAGTAAGGTCAAAGGTCATGTGATGTTCAGGTATGTGAGTAAGGTCAAAGGTCATGTGATGTTCAGGTATGTGAGTAAGGTCAAAGGTCATGTGATGTTCAGGTATGTGAGTATGTGGGTGCAGAAGTTGACCCACAAACATATATATGTATAAATAGACTTTTACACTTACTTTCCCTCCTTTCCTCACCTCTTCTTATCTTTTCTTATCACTGGTTGCTCTTCTATTAGCGTGTCTTCACTTCTGTCACTAACTATTGATTTTCTCACGGCTGTTTCTCATCTCATCTCTCTTCAATGTCCAAACCCACTCTTCCCTTTTATCCTCAAACACATTAACCTGCTTCACCAGCACTGCTGTCCTTCTGTCCTTTTACTATATTACATTCCCACTTGATAATCTCTTTTATTTATTTGTTTGTTTGTTTATTTATTTATGTTCCATATTATTCAGGCTATAAGGTGACACTTAAAAGACTCATTTTCTCCAAAGACCACAGTGCACCTTATAGATGGATTCATTCTGGTTGTGCTTAGTGACTTGGAATTTTGACTTTTAATCTCATGATTTTGACTTAATGCTTAATTGACTTTGTTTAATCCACCTTATATCCCAGTGCGCCTTATGTGTGAAAAGACCCTAGAAATAAACCATCCATTGACAGTGCGCCTTATTATCCAGGGCCAGTGCAGTCAGACATAGTTCCAGACTCACACTGATGTTTGTAGCTTCTGCCACGCTCACAAAAGTTTGACCATTGTTGACTTCAGTGGTATCAAACATATGGCCCGGGGGCCAAATGAGCCCCGCCAACGGATCCAATCTGGCCCCTGCAATACAATTACACAGTGTCAGGGCTGTGGAAGTCATCTTAGTTCAGGTTCCACATACAGACCAATATTATCTACAGTAAAATAAGCTATAAAATAATGATAATGTACTGGATTTTGTTTTCAGAAGAAAAATTAAAAAGAAATTACATTATGTCTAATTGTCTATAAATAATGACTTTTTCCAATTTTTGGCTATTACCTAAATCTTACAATTTTCAAACTATTCTGTAACAATAAAATGTGAAAAACCTGAACAAATATGAACAACTGCAAAGGTCTAAAGAAAATTCTGCACAATTTGAACCATTTTCTGCTTCTGTGACTAAGTTTTTAGTGTTTTTGTCGAACTGATTCATAATCAAACACATGTAGAATTGATAAGTTGAGGCAGAATATTATTAAAATAGCACTTACTTTTGTTAAGATTTTTTTTCAGGTTATTCACATATTAGTTTATAAAATTAAGTATTTTCATAATTTAGTAGATTATGTTTTTACTAAAACAAAGACAAACATTTGAATTTGTCATTATTTATAGGTTATTATGTCATCATTTTACTGGTCTGTTAGAGATTAAATGAGTTTGAGACTTCTGGTTTACTTTAATAAATTAATTAATAAATAAAAAAAATTAATCAATTTCAACTTTGACTTAAGTCTATTGATTTCATTAAATACATTTAAACATAATAATTAAATCCAAAATAATGAAATTATTTGTTGAATTATTTTGGATTTACTTCAGACTTGGCACATTTATCTATAATTCAACAGATGTGTGTGTGTGTGTGTGTGTGTGTGTGTGTGTGTGTGTGTGTGTGTAACTCCTAACACCTGCACAACTCCAACACATGATCCAACATTTGGAGGGTGACTTTCCAGTTTTATGGTGGATTACAGTAAAAAGTTTAACACTATTACCACAAACAACAACAAACATATTAAACCCATTGCATTGATCTGTAGAACTTTGCTGCTCTGAGCATTGACACAAGTCCCACCCCCTGATTTGTCAAAATAATCATCTTGTCACATTGAGCTGCCAAGCTCTTCTGAGCATGCTCAGAACCACCAAGCTCTTCTGAGCATGCTCAGAACCACCAAGCTCTTCTGAGCATGCTCAGAACCACCAAGCTCTTCTGAGCATGCTCAGAACCACCAAGCTCTTCTGAGCATGCTCAGAACCACCAAGTGTCAGTTCATTCGTCCTCAGTCAGACGTGTCAGTGACTTGGACGCTGGACGTCAGTAATACTTTGAAAGGATATTTATTTTATGGTGCCTTTGACCAGTAAACATATAATCAATCACATGTGTATGATAGTTTGGATTTTAAGTACGTTTTGTAGTTACAGAATTATACAGAAAAGGCCAACAATGTATTTATTTACTGTGGAAACTGACGTCTTATAACATATCTATTCTATCGTGAGTCTTTTAACCTTTTCTTTTATGTCTTGGTTTTATGCGCTGTCAGTCAAAAACAAAAAAAGCTTGTCCAACATCACAATAACTTGTGCCAGGGTCAGGGGTCAGGGGTCAGGGGTCATGGGTGTGATGACAACTGATCTATATTCCTTGTGGAGCAGACAGGTGTTCCACAAAGACTAAAGTATTATCACACACCCACACCACCTGTTTAATAGTAAATGTGTTGTTTCCCTCTGGGAGGCGTTATCGAGCTCCTAGAAAGAAAACAAATCGATATGTAAATAATTTGATGCCATCAGGTGTTTAAATGATGGGGTTAAAAGATATAAATAAATAAATAAATACATGAATAAAATAAGTGAATGAATAGAAAATAAAATAAATAAAATAAAAAATAAGAGCAAAATGCAGACAACTTAGAAAAAGGAAAGAAAAAAAAGGGAAGAAGAAAAAAGGGAAAAGAAGAAGAAGGAAAGAAAAAAGAAAACAAACAACAAAAAAACTCTATTTGTTACCTACTTTCCTATCTGCTCATTTGTTTTTAGTTGTTTTTTTGTTTTTTGTATATATGTCTATGTTTAGTACTTCAGTTATTGATTATTGGTATTGTTATTATTATTATTTTATGTATCATCATTTTTGTACTATGCACTATATTACTATAAGATGAATTCAGGTTATTGGGGAAGTGAAGAAGGGGTAGAATTAAATAAACTTATGCTTCATCCTACTCCTTTTCGGACATGTCATTGTTATTATTATTATTATTGTATTGATTATTGTTGAACTTTGCACATGTTCGAAATAAATCATTCAAATCAAATCAAATCAAATCAAATGACAGTAACAGAGTAAGAGTATTACTGCCTGTTCTTATCTGTAAAAATGGATTCATGTCTCTGTTGATTCTGTTGCACTTGTCACTGTTGTATTTTATTTTCTTATTGCTGGACCTTTTAGCTGCTGTGGATATTGACAGATCCTAGTGGAATTATAGAATGACTGTTTTTATACTGTGACTAATGTCTGCAAACTGACTTAACCCTGGGGGATAAATAAAGGCATCTGAATCTGAATCTGTATGATTTGAACGTCATACACATGAGTTGTCTGGGTGTTATTGTTGACAAACAAAAACACAAACAATAGTCAACCTTTGACTAACTAAGTCAAACTAAACTGAAATACAATATAAGAAAAATAAAATATAAAAAAGTCTACCTATAATGTCAATAGTAATGTTTCCAAATGTGAGAATGGAAGAAAAAGGAATGAAAAGGGAAACTAGGGTAAAGGAAGTAAAAGTAAGAAGAAGAGGAGGGAGAATATAGGGAAGGTGAAAGAAAAAAAATCTATTTGGACAGTTGTTCTTGGGTTTGACTTTTGGTTGGTGTTTTTTTTTGTTGAACATATAGGGGTGAGGTTTTGGGAATGGTGCTAAATAAGCTTCGGCTTCAGTCCTAAACCTTTTCGGTCAAACAGTGTCTTTATCGTGTGTGAAAATGTGTCTAACCCTAACCCTTGTGCTTGTGCCTTGTTTTGTATTTTGACCAAAATAAAATAAAAAGTAAATAAATAAAAATGCAAAGTAACATATGTTTACGGAATAATGTGAATTTGTAAAGATTATCACAATTCTGTGACCTGTTTCTTTACATTCTGTATACTCTTTGCATAATCAAATGAAATTTTATCTGTAATTTTACTTCTTATTTATTGATTTAGTTCTTATTTATAATCAGTTTATTTTGTGTAATGTATTTTTTCACCCTGTAATTTATAATCAATGTGAAGCACTTTGGTGCTATACAAATGAAGATTATTATTATTATTATTATTATTATTATTATTATTATTATTATTATTATTATTATTGTCAATGTTGGCTGATGGGAGCTCATTTAGACAGAACACCAGGCTTTTTCCCCCCAACATGATTCTGTCATTGTCGCTCACACACACAAAGTGAGCGAGAGTGAAAGTCTGCACAGGTAGAACTGGAGCAAACATTAAAACCTGACCTGAATCTAAGGTGAATGTTGGTACCACACATGCAGCTGTTGTTTAATTACACCCTCTCAACACTGTTAAACACAAGCAGTGCTGCAGACAACATGTCATAGGTCAAAGGTGAAATGTGTGCTTACAGTTCTTAGGACGTTCCAGATGCTTCTATATGTTACAGGTTTGTACAAGGCTGAAATACGACTGATTTAATGAAACACTGGTGACACAGTGTTTACTAAAGCATCTGTGAAGAGATAAGTAGACTAGCGCTGTGCTAATAACACTAACACTGTGCTAGTAGCACTAACCTAGCACTCTACTAATAGCACTAACCTAGCACTCTACTAATAGCACTAGCCTAGTACTCTGCTAATTGCACTATCGTAGCACTCTGCTAATAGCACTAGCCTAGCACTCTGCTAATAGCACTATCCTAGCACTCTGCTAATAGCACTAGCCTAGTACTCTGCTAATAGCACTATCGTAGCACTCTGCTAATAGCACTAGCCTAGCACTCTGCTAATAGCACTATCCTAGCACTCTGCTAATAGCACTAGCCTCGCACTCTGCTAATAGCACTAGCCTCGCACTCTGCTAATAGCACACTAGGAAATGGGGATGTTCACCGATGACCGTTTGACCGATGGTTGACCGCATCAACATCCTCCAGTCATAATTTTCTGTTGTCTGATTAAAACAAAAACATCCCACATCAGCAGAGACGTATAAAGTACTGGACTAGAGGAGTGGAGAAGTACAAGTACTACATCAAAAAACTGACTTGAGTAAAAGTTGAAGTATTCTTCACGCATCATACTCAAGTGAAAGTACTAAAGTATCCAAAGAAAATTGTACTTAAGTATTGCAAGTAGAAGTATGTAAAAAAATTCTACTGAAGTACTGAAAGTAAAAGTAGAAGTAAAATTACAAGTAGACGTAATGAAAAAAATACTACGCAAGTACTGAAAGTAAACGTCAAATGTAAAAGTACTGTGTAGTACTATACTAAATGAAAACAATCACAAGTTTAAACACATTTATATATTTAATATAAAAGGTACAACTTCAGCTGAGGCAGCAGTAGTACAAGTACATACCAGTTCACTTACAAGTATTCATGAAAAAACTACAACTTTCAAAGGTCAGAGTATTCCAACAATATGACCAAGTGACAAACCAAATATTTCTTGTGTAAACACGGTGTAGCAGCTACACATGTAACATTATGAAAAGGTGGATTAAAGCGTAGTTTTATTATGTAATGTTTGATACTGACTCGTCCAATGATGACACATTATCATCAAACCATGTGACACAACCATTTATGGCTGTGGTATTGATATGATATTGGTTTGGTATAATTGGTATGTTTGGTATGTTTGGTATGCTTGGTATGGTGGGTATGTTTGGTATGTTTGGTATGTTTGGTATGCTTGGTATGTTTGGTATGGTGGGTATGTTTGGTATGTTTGGTATGTTTGGTATGCTTGGTATGTTTGGTATGTTTGGTATGCTTGGTATGTTTGGTATGTTTGGTATGGTGGGTATGTTTGGTATGTTTGGTATGTTTGGTATGCTTGGTATGTTTGGTATGTTTGGTATGCTTGGTATGTTTGGTATGTTTGGTATGCTTGGTATGTTTGGTATGTTTGGTATGCTTGGTATGTTTGGTATGTTTGGTATGTGTGGTATGTTTGGTATGCTTGGTATGTTTGGTATGTTTGGTATGCTTGGTATGTTTGGTATGTTTGGTATGTGTGGTATGGTGGGTATGTTTGGTATGGTGGGTATGTTTGGTATGTTTGGTATGTTTGGTATGCTTGGTATGCTTGGTATGCTTGGTATGTTTGGTATGCTTGGTATGTTTGGTATGTGTGGTATGGTGGGTATGTTTGGTATGGTGGGTATGTTTGGTATGTTTGGTATGTTTGGTATGTTTGGTATGCTTGGTATGTTTGGTATGGTGGGTATGTTTGGTATGTTTGGTATGCTGGGTATGTTTGGTATATTTGGTATGGTGGGTATGTTTGGTATGTTTGGTATGCTTGGTATGTTTGGTATGGTGGGTATGTTTGGTATGTTTGGTATGTTTGGTATGCTGGGTATGTTTGGTATATTTGGTATGGTGGGTATGTTTGGTATGTTTGGTATGTTTGGTATGCTGGGTATGTTTGGTATATTTGGTATGGTGGGTATGTTTGGTATGTTTGGTATGTTTGGTATGTTTGGTATGCTGGGTATGTTTGGTATGTTTGGTATGGTGGGTATGTTTGGTATGTTTGGTATGGTGGGTATGTTTGGTATGTTTGGTATGGTGGGTATGTTTGGTACGTTTGGTATGTTTGGTATGTTTGGTATGTTTGGTATGGTGGGTATGTTTGGTATGTTTGGTATGTTTGGTATGGTTTTTAATAAGAGGAACGAGTAACCATTCGGCACATAAAAATGTATCGGAGTAAAAGTATTAATTTTTTTTAAAATGTAGTGCAGTAGAAGTGGAAGTAGGCGAAAAAAATTTACTCCAAAAAAGTACAGATACTGCATTTCACTACTTAAGCACAGTACTTAAGTAGTCGTTACTATACATCTGTGCACATCAGTCATTCCACTGCACAAAGCCTTTATCATCATAGTGTCGGTTATACAGAGGAAGCTTTGTCATCTCTACATGGAATATCTTTAAAAATGATGAATTTAAATATTAGCAGTAGAATACAAGATGGAATTTATTACAAGTAAACTCAGAGCTCAGTTTATCTATAGTACACATGTCTAAACTACTCCACAAAGGGCTGGTGCGGCTGGAGTCCAGTCTGGTGTTCTGCTACTGTTGGAACAAAAAGCTGTGGAGTAGTTTGGACATGTCTGATCTGTGTGCTTCGACCATTTCACACCAGTTTAAAACATTTACTAAAAACATAAACTAAACCAAAGCTAAGGTGAGGTCAAAGGTCATAGAATGTCTAGAACAGCTACAGACTGGGACAACAACAGGTTACCATGACAACCTGACAGCATGGTGGATGAGTTGTGTTACCATCTGACAGACCGACTGACGATGACAAAAACAGTATGTTTACTACTGACCTGTGACCCCTAACCCTAACCTTTGACCCCTAACCCAAAAGCAGTTTGTTCAGAACTGACTCAGGCTGTTTTTTTAACACCATATTTAGCAGCAGAATTTGCAAGGGATAATACATGGAACACGAGTTACTATCAGAAAAATATTCCCCGACGGGGCGAACAACACCCCGACGCCAAAGGCAGAGGGGTGTTCTCCTCATTTTCAGACCAGACATGTGGGTCATTTTCAGACCAGACATGTGGGTCATTTTCAGACCAGACATGTGGGTCATTTTCAGACCAGACATGTGGGTCATTTTCAGACCAGACAAGTGGGTCATTTTTAGACCAGACATGTGGGTCATTTTCAGACCAGACATGTGGGTCATTTTCAGACCAGACAAGTGGATCATTTTCAGACCAGACATGTGGGTCATTTTCAAACCAGACATGTGGGTCATTTTCAGACCAGATATGTGGGTCATTTTCAGACCAGACATGTGGGTCATTTTCAGACCAGACATGTGGGTCATTTTCAGACCAGACAAGTGGGTCATTTTTAGACCAGACAAGTGGGTCATTTTCAGACCAGACATGTGGGTCATTTTCAGACCAGACAAGTGGATCATTTTCAGACCAGACATGTGGGTCATTTTCAGACCAGACATGTGGGTCATTTTCAGACCAGACATGTGGGTCATTTTCAGACCAGACAAGTGGGTCATTTTTAGACCAGACATGTGGGTCATTTTCAGACCAGACAAGTGGGTCATTTTTAGACCAGACATGTGGGTCATTTTTAGACCAGACATGTGGGTCATTTTCAGACCAGACAAGTGGATCATTTTCAGACCAGACATGTGGGTCATTTTCAGACCAGACATGTGGGTCATTTTCAGACCAGACAAGTGGGTCATTTTTAGACCAGACATGTGGGTCATTTTCAGACCAGACAAGTGGATCATTTTCAGACCAGACATGTGGGTCATTTTCAGACCAGACATGTGGGTCATTTTCAGACCAGACATGTGGGTCATACCATTGTTTGTTTTGTCACTTTCACCTTCAGTGGTGTTTGTTGACAGACCTTTGGGGGGTGTAGATCCAGGGACCATTGACTTTGACCACTGGGGGGGGTGGAGCGTGTGCGTTGTCGGGGTGGGCGATGGAACGGCTCATGGACATGTTTACAGGGTGTTTTTTTCCCGCTTCTTTTCATTCGCACCAGGAATCACTTTCTTTGGGATCATGATGGATACCGAATGTGTACTGTGGTGGGTTCCAGAGGGACTGATGAGACAGGTAAAGATCAATGAATGAGGGTCAAAGGTCACCAAAAGCATTCTGGGTAGCTCCCTCATAGCCAATGGGATGATACTTACAGTACGTGCAGTAATGTATATAGTATTTATGTGTCAGAGGTTTCAGTTTCCTTTTGTAAATAGAATTTTCTCTCGTATTCAGAGACGAAAGATTGAAATCAAGGTTTTTTCGTTACTTGGATCATTTGTTATCTGGGTCTGTGGTCAGCAGAGGTACCACTGGAATAGGTTAATAATGATAATGATGATGATGATAATGAGGGGGGGTATGCCCCAACTAATTATTATAGTCTTTCTTTCTGCTCCTTTCACCCATTTCCACAACACATTAGTAACATTTTCCACGGTCTCTGCACTAGTATTGACTAAATCTAAATCACTTTTAGGAGGAAAATGGTCCAATATTTACTATTTATCTGGAAAATACTAATTCAGATATGCCTGATATAATCAATGATGATTATATGATGATTATTTTATTCTTTGGTGATCCGCATTTGGCCCCTGGGCCGCATGTTTGAGACCCCTGAATTAAAAGCTTTTACTACCTGAGGACCAGAGGGTACCAGAGGGTACCAGAGGGCTCATACATTAAAAGCAGATTCAATAAATAAACAGCGCTGTAACCATTAAGACTTTCAAAAAAACAATAAAAGCTCCTTAAAATAATATCCAGGATTAATGAGCCCACAAGTGTGCGTTCGCTGTAGCATCAGCGAGCGCTCGGCCAGATGTGCCTCCAACCACCACTTCTGATCACATGGAAAATTCCCGCTTGATATGCAAATAAAGAAACTTCTCTACAGCCGCAACACACGCACGTGTTCATTTGAAGTTGAACAGACTGTCTCTGAAAAACAAAACAAAAAAAATCACTTTGCCGTTTGAACGCACCCAGCTACGTCTTTTAAGGTGGAACGCTTTGTTTTTACTCCCAATATGAAGCGACGAAAAATGTCAAACACCTTAAATGTCAATAGACTGTCAGAAGGAATCACTCTGTTTACATCAGAGGTGTCAAACATGCGGCCCGGGGGCCACATCTGGCCCGCCTAAGGGTCCAATCCGGCCCTTTGGATGAATTTATGAAATTACACGAAGATATAAATCACTTTAATTCATGGTTCACATTCAGACCAATTCAGTCTCATAAAAACCTATAAATAATCACAAGCAAAAATGTCTTTGTAAATGTAATTATTTTTTCATTAAGTGACACTAAAATAAAATGTAATTTCACCAAAAAAATCTGAACAAATATGAAAAATTGGAAATATTAAGAGAAGTACAATTTTAATAATATTCCACCTATTACAAAATATTTTGTGCATCTGTATATCCAGTGTGAGCTGTAAATTAGAATGTATATGTGTCAATGATAATAAAGCCTAATATTGTTTGTTTTCATAATGTCATTTTACTTTTTTCGCTCTAAAACAAAGCGACAAGTTCTATGTTATGTTTCGGGTGTTTTTACTGGTTCGACCCACTTCAGATCAAATTTAGCTGAATGTGGCCCCTAGACTAAAATGACTTTGACACCCCTGGTTTACATGATGGTTTTTTAATTCTAAATGATTTTTTCTGAATAAAAGAATTCAGAATTCATGTGTAAGGTGCACTTAAAAAGCTTTAATTTTGTCCAAAACCCACAGTGCACCTTTATAATCCAGAGCTCCTTTTGTTTGGAGTCATTCTGGTTGTGCTTAGTGACTTACAATTTGGACTTTTTAAGCGCAAATTTTTGACTTTTTATTCAATAATTTTGGCATTTTGTTGTCTTCCGTACTTCCATGCCCCTCAAGCGTAAAAATGGCCGCCAGGTGAATAAGGTCAATGTCCACTAATGCATCCCAGATTATTTCTGAATTGGAATGTGTGTTGAAATGTGTTATGACTTTGCAGTAGAGCTCAGTGCTTTAGCAGGATTTATCAGGACCGATGTTAATGTGGGTTCTAAAAAAGGCCCATGTTCCTCTGGAGGAACCACAACACATACTGGAGGAGCCGAGAATGACTTAGCATAAAAATTGAGATTTCATGAAATCCATTTTGTAGGAATGTTTGAAAGAAACGAAGCATCATATTTGAAACAAAAGCACACTTATTGCTGCATGTCTAAATAAATGGTTTGAGAGAACAACCACAGGCATCCTTCCATGTGAGCAGCTGATCATTGTACAAATAAGGCCATCCTGGGTCTGTTGACGAGCTACCAATGAGTCAGAAGGGGCTGTTATTAGGAGAAAGGCTTTGTTTGATACTGACAACAGGCCTGGAAACAAGGCTATTAAAGTCTGACGCCACAGTTACCACAGTTACCACAGTTACCAGTTATTACCATGACATCAGCAGGTGAAGGTGAGAAGCCAATGCTCTGGACCTGTTTACATGACCAGTTTTTATTCATGTTTAATCCAGAATAAAGGTTCATTCCTCTTTCAGATGAACCATGTAAACACTTAATTCCAGTTGAAAATGATAATAAACAATTAAACTGAATTCAGAATAAAGTCACTGGTTTATTCTGATCTTGATTCTGAATTCAATAATTCATGGAAACACTGAAAAGTAGGAGATCTTTTTTTTTAAACATTTTTACCATATTACACACACACACACACACACACACGCATATATATATATATATATATATATATATATATATATATATATATATATATATATATATATATATATATATATATATATAATATTATCAATATTTCAAAAGGTCAAAGGTCAAGGTGACATTTGGCAGAAAGGTCAAAATCACATTATTAGCTCTAATTGAAGAACATGTTGACACAGATTGACACAAAATAGGGACGAGATTCGACATTCTTTTTTCTGTGATCGACCGGGTAATGAGGCTCAGTGATCGGTCAAGGTTTCTTAAAAATGTCGCCATCCCTACCCTGAACTAACCCTCTCCTTGCATTTCAGGGAACACACCTGCACATTCTAAAGAAAAAAACAACTCTGGTCTCAGTTTATTACAGTCTGTCAATGTACTCGATATTCTAGCGTGTCACCAATATTTGAATATTGGAAAATCCCGTCCCATGCTTAATGCACTGTTTACACTTTAACTTTCATGCCGCACAGTGAACTGCCAGGTGTTGGTTTTAGAACACCATGGTCATGTCTTTACTCACTTTGTTCTCCCTAACCATCACTACCTCCTGTTTTGTTTTTATTTTTCAGCTTGTAGTACTTAATTTTATTTTTATTTGTATTTTTATTCATTTTTATTACTAAACTAATTTCTGCTAATTGTATTTTATTCGACTTGCATGCCCTTATGTTTCAACTTTTTGAGCTGATGGTGCTGTAAATTTCTCCTTGGAGATCAATAAAGTATCTATCTATCTATCTATCTATCTCTATCTAATGTACACATACCAACGTCCGTCCAGTCCAGACATGCATCCTCAGCACTGGGCTTCAGCGTAGAGAGTGAGCGCATTAGCAGGGGCTGAGCGTTTACCCGCCCAGCTCGCTCACTGGCCGAGATAATGAGGATGTTTTCTGTCTTGAGTTCAATCGGCGCTAGAGGTTCTCTGAGACGCTAGCGCGAGCAGATGCATGGCACGTAGCAGATGTGCGCTGTTGGAGTGACATCTGAAAGTAAAACTCTAGAGCCTTTTTACCACATTGTGTTGCTGCTGTTCAGATGCCGGCGAGTTCCTGGCGCCCGAGCGACGGTGACAAACGGCAACTCAGGGAAGAAGAAAAGGCAGAAAAGGGAAAGAAAAAGGGAAGGAATCTTTGGCAAGGGCCTCATCTTTGAAGTGATTTGGAGAGAGATGACATGCGAAATTAGAGAGTAGCGTTTCGCCCTCTTCACTTTGACTACACATTAAACGCAACAGGGGGAAATTTTCCCCCACAAAGATAAATGGTGCGGGGGGGCAACGGCACGGTCCCCAAACAACACAGATTACCTTGTCTGCACGCTTTCAGAATCTGTTAGGATTTCAGGCTGTTTGATTAAAGTTTACTTCCTTTTTTGCCAGATTCAGGTACAAGCAACTTTCCAACTATTCAGCTCCAACTTTTCA